>OX419583.1:2747908-3124034 GCA_948473455.1 Teleiodes luculella | reverse complement strand
GACGAATCATTTTGTAAATCTTACTTCGAATAAAACCTTTTGATTTTGAGTAACACTCCACATTGTGTCGCTTCTTTTCGAATATAAAATAAAGAAGATATAATAATTCCTGCAGTTAAATTTGTTTCTCGTGGCATAAGTAGCCTTTTGCGGTTGGGTATAATTTCAAGCTATTCAGTCTTCATAATCCTATTTTTTAATCATGTTTACAAATCTATGCACGCAACTTTACAAATATCAATGCGTGAAGCGAACACATATCGGTTCCCATTTAAAGGACGCTAGGTTTCTTTTTCAATATTTTTATCACTTTTCGTCCTGGCTGGATAGTTACTGCGTAAGTGTGAATGAGTACAATTCGGTAAACACACATTAAGTCGTAGTGTATTTTGTATTGTACTGTATAAGTACTTACTCCTGCCACTCCCCCTCAGAATCAAGTGACCTCCAGACATCGTCCTTTGGCGGGCTTTGATTGTTTCCAAATTGTAGTCTATATAATTAAACTGTAGAGATCGAAAATCTGTACATAGAACAAAAATGGTAAAAACCGATGCAGAGGGTTGTAAGAAGCGATATAGAACATATCCAGACTTTTCACATTTTTTGTCTCTGTTTGTCTGTTTTTTACGGGCTAATCTCCGGAACTGTTAGACCAATTTGAATGCAATTACTTTTAATCGCGAAAAATTAAAGAGTTCCCGTGGAAAAAATTACTATGGAAAAGTCTGAAAACAACGCGGGCGTAGCCGCGGGCAGACAGCTAGTTACAAATAATTATTTCTGAAAAAGGCGGTCATAGATTGTTAACAAGCACATAAATACTTGTTTGTTTGTTCTTACTTTTGTTGTTACGTATGTTGTATACTGGAATTACGCCATGCGACTTCATCTGCATTATATTTATTTCCCTTGGGAATTAGTAATATTCTTACAGTAAAATGTAGCCTGTGTGCCATTCTGTGTGTAAATTTTAGGCTTCAAAGTCTATCCATACATTATCTCAAACATATGAGGTAAAAAGCAAGGACGTTAGAAATTAGTAATACATTATGTAAAAAATATATATTTTCATATTCATATTCATTTATTTTTGCAATCATGTACATTAATAACAATAACATTTTTTAAGGTTGAAGTCTAGTCTGGACTTAGTGGTCTAGACAGCGCAGATTTTTCTTGCTCTTTGGTCTAGACTAGACTCTATAAATTGTGAAATTATGTACTTTAATATTTTCATGCGTAGAACTTGGCTACGCGCTTTTAGCTCGTAGCTCGTAGCGAGCGTAGCAATAGCTACGGCGCGGCGGCGGCGAATAGGCAGAATATTGAGTTTGGATATGTTTTTTTGTACTGTTACCTATTGAGAAAGCAGAATTGCATATTTTTAAATACTTGTAATAATCCAGGAACTGTTTAGTTACGGATTTTTGAAATGTTTTAAAGATCAAAAATATCGATTTTCCTCAAATATTACGCAATAATGTATTTTTTTTTAAATCCTAGCTAGACATGATACTTTTGAATTAAACCTTAATAGGTCTGATAAGTACAATAATAGCTTCTTATAGACTGTATCAAGCGACCACGGTCTCTATTGATATTGCTGGCGTTTTCCTCTTTGATTTAATATGCGTACTGTTTATCTATTTATAGTTCTATCTATCTGCTTAGGCAGTCGACCGACTCCGTCCATACTTTTAATATAATAATGCGAAAGTATGTTACTCTCGCTCTTAAAGTATGTTTAAACAATCGCATTAAAAAAAACATTTAAGGTTTAAATAAAGACCAAGGCATTAATTATTTGTTTGTCTGTCTGTAACGACTTGCACGGTAAATTTACTGTATCGACTTTTCCACCAAAGACATTGCTTTTATATATTTACTAGCGACCCGCCCCGGCTTCGCGCGGAAAAATGGTTTTTGTGGGTTATTCTTAAGTATATTATGCATGTATTATACATATAAACCTTTCTCTTGAATCACTCTATCTATGAAAAAAAAACCGCATCGAAATCCGTTGCGTAGTTTTAAAGATTTAAGCATAGGGATATAGGGACAGAGAAAGCGACTTTGTTTTATTTATACTATGAGGTGATGATGTAGAGTTCCTGTATCATGAATAAAAAACACTAAAACATGATCGATTCCATGAATATTATTAGTAAGTGCTGATGCGTATACTATTGACACAGCGAGAACAAAAGTAGACTAATGTAGAGAATAATTATGTTTAAATTAATGGATATTTCTTACAGTCATGTCGGTATTTAAAAACAATTTACCTAAATAACAAAATGACGAAATATGAAATACAATGTTTTTTAGTTATGAATTGTTTTTTATTTATTTATTTAGTTTTTATAATAATGGATTTAGGTGCGTTTCAAATCGTATTATTGTTAGAAATTCTGAAGTAAACAATATTATACAGGAAAGTCAAATCCATACTAATATAATGAACGTGAAAAAAATCTGTTTGTTATTCGGTTTACGGTTAAATAGCAATTTTTTTAGAATATGAGCTACTTTGTCCAACATATGTTCAATCGTAGGAGCTGTGAAACTGTCATGTTTTTTTACGGTAAAGAGCAGGTTGAACTAAACACGCGCTTCGCTATTCTGCCCCTTACTCAACGGACATAAAACAATGGTGAAAACTCCAGTGTTCAGCTTGATATGCACTTGAGTGTACGTTGTATAACTACCCTATAAAGATTATATCAGGTGCATAAAATCAGTCATACAATTTATGAAAGTGGATCAAGTACACCGTCTCACCAGTTGTAGTTGTAAATAGTAGATTATTTCTAGTAGGTACTTTATCTCTCTTACATAGTCGATTCATATTAGCCATTTAGAATCTAGCTCATATAGTTCTAACTAAACACAGGAGACTGTTATACAATGTAATGTAATGTAATGACTCCGCCCGCGTTAACAGTTTTTCCATGTCCGTAAGGATTGAGGAGCCACAACAGATTTTTAAAAGCTCATCTCAACATTATTTAGCAACAAAGTAGATAATTTTGCAGCACGAATTCTGGATTTAGCAGCAAAATATATCACTAGTTATATTAATTCAAAGGTGGCTCCTCAATCTAAACATTTGAATTGAGGAGCCACCTGGAACTCGTTGAGTAATGGATGAATATTTTTGAAAATTTTTCATCATTTAGCAGCAATTATGTATAGTACCTCCTAAAAATTTGGCTTCTGTAGCGCTGAAATTACAGAAAATACAATACTTTTAGTATGGCTCCTCAATCTATACTCTAGAGGCGAATTTCCTTTGAATGTGAGCTATCAATTAATATACCGACATAATGATCGTTTAGCAGGTGGTGTGTTTTATTTTGCAGTATAGAATTAAAATGGTAAAACAGAGTAAATTTTGTAGGCGAACGATTTTTCTTTGGCTCCTCAATCCTGACGTTCTACTTTTATATGATTGACTGTAGCCACCTGAGATCTCAACAGAATCAAAAGTCAGAGACACTAACATTTAGCAGAAATGTCTTCTAAATATATCTGTACAGTTCAGCAGTGTATATGTTTTAAATATTGAAATAACAATACTTAACTATTTCCTTATGAATTCGCTGTGAAGGGTGACCATATTATACTCGTATTGAGAAACCAGGACAAGCAGTTTATTAAATATATTTTCATCACAGGTTAGGTATTTACAGGGCGTCCCACGGCTATGCCATATGGAGAGAAAGTACCTAAAATATTATAGATAGAACATTTTACTGAAAGAAAACTTTATTTTAATTTAAAACAACTAATAAAACTGCGTTAATATTTTTTTTATTAATTGCACAAACAAGAATACTTCACCGCTATTGAAGGTTTAGTTACTAAGGCCAAAATGTGGTCACCCTTTACAGCGAATTCATAAGGAAATAGTTAAGTATTGTTATCTCACACTTCAAAATATATACACTGCTGAACTGTACAGATATATTTAGAAGACATTTCTGCTAAATGTTAGTGTCTCTGACTTTTGATTCCGATGAGATCTCAGGTGGCTACAGTCAATCATAGAAAAATAGAACGTCAGGATTGAGGAGCCAAAGAAAATTCGTTCACCTACAAATTTTACTCTGTTGTACCATTTTAATTGTATACTGCAAAATAAAACACACCACATGCTAAACGATCATTATGTCAGTATATTAATTGATAGCTCACATTCAAAGGAAATTCACCTCTAGAGTATAGATTGAGGAGCCATACTAAAAGTATTATATTTTCTGTAATTTCAGCGCTACAGAAGCCAAATTTTTAGGAAGTACTATACATAATTGCTGCTAAATGATGCAAAATTTTCAAAAATATTCATCCATTACTCATCGAGTTCCAGGTGGCTCCTCAATTCAGATGTTTAGATTGAGGAGCCACCTTTGAATTAATATAACTAGTGATATATTTTGCTGCTAAATCCAGAATTCGTGCTGCAAAATCGGCTACTTTGTTGCTAAATAATGTTGATATCAGCTTTTAAAAAATCTGATGTGGCTCCTCAATCCTTACGGACATGTTTTTCCCATGGGAATGAGGCATTCTCCCGCCGTAAAGGGTAGCCTATGTTACTCAGGGTGAATGTAGCTATTTAATAGTGAAAGAATTTTTGAAATCGGTTCAGTATTTTTTGAGTTTATTCATTACAAACATACACACACACAAAAATACTAATCTTTCATCTTTATAATAATAGTATGATTATTTTCTTCTGTGATAATGTACAAAAGCTTATCTTTAAGTATCTATCTTCCAGTAAACATTTTTTATAGTATTGTGATTGTGAAATTATTAGAAAGGAATGCCGCATTCTTAGGTATTGAAAATTTTGTTACATATAAACACTAAACGACAAAAAAAGAAATAATTTCTCAGATGAGAGCTACAGATTTTAGACATATTTCGTAGAGCCATAACTTCGAATGTGAACACACCTTTATTTTGCTGCTGGTTCATAAATTGCGGCATATTTTAATCTGCGACACCAGTATTAGGTTACTCAAATAACTGTTACTTATTTGGAGTGTATCTCTGTAATGATAAGGTTATCATATAAAACAAAACGCGTATTTATTTACGCTTGCTTATTAAATTAGTGTCAATATTATGTTATGATACTAATTGGGAAATACTAGTAGTTCTAATCTAACTATGAAAAAAAAGGGTGAGCATCTCTTTTAGCTATTTTAATGTTTTTAAATGATTAAGCGTAAATGTAGTACCTAACCGGGTTCTGCAGTGGAGACCACGTCTAGGTAAACGAAGTGTAGGACGCCCCCCGGCTAGATGGAGTGACGATCTGCGAAATGTGGCTGGCAGCAGGTGGATGCGTGCGGCCGAAGACCGGGCCAAATGGCGCGCCTTGGGAGAGGCCTATGTCCAGCAGTGGACTGCCGCAGGCTGTTAGTGATGAAATGATAATTCCCTAAACGTTTCTTTTTAAAACAAAAAGAAAATTGCTTTAATTTAAATAGAGTATAATAAATAGATGTTTTCCGTTTTCGGTATCACTACTTATTATAAAACAAAGTCGCTTTCTCTGTCCCTATGTCCCCATCTATGTCCCTTTTTATGCTTAAATCCTTAAAACCACGCAACGGATTTTGATGCGATTTTTTTTAGTAGAAAGAGAGATTCAAGAGGAAGGTTTATATGTAATATACTTAAGGATAACCCACAATAATCATTTTCCCGTGCGGAGCCGAGGCGGGTCGCTAGTAATACATAAATGTTTTCTGTTCCTTAAGCATTTCTTGTGCTCAACTTTGGACTTGAGATATCGATAGTTTTTAATATATAATAAACAGTTTATTTACCGAACAGTAACTAACTGCGATACCCTGTAACCCTGAGTGCTTTCGCGAACACAACAGACTAATAAAATGTTTAATTGTTTTTTATAATAGGATTTTATCTTGGTTTAAATTGTTGTCTTCTCGATTGCTGTGTACATATGTACATAACGTGTAGTCTACTGATATCACCCCTTCGCCCTTATCGGGTATTGACCCGGACGAGGCTATCTCCTTCTTAATTGGAATTCTCTCGCCGTGGGAATAATATTTTTAATGGAGATAGTCGGTTTAATTAACGAAAATAATGGACTTGTACGGCTGAGAACGCTGTTGACTTTTAGTAAGTACCCAATTATAATTAAAATTATTTTATAAGGTTTAAGTACAAGAAAAGTTAATTGGCATCTATCTATATGGGGGACGTCTGCGAGTGGCGCAGACGGGTGATCAGCTCCCGGTATGGGAACTATTTCACCCCTAATCCCAGCCTGATGATGCCACTCATCCGTATGTAGTGAGCTTCCCCTCCTATCCGCGCGCCTCGCCTTCAAGAATGTGTCGCGCAGCCCGCTTCTCTAGTCCCCCAGTCGCAGGAACGGTAACCGGGAAAGCGCGGACGGGCAAGCTGCGGGCGGATGGCCACGGTGTCGGCATGGTGCCTCTGCCGGGTCCCCACCCCGCAAGCCCTACGCACCGCCCCAGCCCGCCCCGCTTCCGAGGGGTTCGAGAGCTTGCCGCACAGTTTTTCCACCTCTCTCAGGTTCGCGAAGACTAGTGGTTCTGCTACTACTCAGCATCATGGCACCATCAAGGGGCTCTGGTTTTACTGCTGCCCCTGCGTCATCCCCTCAAACCTACCGGTAGCCCTACAAAATCTTAAGATGTTCTCTAATGTTATTTCAGCTAGTTCGTTTTTTTCTATTCTGTCCGTGCCTATGAGAGTTAATTGGCATGCTAAGACATTTTTCCTTTTCAATGCATTTTTTTTTAACTTTATCTACGTCCACCTGACCAAACAAATAAAAAACCTCACCGGCGGATTGCAGAATTTCAATAAAATTAATATAAATTGTTGCCATAAACAAAAAAAATATAGTACCTACGTGGCGCCCCCAGAGCAGGTTTTTTTATTTCGTTGGTCAGACTTTAAAAAGCGTATACACAGCACACTTTTCAAATTCTCAATTGATGGAAAAATTGAATTAAATGGCATTCTACTAGGTACAAGTACGATTTTTTTTAAATAATCACAGAACAAGATATATTACTAAAAGCAACAATCGATGAAATAGAACAGACGCAGGCGCCTGCATTTGTTTTTATCTACGATCCAGATTAGAGTTGAGGTGTATGGTGGTAATGACGTCATTTTAGATTCCTCTGTAAATGCGTAGCTCTGGTGTTTTTATTTCACCAAAACCTATCGTAGAGACTAGTGAGAGTTTCTTAGAAAAATACTTTAGGGAAGATTTAAACTATTCATGTGTTTGAAAAAGACAGTCAATAAAAAAAATACAATAAGTTTTAATTTTTATATGGTCATTTAAAATTGTAAATTAAAACGCTAACGTTCTCTGCGTTCAAACCTCTTTTGTGCTCAGTTTTCCTCATGCTTCAACCTCTATAAGAGATCATAAAACTTTCATCATGGGGTCGAGTTGATGGCACCTCATTATACTATATCCCCACTAAGGGGCTCGAACCTCTATTTAGTTCACCCTAAAGTCTAATATCAAATGTGTATATAATATAAATATTTATTTTATTAGATTCCGTCGTAATCAATCTTTCAAAAGTAAGTGCACATGAAATAACTTAGGACGGAAGACCTAGCCACCCATAGCACAGGGTACTAGTTTGGGGGCTAGGCACACTTTTGTAAGATATTACGTGTTGTGAAGAAAATATGTTTGTTTATTCATAGTGTAATTATTAAATGCTTCAGAGACTAGCTAATAGAGACGTTATGCAGATATACATATTTACGTCATAGTAAACGGCACGTCGTCGGTCCACATTGTGGCGATAGTTCGTCGAAAGTAATTAAGTTTTCGCTTTCATCTGACTGTACGACCCGTTCTATGACTATTCAAGTATTCTGCTCTAGGCGTGCCCACTACTCTTGGCTGTCATTTGGCTGGGTTTTCCTCTTGGCTTGTCAAGAAAGTTCTTAGACTGGAACTGGATACCCCTTTTAGTTAGTCTCTAAAAATCGAAGCCAAGATTGTCTTTAGAAATATGTCTACTGTGCAGTCAACTTTGGTATTTTATTCTTTGAAGAAAAGAAACAATAAGTTTTCTTTAGAAATTTTAAAGTTTGCAATTGTAAGTGTACGAGGACTCCACTCAAATGAATAAAATTACTAACGCATTTTAATTCATAAATAATTCCGAATCATAAATAATGAGTTCGTAGTTATTTAGTTTTTATGGCAGTTTTATTATAGCAAAGTAAATCTTTCATACGGAAAGTAAAAGTTAACTTTCGGCGCTAACAAATGAAAGTAACCTTGTAGTCAGTTTCGCTTTGGCCTCGTTGCTTTATCTCGACAATGAGACGCTTTTTTCGCGTATTGTCTCGTAAGTAGGGCTCTCACTTTGCCCTCGATCGAACCTGCGCGCTGCGCCTGCGCTATCTGCATTCAATTATGTCCGTTACTAGTTGCTAAGACACCTGGTTGCGTCGCTTCTTATTTGTGTACAATTTATCGCCAATCAAAAACTTATCGAGCCTTTGTTGGCTTCACATTGGCGGCATCTATAGAGGCTTGCCCTTATGTAATTAAGAAGAATAGCAGTTGCTATTGGTTACAAACACGATAGCATTTGAGATAGAGAAAGGGCAGCCTTCTCTGGATTATGTACTAAAACCTCAGGAAGAGGTTTCGGTCCAATTTTAAATCGGGACACGTTACATACTTACTGGTATTTACTTAAACTGTAATTTTATTTGGAGGCATCACGTCATACTCACTATAATATTTAAACATTTCAGATCAACTTCGTTGAAACAGGAACTAATAATAACTAACTATCTATTTCTCTTGTTATAATAATAATACTATCTATCTTTTTATATTTGGAATAGACTTCCAATTATCATAAAAAACTCAAATATTCATAATTGAAAACCATTGTTCAAAATTTAGAAAATATCGCAACCTTCCATGTAAAAAGTGGAACACCAAAACCCCAGGCTCGAGGCTCGAGCCTACCCTTGTAATGCATAATTCAATGCACCAAGCTGAGACTTCCGATACCACATAATATTCCAACTTCTATTAGGTCTATCGTCGTCATAAATTATAATAGGTATAACAGATTTAAGTAATAGTTATGCTAGTCTCATAGAGCACATTAATGACTTTATTACATTTCAAGGTAAAGTAATAGTCCGGTCTCTTATGGGCATGCTTGTATGGAAAGGTATAAATTTTGGGGTTAAGCAATGCCCTTTGGTTCGAATGTCATTATCAGGTAACTAGATGATGCCCAATTCATTCCCCATACCAGTTTTTTAGGGTTCCGTAGCAAAATATGTCGTAATACTTAAAATTGTAAACTTTTAGTAGTAACGAAATCCAAACAAACCTTAAAATTTTAATTTTTTTGTAGTAAACATGGTTTATAAAAAACACTGTCCGAAAGCCCATTTAATTCCCATTCTAAAAACATTAACAGTAAATATAAATTTGAATATTTTTATCGTACAATTAATTATTTAAAGTTCAGCAACGTTCGTCAGCGCAGCGTAGGGGACTACAAAAAATTCGCAAAACAAGCTCTACTAACAAAAAAACAACCGGCCAAGTGCGAGTCGGACTCGCCGATCGAGGGTTTTGTACAAACCTGTAGAAATATAAGTACTCGTAAAACTACTCGCAAGAAAATCAAAATCCTTCTTCTGTCGTGTCGATGATGGCTAGTTTCAATTTTTGTTGCCTAATACCTACCCTGCCACGCTGATTGCTCTTTCTGTGTCCTCTATGAGCTCCTCCGGTGTGTAAGACTCAGGGCATGCAGAACACGATAAACCATGGCCCACCTATCCATGGTTTGCGGCGACAGGCCGCACTCGTACTGGAGCTCCGTCCCGTCAGAAAGACCCCACCTTAACCGATTTTGTTTGATTCGACCAACCTGGTCAACCGGTTTTGTTTGGTTGATATCCAAAGGGACCTTGGAAGTATTTAGGTAGTAGGGGGGAGACTTTCCGAGAGTGGGACAAAGGAGGAAGGCGGCGAGCTCCGCGCCCGCCACGGGTCACTTTTAAATTGAGATTTCTTTCGAACGATCGGAGCTATGAACTTGTAGAAGCTCCTACAGCTTTTCAGCCTTTTTGGACGGGGAATAATCGTACATTAGGTGCCATAGGTCCATTTCAAACTTAGCTCTCTCCATAGCACTCGCTGCGCTTTTACGACATCTGGCGAAGCTTTGCCAGCAAGCCAATGCAGCATTTGAACCAGAAACGGCTTAACAGCCAGTGGTAATCCGGCACGTCTCGTGTAAGGCTACATCCACCTGCTTAGCATGTGCTGAGTGGCACCACATGTTCTCGAAAATGGAGAAAATTTAAGTACGCGCGATAATTAAATACCTGTGTGTGTATCAAACATTTCAGTACGGAGAAGATGAATCATGACTTGATGGCTTGCAGGATACATTAGGTGTTAATGATTCTCCATATTCTACAGTGGCACGTTGGTGTGCTGAGTTTAAGCAAGGAAAAACTTCCACCAACGACGACCCACGCTCGGGACATTCTGCGACAGCAGTAACAGAACAAATGGTTAAAAAAGTTGAAAAAATATTTTATCCGATCGTCGTGTAACGTTCGTTTTATTGCTGATAAAGGAAGTGTCCATAATATTATACACGACTATTTAGGCATGAAAAGTGTCAGCGCACTGGGTGCCTACGCCTAGAATGCTTACGGACGCGCAGAAACAAACGACTAAGAATTTCACAAAGCTGTTTACATCTGTTACAAGATCCTGACCACTTTTTGGCTCGATTAGTAACTATGGATGAAACGTGGCTTCACCATTACGATCCTGAAACGAAACAACAGTCTATGACCTGGAAGAGACCGTTTTCTCCAAATCCTAAGAAATTTAAGGTAATTCAATCCGCCGGCAAAATTATGGGCTCTCTTTTCTGGGATAGCCAATGGGTAGTAATGATCAAATACGTCAGTCATGAAGCCAAACCACTATTACGGGGTCTTACATAAATTCTTGATGAAATACGCAAGGAACGGCATGAAAAACTCGCAGAAGATGTTTTTATTTTCATCAAGATAAAGCCTCCGCGCACAAGTCCCAAGTTGCCATGGCTGCCATTGAAGATGCTGGCTTTGAAAGGATGGAGCACCCACCCTATTCACCGGACCTCGCTCCTAGTGGGTTTCATCTCTTTCTACGGCTATAGGAGCACCTGGGAGGTCAGAAATTTGATGATAATGACATACCAAGTGTATACTTCTAAAAGGTTTGAAAAATAAAATAGCCTTTAATAAAAATACAACTGTTGCGGAGATGGAATGCACATGACTGCTTTTTTGAGGGGTTTTGTTTAAGAGCATTCAATATTTCGAATGCTCCGTTGAGGTTTTAAAAAAAAACATAACTTTTACTAATATTCCTACCGGTTTTTTTTTGTAGTGCATATTTTTCGAGTTTTTTTGCCGTCCATTACGTTGCGCTGACGAACATTGCTGAACTTTAAATAATTAATTGTACATTAAAAATAGTCAAATTTATATTTAATGTTAATGTTTTTAGAATGGGAATTAAATGTGCTTTCGGACAGTATTTTTTATAAACCATGTTTACTACAAAAAAAATTAAATTATGAAGGTTTGTTTGGATTTCGTTACTACTAAAAGTTTACAATTTTAAGTATTACGACATATTTTGCTACGGAACCCTAAAAAACTGGTATGGGGAATGAATTGGGCATCATCTAGTTACCTGATAACGACACCAAACTTGACTCAAAGCTCCAAACAAATCGGCCAGAATTTTTTTTCTGAGCGCTAGGAGCTCTGTTCTTTGACCCCCCCTCCCCCCCACCTGCCGCGGGGTTATGACTGGCTACCGGGCGATTTCAGCTCAGGTGGATGTGTTTAACATTCGGACCAAAGGGCATTGCTTAACCCCAAAATTTATACCTTTTCCCATAAGAGACCGGACTATAAACCGGTAGCGTGCGTTAGAATCTGAGGTTACCTACATTTTATTATACTTATAAACTTCATGTGCCTGATTTTGTTCAATTAGAAAAATAAACCTAATTAAAATTACGTAGATTTCTTTATGTGTTGTGTATAATTTATTATTACTAAAATCGGATGCGTACGAAAGAGAAAGTTTTACTGGGTTTGCGTTGCGTCTGATTTGCGTATGACGCATGTTGTGCTAAAACTTGTGTTGGAAAATACGTTTATTTCCATAAATATGCAAAATAATGCAAATTATTTATTAATAGTCTTGCTAACGTGAAATATATCACAAGTTTTGCGGTTCCTTCTTCCAAAGTTCTCTCTTTTGAGGCATACGACATTGTTCTCAAATGTTCCTTGTGTATCATTTGCTGTAAAAACACCAGATGTAGCTCACGGCTCCATTTAAATGTTCAGAAAGTTAAGAGCGCAATTTCGAGTCATACGACGGCTATTGAGAGAGAAATTGGTGTCATCGCTGAATTCGTTCATACAGCCATTTGGTGCCAAAGTAAAAGTGTTCCAAAAAAATGTACCCACCTCGCGAAATTACATTGCGAATCTGGCGCAGCCTGGTGGCCATGTGGGTCGAATAACAGCTCTAACAGAATTCAGTGGATACTTTTTATTTTGCATCCGGAGCCATTAGTTTCATGGTCTTTGGAAATTCGGTCATCACATCACATTTCGCATTAGTCACTTGTGAAGTTGTGGTTTAGCTGTCATTAGCGCGTGTACGCGACCGTGAATCAGCTGAGGGGTTTTAAAACGCTATTAAGTTTGAAGTTACTTCGCAGATAAAATGCTTTTAGTGGATTATGGGCGATAGGTGGCTCGATAACAAGCACGCGTTAACATTCTTTGACGAGATTTTTCTTTGTATGATCTAGCTAGGTTGTGTGGTCTCTAAGTACTAGAAGTAGTACTGCTAAATTGCCTATTTATCTAGATATTTGACGCCTTTTTTATGATATTAAGAAGTTACAACAATAATACAAAGATAGACCTATCTTTTTCCAATCTGGATTCTTTGTTCTGAATATTTATTTTTATAACAGACCCTTATTATAGGAATAAATAATTTTGTTTATATTTAAATTTTTGTCCAATGGTTAGTTTTATAGGTTTTGTATTTATTCGTCTATTACGTACGACCAACAACGTAAACCTTCGATACGCATTTATAAATAAATGACATTAAACCATACCGTCTTGTTGAATTCGATTACCATAGTAATTACTCCCACCCTCGACCGAATGGTGAATATAATACGTAATTGGATATTGAAACCACAACTGGCCACGAAATTGATCCAACCATTCCTACCTGGTCGTTACGGCTACACTCTCCCTTCCTTACAACAAAACATATTAAGCTATATCCATTGCTTTGATTCATGAAAATAATAATGGTCTTTTTAATGCAATTTATGATTTTAAACTCTCGTAATTTCTACCACAATAGCATAACATTTGTAATGTTTGGAGTTTACTATTGAATTTTGAGGCCCGAAACCAAAAAAATTATAACTAGGATTCTTTTAATGTGTCATATCATTGTATTTTTTATAGTTGTGACATTGATAGTAAACATTTCAGAAAAACCAACATTTTACCAATTTCACACTTCTGGGCATAATTGGAACCAAATTCAAGACTAGGTTAGTAGAAGTCAATACAATAGTATTAACATTGACCTTGGTGAAAAGTTACAAGTTACAAGACCTTAGATAACCAAGCCACTGTGACCTGGCTCTGTGGAAAGTATTGAATAGCGAAATTATTTTGTCTTCGGGCGATAAATGCTGAATTGCTGACCTCAGTTGAAGTCTGTGGTTGAAGTTCAATGGTTGCCGATCGAAGTTACCAGTCATCCCGGTTTCACAACATAGCATGGGCTTGAGAACCAAACTCTCTTATAGGACGTCTCAAACATCGAACATACTATAAGATATTATAAGTGTCTTTTGAACAAACTCTGGAGACCTTCTTTTACTTACAAGGTAAACGTAGATAGTGGTCAAGTAAAATTGGCCAGTTTATATGCGCCACGGTTGCGTGTGACCAATTTGGTTGGCCGTCACCTGCGTACAATTTGTTAGTAACGAAAGGTTTCCAGGTTCTTTTAGTTGGTACAAGTATCTTCAAATGACTTCGAATTCCGTGACATTACGTAACAGCGGTGATGACGAAACGCTCCAGCATCTTCAGATCTCGCCAAGTCATTTTTCTTATCTTGTACGTTACACAGTCAATGACCAGTCTATAAAATCCTTTTTGTTACTTTTATTATATCTAAAAATACTTCTTGTGACTACTTTCCATAAAATGCCTTTAAAGACAGTAAATAATTTTCCTTTTCAATTGATTCTTACGGTAGTTCTTATCGTCCGAAAGCTGAAATTGAAGAGATATAAAAATAAAATAATAATTGAAAAGCCATTTGGCCATTGAGGCTGTTTTAGCTACTGTTTACAGCAGGGTTCTACTGTAGAAAAATACAAGAGATAAACCGATATTCTTAAATTGCTGTGCAATATAAAAAAAGCGCTTGAGTTAAGTTCTTCGCGGGGCCGGAAGTAGCAGCCAGTTAGTAGACTTTGCAATGCAAAGATCTACTTGATATGTTTGTTCAGTTCGCTACTTGCCCTAAGTACACTGAAGCTTAAGGATACCTGTTTTTATTCCGAAAGGTAGGTACGGTAAGTCTAAAGGAATGCCTGTCTAAATCTTTTTTGTCGTCCTTACTTAATGGTCTTTTTATCACCTCCTTCACTTACTCCTTTTTTGTTGTTTTTGTTCGCTTCGGTTAGTTTAATACCAACTACGTTAAACATAAATTTGATGATTTGCTTTTCTTCAATACTAGCTCTCTAGAACTTTTGCGGTCAGTTGTTTTTGACTCTTCCTATGGGAATAAGATTTTTCTGCAGTTCGAAGTCGGCTAGATGGGTAAATACAAAACATCTGTCTATACATTTCGTGTCTAAGTAATTCCAAATCCGAGGTTTTTGGCGTGGAAATAAAAACAGACAAACTGACAAACACACATTCACGTGTATACAGTTCTAGTGATAATTACTTAACAAAACTCCATCACTTCTATATCTTATAGAGCCATTGTTTTTGTCGTCGAGTCTTAAACTGTCTGAGGTATAAAACCTGACCCCGAATCTGCCGACGGACAGACGGATACAGTCGCAGCGCCTGTGGACTCTAAAAAGTAGTGCGTCAAGATTTCTCCACGCGAATCCAAGTGTTGTATGCAAATACTCGGTATTGCTGTTGCTGGCCGAACTCCGAAGGCGTATTCGTTGACATTTTGTTTTAATCGTGTCCCTCGGGCTCGAAACTCTCAATACTCGTCGAATCACTTTCACCGGAGCCATTTAAACAAGCAGAGATTTTGATTCTCATTACATTATCAATTTACAACTTCAGTGTTGTACAAAATTCTTTGATTAAATATTGAAGCAGTTTTATAATTTACAACATTTTCTTACTTGTTTCCCCTTTTATTTAAGAGAACAGCCTTATCGTTGTATTTTCCCTGTCTTATCAGGAATCTAACCTCTACACCATTTTTAAACGACGCAAAGTTCGTTGCCTTTTGATAACCAACGATCGTGTTGTATGTTTGAATGAATATTACCTTGTGATGTGGAGTTTCGTCACTGAAGAGGCTTGTTAAACGGTTACAGGGTGTCGTATCAGTTCTTCATTTACACGTTCCACTTCGGCCAATAAACAGAGGTGAGCAATGTCAAATTGTTGGTACTCGGTGATTTGATTTGTCCTTGGCAGAATAAAGATGGTACATTTTCATCGTCTTCAAGAAGCTTTTCATTAATGTCTGTCCCCATGAGTTAGTATAGTTATTCTTTATGTTTAACATTTTATTTATTATTATTTTTTTTTATTCGGGAAACAAACAACTTATACTATTACATAGGTTCATCAAGCATTTCTTAAAAACTCACAAGCCAAAACAGTTTTCACCAATGAATTATAAGGATAACAATCACAAAAAATACTTTTTGTACACTACCGATCAACTAAAACTTAAGACGTAATATAATAGAAACACTTATATTTAAGACATCAGAAATATAATAAAAGGATGTTACTAGATATTTGAATCATTTCTTTTCAAGCAACTTTTTAAAGCAAGTCTTTTAAATGAGCTAGGGTTTTCATAAAATATATCTATGTCATCATAGTCTTTATTAAAATTTGAGCATGCGCGAACGAGAAATCTATTTTTTTCAAAATTGCGTTTACAATTAGGAATTTGGAAGGTCTTCTTTTTGCGAAAGTTTAATTTAAAGGCGATGGGATTCAGTCAGACTGTTAACCAAACTATGTTCGTCGTACTTTTCTTTTCTCCTTATTATGTAAATGTAACTTAGGATAACAATGCGGACAATTATAGGTAAAATATTTATATACCTATTCGATTTTTTTTAAAGCTTCCTGTGTTTTAAGGGCTATCTATTTAGTATCGGAATAGTCTTCAACAAGTGGTTAACATCTTTATTTTTTGTTCTTCTGCTAGACTCTTTATTTATTATTTATTACTGATACTACATCCACTTTCTTTAAGGGAGTGATTTGGGCAGGAGGAATAGTAAGTTTCGAATCGAAAGCTGTTAGCTAAACAAACAGTGACAAAATCTACCCCAAAAGATCCATCTTGTTGGTGGTGATCCATCTGGTGGTGATGATTGAAGTGATTTTTAAGTTCAAGAAATACCGATATCTAACTTAGAACTTGTAAGTTGAATGCCAGTTAGGAGTGCTTTATCCTCGTAACTAATTCATATTCCATGCTCATTAGCAAGGCCTGTAGCGCTGTTAACCGACGGCCACGGCTCGCTATGGAGACTCGAGCATCGTGCTCAGTGTGAGATTAACAATGTCAAGGCACGGTTATGTCAGCCTTGCGCAATTTACCCATATGTAGCCGCTTACCTACACAGGGGAACATAACTACCACACAATCACAAAATTGCTACACGTGGACGCGTGGATCATCGGCCATTCCATTTGGCTTGTCAAAATGCTAAGCACGTGGCATTGAACGTGAGGGTTGACTTATTACCTTAGTAGTTTATTTAGTGGTATTTATAAAAGGAAGAAAACTGATCGCGTGAATTTAGCTCGTACATTAAAAGATGGTATAGTGTATGTAGATGCAGTATATCTGATCGCAGCGCAGGCGCCGCGGGGCGTCTCCTGTCATTCGGAGCTTTATGAAGGCACACCTCTTGGTTAAGCTTCACACGAATGTCCTTTTACGTGAATTATTAGCTTTAATCAGCCCTTTTTTATTTTTATTCCCATGATCATCTGACCCATGTTATTTATTTCTCATTCGGTTGGATATTTTTAAAATTAGTTTCCAGTTTATTTGGTTATCAGCGTTCTGTCTGCAGTTTTAACTTGTTTCTTTATTTTATAATTTAAACTCCTTGCAGATTGCTATCTAGATATTTATCGATGTAACCATTTAAGACATGAACCTTTTTTACCTTTGTGTTTGCGTCTGAATATAGCTTTTTGAGTAAGGTTATAGGTACATATTACATTGATTTGTGTTTAAGACATTGTGTGAAAATGTTACATTATGATCTGTAATTCAAAGTAAATCTATTTATTGTCGAAGGTATGAATTGTTGAATAAATTAACACTGTTAGAGCTATCTGGTCGAATAAATCAATTATCTCATTGACACGACGACTGCTGTTTGAAATTAATACATCAATAACTTTAAATTTGGCTTGCAAATAGCACGGTAGTTACGCAGAGAAGTAACTTTAACAGAACTTGTCCAATTAAACTTGTTTTAAATAACTGCAGCTCCTAAGAATCTGTATCGTAACTAAATTAATATGTCTTGCTCAGTTTACATGCTGATTGTAATTGTTTATCGTTTATTATTACGTAGCCTTTTACTTTACATAGCTGTCAATAGCCAGTAAATAAATGTTTTTATTAATACTCCCATTTGTAAAGTAAGATTTTTATGCCGCTCTTAGGAAGCTGGTTGCACCTATAGCGATATCTGCAAAATCTTGCAGTTGATTGAGAAATATCCGACCACAAGATAATTTTTTGGTTATATTATAGACTTTGAACTATTTGAATATAAATGCATTTGTGGTAAAATTCGTAGAATTTTCATTAACAAAAAAACACCTTGGTTTTTTGTTTCCTCTCACATCTAGTTGCGATTAGTAAATTTATGTGCATAGACAACCTGTCTATCGAGTCGCGGCTGAATCCGGTTTAATTTAATTAAGACAAGCTTTAGAAGGTGTTTACTTTCGGTGTAACACGACTGATTGAGACTATTGCTACTCTACATATTATTACGTTTTGACATAATAGTTAACAGGCGAGGTGCCTTTTCCGATAATTTTCTCATTAATATCAGCATACTTGTGTAATCTATCTATACTATCTATACTAATATTATAAAGAGGAAGGGTTTAATTGTTTGTTTGTTTGTTTGCTTCGAATAGGCTCCGAAACTACTGAACCAATTTCAAAAATTATTTCACTGTTGCGAAGCTACATGATCCCTGAGTAACATAGGCTATATTTTGTTTCCAAAAAAATTAGGAATCCTTAATAAATCTTCAATAATGTAACCCAAGGTGTAAAAAAATACGTAAAATATTCCCAATAATTGAAAATACTCCGAAAGTACTGAACCGATTTTGGTGAAACTTGGCACAAAGTTAGAATAGACCTTAGCAAAGAACATAGGCTACAATTTACCGCGGAAAACTTTCTCATTCCACGGGAAAAAATGTAAAAGGGGTGGAGTTGGCACAAAGATAGAATAGACCATGCGGAAGAACATAGGCTAACTTTTACCGCGGGAAAATTCCTCATTCCCACGGGAAAAACTATTAACGCGAGCGGAGCCGCGGTGGGAAGCTAGTTAATTTATATTTTACTGTTTGTGAAATATTAATTTAATTTGAATAACATTAAAGAGTTTCGAATTGCTTTTTTTTATCATGATCTGAAATAATCTAAATGCTCTAATTGGTAATAATTATTTGGTTTTCTATCTATCTAGATTAACGAGCCTTAAGGGATCGATATTAGAGTTTATAATCTTTATAGAGATTATCCCGTCATGGTGAAAAATAACACTTTCAGATTCACGATATCTGCCTTCTTAACTCCTATTTACTCGTATATGGTAATTTGCACGCTTTTCTCATCATGAATTTTTATCTTGTTGGTTTCGCCACCATCTTCTGTCGTCATTGATCAACCCTTAGATTTGTGTTTGAGAACTTTGCTGTTGAGTCTTCATTCTATGGAAAGTCATATTGTTCACAGTTAGACGTGGTTGTAGAGGGCACGGTGTCATAGGCAACAGGTATCGTTTGCTCACTCGCCTTGACCGCGCGATGTCCTCTCACCAGACTGCGGTGCGCACCTGTGATCGCTTACGAATCGTTTTGTCTCCTCTACTTGTTTCAATTCGTGTTCCTCGACTATATCAAGACATTAAAGTCTTCTGTTTGACTCAACACTGATTTTTTAGTCTTTACTTCGATGTTTTGTTCTACTTATACATAAAATATATTATTCATTATTCAAAATCTTATTGTCGCTCGTTTTGTATCACCCATGAATTTATTTATAAGATCACGTTGCAAGCTGTTTCCTGAACGTAGAAACTGTATATTGAAGAATAAATTTGATTCCTTTATGTAAAACATTGTTCCAGCAATTGACGTGTTTATGAATTTCAATGCGGGTGAATTATAAATTGCTTGTTAGGTCACCCGAAGCTAAAAATGGCTTAATGCTAAGTGAGGGGTGTTTTTTTTCGTTTCCGTCGACTGTATAATTTCCTTATGAATTATATCTACATCTGTGATGTGTATCATCTACGGGTGTCGTGTTGAACTGTTAGTTATTCAATTTATGCCAATAGGATGTCAGACGTCTGTCATATGATTCATTGTCACTCAATCGGGCACTTCAGATTAAATAAATCGGCAGTTATTGTCGTCGTCGCGGGAACCATAATGTGGTGTCGTTGGAGCGCGTGCGGTGCTTCGGTTATTCTCTTACAAAAAAATAAATTATCTTGTTTTTTCTTAATTTAATTTATCTACTACTGCACAAAGATCTCCCTTTTTATTTCCGCATCAAGCATCCTATCTAAAAATTAATTTATGTACCTATACGGTACATCGATGACTCCTGAAAGAATTTCAAAGCTCTCTGTAGTAATTTCGTTACTTGTGTACTTCTATAAAAATAAATTACAATGCATATGTTTCGTAGATTTTATCGTAAATTCGTGAAACAGACCGACTAATTGCAAGACAGCACTAGCCAGAATATTTATTCTCGTCACCATGCTTGTTGGGACATCAAACACTTGTGCCGACTGGGGCAAATAAAAAAAAATTGGCAAATCCTCAAGAGTTTCTTCAAAGAGGGATGGTGTCTGTCGGCAATGTTTTGATGTGGTGTTCGTGGACGATAAATGGGTCACTCCGCTAGAGGTTGTTGGGACAACAGCTCAAGTATTCCATTTGCTGTGTCCCGTTATCAATGGACGATAGCGCAGCGATACTGCTGCACAACTTTGCGCCTTATCTCAAATTGCAAGTGCACATCGTTTATCGATTCTAGAAAAAAATAGGTCAATATCCGTATCTCCAGCTTTAGTTTTTAGTTTCAGTTTTATCAGCTCATTTTATATGTAGGTATTATAAGTATATTCTGTATGTCTACTACTTGGTTGAGAGATTGAAAGACTAAAATATCATTATCAATATAATCAGTTGAAATATATAAGAAGCCCCTTTCCACCAAACTTGCGCACTCAAGTTTGTACATAAACGTAAGCTAACAATCCTAAGCACAAGTTACCAAAATTCTTCTTGTTGGTTGCATCTAACAAAACCTAGTATTAGAATTTAATGAGCCGTTAAACATTGTAACAGAGCATTAAAATTTGTAACGACAATTTTTTTTGAAATTGACCTACGCTTGTTTCGAAAAATCGAAGTATGAAGCTTAACCGGACAACTAGATGCAACCAACGACTATTTACGTGATATAACTTGTATGGGCTGAAGTCTACAATACGTGTCTTAACCAAACCGAACCATGTCTCATGATTTAAATTTGATAGTGGACCACAGGACTGCCAACGGAAAGGCTAAGGTTCCACCACCAGCCAACGGAATTTATCGGAAAACGGTGAATCAGTGCAGGATGCTGCCGATGTATATGATATCGGCGCATAGAACTTTCGGCAAACGGCAACAAAGAAAAAAATCTTGGTGACAAATTATAAATATGGCAAACAAACTCACTCCATACTTAGCGTCAAATCTCGCACGCACACATTGACGTGACATTTACAGGCCAGCTCAAACAATATGAAGTAGGTAGAAATTAATCAGTGCCAACCACCTCAACCCTAGACGTGCCGGCAAGCTTACGTCATAATTTTGAAGAATGATGAGAGTGGTCTTTCTGTAACCTTCTAATACTCTATGGTAGATGTGAGCGCCGATAGGGTTTGTGTCGGCGGCGGCGCGCCGAGTTTTTAGGGTCGGCGGCGGCGGCGACGGCGGCGTGACCTTGTTCTTTCTTGACAAAAGAAATTTTTTGAAAATAAAGTAAAAAGTAATGTCTATTTTGTTCTTTTCTCACAGTCTGTTGTCAATCTTACATTATCAACATTAACAATAAAATATTTTGAGAATTTTCGCATTGCAGCCTCGGGACATTACCTAACTAGTTAGATGTCGGCTGCTTTGAAAGCAAAAGAAGCGAACGAAATCTTAATTTGTAGCAACAATAGACAAATTAATTGATAGATTTGTTATAAAATAATGTAAAAAATGCATAAAATCAATTATTTATAATGAAAATTGTGATAAAATTTGGAAATCGGCGTGCCGACTTTTTTTCACGGCGGCGGCGGCGCGAGGTTTTGGTCGGCGGCGGCGGCGCGCCGGCGCGGCGCTCATATCTACTCTATGGTGATACTATACGGAGCTCGCTCAAACCTTTGGTAACTAAAGTGCAATAATTAGTAGTATCTGTGCGTTAGTTCGGCTGGTGGAACTGGTCGGCCGGGTGCAGTATATCGTGGCTGCCGGTGTCACTGCTGGTCATCGGCCTCCGTGGTCAGTTTCGCAACTCCAGTTAGCCGTATGACTCGTTACGTCGCGACGCAAACTAGCGTATGTGAACGGTATATGTATCAATCAAGATTGTTGTCTTTTCGTCAAATTTTTGTTTCAGTTATCATATTCTTTAAAAATGTTTGATAGTGTTAGTGGTAAAATTCAAAGATAGCCCGCATGGATTGATATATTTTTTTATCTCATTCAGTAGAAGTAAAGTTTTCTATGTGAAATTCGGGAGCTCTAAAAATTCATCTCATCGCGGTCATTTTATATTTTCGCATGTACACTGTACCATGGAAATATATTTTTAAACATCCGGAACAAAAATTTATTGAGGTTTTTATTTTCTTTTAAACAATAAAGCTTAAGATATAATTTGACCAGTCTGAATGTTAAAACGAATTTTCCTGTAATGTTGTCTTGGGCAAAAATGAACTTAACTGCAGCTTTTCAGTTTGTAGCTTTTTTAAAGCTTTCAACACAGCTGTTAAAGAATTACTTACGTACTTGTAATTTGAGTTGAGCTTTAAAAAAGCTCAGTATTAAAATATTTGGCGTTCGGAAAGCTCAGTATGAAACAAAGACATTCCGTTGTGTCGAGACGAGAGGGAATCTCTGAGGAGGGCGTCGTTGCGCAGACGGCTTTCATCGTGTGTAAATGCGTGCCGCACAAAAAATGGATAGGCGGCCAATAAAAACCCTGTATGGGGAGAAGCCGAGGGGCGGGCGCAGCGGGTGCGAGCGCTCGCAAGCAACTGCAGCATGCAGTCAGAGCACGCCGCGCCCGCTGCGCGCACGCAGCCTCCTCATCTCATCCCCCAGAGCACGCGCGTGTCTCAATCAAGCGATATTTCAGCTCTTTGTGATCGTAGCTTGCCTACCGTTCGGTTACGTAGATGCGTTTTTGAAACTTCGCGTGCATTTCCGCTTCAGCGATTCCATACTATTTGATTACAGAATATGACGTGAGTTATTCAATTCGTGTTAAGATAATAGCGCATCGAGGGGAATCTCATGAATGTTTCTTTCTTGTTCCAGGGCGAATAAAGTAGCGCCTCTGAGAGCGGGCGAGGCGGCTCCCGCGGGCCCCGCGGCTGAGGACGCCATGAAAGGCGTCGAGGCCACGCCGGAGGAACAGGAACGGCTTGCGACCGGCAACAACAATGGCTCCCTCGACTGCAAGCTGCCCGTGCCGCAGCCGCCCGGCCCGCGCTCGGCCTTCCACTCCACCAGGGTGTTCATGCTCGTCTTCCTCTCGGGATGGGTGTTGCAGGGCATGTTCCTCACTTACTTCGTGAGCGTGACGACGACCATAGAGAAGCTATACCGAGTAGAATCGAAGACGACGGGTACGCTGCTGGCTGCGACGGAAATCGGACAGATATGCACGGCGCTGTTCTTGACGTATCTCGCGGGGCGTGGCCACCGGCCGCGATGGATAGCGTGCATGATGCTAGTGCTGGCGGTGGGAGTCATAGGCTGCGTGCTGCCTCACATTCTGTACGGCACGCGACTGCTCGATGTGCATTTGGACACGCACAGAGGAGAAGTTGCTCCTGTCTGCTCGGATCACATTCGGAACCTCACGGTGTGCAACGTTCGTCAAGCGGAGGAGCGGTCTTCGATGACGGCAATCGTCATCCCATGGTTGTTCTTTTGTCTCCTCGTCGTGGGCGTCGGTCAAACTGGAATCGCCACGCTTGGAATTCCGTACGTCGATGACAACGTCGGAAGCAGACAGTCACCGCTCTATATGGGTAAGCTAATGTTTTCAATTTGCATTTTCGTTTACCTTAGAAACAGTATGCAAGCTGTAGCGTATACGAATAAGAATGTTTAAACAGCAACCCACTGGACACCCACGTAACGCCCCCTTGTTTGCGGTAATTATAAACTTAATACATGCAATCTGCAAGTGCTTCAATCTTACTTTGTTGCATTTGTTTGCACTTACTTACCTGCCTCATACATTTTGCATTACTTCATTTCATTATATCGACTATGATTGTATTTTTAACATACATAATTAATTGAAGTATCCTTCTCAGCATCCAAATAAAACAAAACTAAATCCGTGTTTCGGCCAGTGTATTATGAAACGTGATCGTGGTGAGTTAGTACAAAAAGTGCTGCAGCAAAAAGCTGTTCGAACAATGCTTGTTTGGGCTTGAGTGGTAGGGCCATGTTGACTTTTGAACCCGTTTTGTTGTGTCTGCATCAGTACTGCGTCTTGTGCATGCAAGGGTAATACAGTCAATAGTATTAAATTTATTTACTAATATGAAGACTTCCTGTGGGCTCTATGATTGATACCAATTTATCGGCTATTCACTCCCCCTTGCTTTTCTTATAAGAGTGAGTAAGGAAGATCTGTGGGTGTATGGCGAGACTTGTGGTCAGAATGTTTTGCTGCATTACTATAATCAACAGATAAATGACTGGTATTTATAAAATTTTACAAACTGCATCAAGAGTTAGTCTGACTACAAAACGACTGAATGAGATCATTCAAAACAAAGGATGGTGGGCAAGATACACCCAGCTCCGCCAGTCATATACTAATTATAACTGAAAACACCTTCTAAAAATGATCATTTTTTATTATAACGCCGTGGTAAAATATCCGACAGATTTTTTTTTAAATTGACCTATGCTTGTGTCGAATAGATTACGACTAATCAAGCTTCACCGGACACTCCGACAGATCATCACATAAAACTATATGTATACATACCTAATAAATAAAATATTTTTACTCGCTAGTTACCGTTTTTTTTATAATTATTAATAACTCTAATAATGTGAATCTTAATTATCACTACACAGTATAAAACAAAGTCGCTTTTTCTGTCCCTATGTCCCTCCCTTTGTACGCTTAAATCTTTAAAACTATGCAACGGATTTTGATGCGGTTTTTTTTAATAGATAGAGTGATTCAAGAGGAAGGTTTATATGTATAATACATGCATAATATGCTTAAAGATAACCCACAATAACCATTTTCCCGTGCGGAGCCGGGGCGGGTCGCTAGTTATATATAATGGTGAAAAGGCTGGGCGACCATAAAATCCCCCACACCCCCCACATCGTCGTCGCGTCGTCGACACCGTCACCGACATCACTGTCAGCTATCCTTTTTTTTGGCGTTTCTGGTCGCTGACAGCGCTGAGTCTGATTTAGAATGCGCCCACGATAAGGCCTTACCCCTAGCGCAAAATAGGCAACCGGACTTTGGGTTGCTGCGCCCATGTCATGTTCATTATATTATGGTTTTTGAGGCTGGCAAGACTCGAGGAAAACATCCACCGACCGGCTCTTTTCTTAGACTCAGTTATTATAGATAATAATAATAAAAATATGAATTCGTTTTCATCACGATGTCTCCCTTCACTGTAAGAGCGTCGAATAAACGTACATTTAAATTCGAAATTCGAAAATACATTGGTACATGGCGGGGATCGAACCGGCGCTGGCCCTAGCCACTAGGCCATCGACGCTCTTTGACGAATAATAATTATAAAATGTTTGTTTTATTTCTTGTAAAGTAACAATAAACAAAATATGTTTGTAGTTGTGCTTGTTTTAACTTCAAATAAATAGAGAACCTCGGGGCAGAATTTGATGCGCATTGACACAAAGAAATATGAACATGATACCTTTCAAACTAAAGTAGTCGAATCTGTGGCGGAAGTGGGTGTGCTGCCCATACATTTTTGCCCACTATCCTTTACTTGAATGAATCGGTCATTAAATGATATCAGAACAAAATTGTTGATAGAGGGAATTGCGGCCTTGTACCGATTTGGTATATTCTCTCTCGAAAATAGACCGGCTTCATGCGTGTAAATGCAACGAATCGATGCTTAAACAAAAACATTATCGAGATAAACAATACATATAATATTATTATATGACAAGTAAGTAATTAATTCCTTTGCTAAAATGATTAAGTTTTGAAGTAAAGCCAATAAATGTTTTGTAAGTAGTGTAAATGATGATTGATTTATCGTATTGCCAAATATTTATGCTGGTAACATTTTTGATAATTGCTATTTTAAAATTTTAATGCGTGTGAGTAAAGGGAGCTGAAAAAGACAGAATCTGCACTAAAAGAATCACATATTTATTTTATACTTTAATAGGCAAGCTACATTTAGACATGATAAATACAAGTGTTTGCACATTTTACTAGTAATAGTAATATATTTTTTAATAGAAATGGAAAACTGATCAATATACCTAGAGTAAACTTGCTGTTGTAATTAAGTTCTCTATGATTTACACAGGAGCAGTGAGAGTGATAATGATAAACATAGTATTTGTAATACTCGTAATAAATATAGTTAACTGAACTGTGATTAGAAAACAGATTGAGCCATAAAACTAAGTGTTTAATCATTAGAAAGTGCATTTGTTGTAAAATTATTTAAGAGCTGCTCATATTCTTTTACTGCTGTCAAAACGTCACTCTCGTGACGTGTACTGTCGCTATCTTTATCTACAAGTATCTCAGTTTCTATCTCTACGACACAAAGATTGTTTGAATCTATGGACCGTTGATTAATAGTAATTGCTGTCTGTCTTAAAGTTTACATTGGAACTACTATATTTCTTTCATAGAAATCAAAATATGGATCTAAATCAATGTCACAGATCAATTAGTTTATTAATCGTGGATTCTTTGCTAATCAGTGCCAATCGGAGTTGATTGTTGACCTAAATATTGTACCTATTTGGATCGCATGCGCTGGCGACTTACAGACAATAGTTCTATTGTGCAATATCCTTCATGGAATTTCTTTTATAGATGATCTCAATTTTTGACTCTCAAAGTTAGAAATATTTATGTCATGTTTAACTGTTAAATTAATTGTTTGTCAATTGTAATACTATGTGCTGTCCTTTGTGAAGAAAACATAAATGTTCGATACGATTGAACTACAGTTTAAACCTCCATAATTTTTAAATTCCCAAATACAGTATCATTGGTCATGATCAATTACACTAAAAATCATCGTCATTATTTCAGTCAACAGACAGGTCTACTACATCACTAACTAAATTCGCAACACTTTTTTTGGTTTTCATTTCACTTGCTTCATGTCAAAGGGCAGTATTGCGTTTATTCTAATCTCGTAGAAGAAATGTGTCAGATGCGTTGCGTTACATGCAATTGCTATTTCAGTGTGCGTTGGGCAAGTGGGTCAGTGGGGCGGGACGTCTCGTGTCGGCCATTTCAGCTCGTTGTCGGCATTAGGGCCAGTGCGTTTCTTCCTCAGCCCTAATTTTGTTTCTGTGTCATGTGGCACATGACGCGTCAGTGGGCTTATATCATCTTTTTAACCTCCGACGAAAAAGAGGGGTGTTATAAATTTTACATGTGTGTCTGTCTGCCTGTCTGTGGCATCGTATCTCCTAAACGGATGCGCCAATTTCGATCTAGTTTTTTTTGTTTGTAAGGTGTCACAATCGGGAGTGTTCTTAGCTATGATCCAAGAAAATATCTACAGCCATTTGAAGATTATCAGTATCAGTAATGATTTTGTGGCGGGGGTTTTGAAATGTTTTAATTTTATGTGATTTGTAACTATTTTCATTAGCAATTTCGATCTAGTGCATTAGAGCCAGTGCGTTTCTTCTTTAGTCCGTAGTGCCTTCTTCTTCACACTTCTGAGTAGCGCTCTATTCTGTAGAGTTTAGTCTACTTCATTCTGTATTTCGTACCTAGTGTACTGAAGCTTTATAATTTTACCAAATGCGTGGTTTAAGTGAATGCTCCTTATAAGTCAACACTGCTTAACCGTATAGATAAGAATAATAATATTTGTATCATTGTACTACAATGTAAACTCCGATAATGTATAATTACGTACCTACCTATGTATGTATATGAGGGCCCATTGTGTATTTTTCCAATTTTTCGAATGAGAATTCTCAGTTTTAGGACCAAGTCAATATTGTATCCTATCACCCTAATACCATTTTCTATACTGCTTCAAACCATTTAAAATGACTGATTCATTATGGTAGTCTCATCCCAGATTACTTCTTTGCACTCACAATGTTTAGGAACAGTAGCCAGTACATGCGGCTGGACATGTTGACCTTGAGAGCGCCCGTATTCCGTAGCGGTAGGGTTTAATTTCGTAGTGCGAAAGTCTAACCGCATGTGCTGGCTTTGGTACATTCCTACCGTGTTTTTCATGCTGAATCACTAACTTCCAATAAAATTTGCAGCTTAGTATATTTAGGTTATTTGGCATTCTACCCTGTTTTTCCTTATCCTTTTGCATTTGTCAGTTTTCCTTATTCGTTTACCTGGTGTCCTAAATCGGAGGTGATTCTGATGTTAATAAATTATTTGACTGGTTTTTTGTAGAATTTTCTCTTTTTTAATGACTTTTGCTTATATCAAAAACATAAATAAGAAGTGAATAAAATACGTACTCTGGCTGTACAGTAATGGATCATTCTAAATTATTCAGGTTTAGTGATATAGTATCTTGGATACTAGTTGAGTTAGAGTCCAACTTTCTATGTTTGACTAAACCTACCGAGCGGCATGTCATTAAGTGCAAGCCAATTGCTGTTACTTCACTAGCCAGCATTGCAATTATCTCATACCGTGTCTCGCACAGTTCGTTAACCCTGAAAACGAAAACCACGACTCCTACAGCTTCAGTAACAAGTTGACCATCGATTTGAAATGCTAGTCTAGCATTGTTCAGATTGCCGGTATTACGTCACGCTCCACATTGCATGTGCACTTATGCAACTTTTTTGCAGTCGGCTCGCGTTACGCTGCAATCACTCGCGGTTGTTGGAGCAGGTCAGTTTCCTTGCAACATCATTAAAGATTAGATTACAAAAAGATTATGCTTGACATTTCCAGCTTATTGATTGTGTGCATGTAATCCGAATGGCCGTAGTATCTACATATTACATTTTCATATCGTATATTTTTTTATTTATCGGTCATCATCAGTTTATTCATTTACTAGCTTTTAAATAAGTATTTTCTCGCAGTAAAAAGTTGCCTATGTGTTATTTTGATGTATAAGCTATATTTTTGTAAAGTTTCATTAAAATCCGTTCAGTACTTTCAGAGATTAGCGTGTTCAAACAAGCAGACGGACATTTTTTTCAAAGCTTCTATTTTTGTGATCACCTACACTCCCTATATCACCTACAATCAGTTTTTTGAAAAGCAAATTAATGTACAGACACGCCGACTCTTCAGTTTTAGAAGATTTCATATCTTACACGATTGTTTGCTTTTCTGCAACAGAATAAAAAAATCTGAATCAAAATGTTTTTGTTCGAAGTAAGATTTACAAAATCATCTTTCTACATCAAAGCTAATAAATACCAAGGAGCAGACTGTCCATGGTTGGCCGTTCAAAAGTGGCGTTCGTCTGCGGAGAAGAACGGCCAAAAGACGCTCCACATAGTGTAGTGTCGCATCTTTTAATTTCATTTTTTTAAACATCTTTACAATATTGCCTTATCTAAATTATTGAATGAAAGCTTATTTATTTTGCAAAGTTTCATAAATTTTGGACCCGATATCTTTGTCAACACAGTTCACCTATTTTATTTGTAAATTCAAGTAATTTCTATCCAACATAAAATCCGCGTTAGTTGTTTATTTTACAAAACGCGTCACATTTAATTTATACAGGTGTTTCTATGAAACACACGTCGCGTCTATTTAGACATCCGTAGTGGAGCATATTAGTCATACTTCCAAAAACCTCGTCTTCGGGAGCAATGACCATTAGGCTGATCGACTTGCATACTTAGACAGTCCACTTTGTGGTTCGTTGTGGTCGTAAAAAAGAGTTTTGTAATTCTCTAGGATTTTGCTTCTAAATAAGATGCTATTATACATTTATTTTTTGTACGTTTGAAGGGATATAAATCACCAATATCGTCCTCTTAATTTACGTCCTTCGCCACATATATCATTGTGGAATAGGCTCATTATTGCAGCTACAAACATTTATTTTTCATTCATATCAGCAAAGATGACCTTATTTGCGTTGGCCGACGCAACAAGGTTATCAGCAGCCCTGCATGCATATCGGTCAGTTGGTTTCAAACGCACAGTAAGGGTTTCATTTAAAATAGAATATAGTGTCATCGTGTCCCAGTTTCCATCGCTACTGTGTCGTTCTTTCACGGATGTCTGCCAGTAACTGTTTCAAACATGCGCGTGCGAATAACTGACGAGTCCGGACTAAAGAACTTCGAACACATAAAAAGTCGCCAGTATTCGCTGGGTGTATCGTTCCGGCACGACCAGTCGTAAAACGAATTATGAATACCGAATGATTCTGTTGGCGCAATTCGTCATTTTTTGACAATCCTCGAGCGTTACTTCGAAACAGCAGTCGGACGTTGGTAATGATGCATCGGAACCGGTACAGGCAAGGAGGACATTAAAAAACGTGCAGCGAGACGCGACGCCGTCCATTTTGAAAAACGATCCTGACTCTGACGAGACCATTATTTATTACAAAAGCGTATGATGATAATAGGACGCGCGTTTTATTTTCTTTCGGCGAGGAGCACGCGGATCGAACGCACTCGGTTTTTTGGCAGCCGATGCGGTTGATTTCCGAGAAAGATTACATTTGGGACCTAAGTACATGATTGTCTCTCGGTCAATCACCTGTGAGTGGTCCTTTGTTAAGTTATTATTACAGGTTTAAATTTAATTTTGTAATCTGGGACAGTACTGGCAGCCGGGGCGGGGTCGATGACACCTGGTTGTTATTAGGCGTTTACGCAAATATTGCGTAAATCATAATTATTTTTGAAGCAAAGAAAATCCGAAAATGGTCCTTCTTGATCAATATTGAAATTATTCTTGATCGTACCTATATTTTTTAAACCTTTCTTGTTTTTATGGACATAAAAAAATTTTCGCCGACATATAATAATTATTCTTCTGCTCTATCCCAATACATAAAAGAAATGGATTTAATTAATTTTGGATCACCTTTAAATATGGTATGACAAATCCCAACCAGAACGAACCCTTAATCCGTTAACAGTTGAATGCCCCTCAATTACGATCCTCTTCATCCTTCACGGCAGGCCAGTCCAGGCATTTGCATAATGGCGTCCCGCCTCCGTGATTATCTGCTAATTCTCCGACATTACGTCTGCCGGCATTAACTTATATTTCCGCGAACAATTGTACGATGTTCGCTTCTGGTGGGCTGCAGTTGTTTAGTCGTTTTAGAATACGAGTACGTTTTGGCACGAGCTAATAAATGTTCTTCAACGTACACAATAATATTTAAATTCAATACTTCTTCAATATTGTATTTTATGTACTCAATACATACCGAAATATAATGCGATTCACGAATCTCATCCTTGATTATTGCTAATGTGATTCTTTCAACCTCGGCCTCCTTCATGTATAATTCAATAATAAAGTTTATTTCATCATCGTGATGGTTTACAGCCATCGCTTCTGGCGCTAACTCCTGTAGTTCGGTTCCTTTGCGTGCAATGCAATCCGATGTGAATTTTATTGGGTATGTTTCTTGTGAATAAAGCCGTAAAAGACTTCAGAAAAAACCACATTGCTTTCTCGTTATGGTGTAAACTTTAAACCCTTTAAATGTACGGCAATTTTATTTGGCCATTGCGTGTTGCGTATTTTTAGCCTATTACGTCTATTATAAGATTAAAATCATAGCTCCGGACACCAGACATAGCCACTTCTTCTTCTTGATTTGACGGCTCAGTGAGATTATTTTTGCGAGGATCAATACACCGCTACAAATACTGTATTATCCATGGTAGGGCAAGCTGGGCAGGCCATTAGATCGAATATGGTCTGAAAAGAGAAGTGTCTCTTTTGTAGTGACATAGACCGAAACATGTACCTACTTCTCCAGTAACTTTGGCCCGGTCCTGACTTGACTGACCTGTTCAAAGACTTCCATATCAGCAAAGACAGGTCATGTCATGCCCAGGTGGTAGGGGCTGTAACATCATGTCATTCTACAAAATAAATAATGACATTTTGAAATAGACCTTGTTTCTATGTACATGTTACCTATATATATTTTATTACCTTCCAATTTTGTTTTGTTTGCAGCAATTACCATCGGCATTAGGGTGATTGGGCCAGCTCTTGGCTTCCTCCTCGGCGCACTTTGCACCAGAGTCTACGTGGATCCACTTTTCAACCCAGGCTACGACCAAACCGATCAGAGATGGGTCGGCGCTTGGTGGCTTGGTAAGTCACAGATTAATTTGTAACTTATGTCGCGAGTAGTATCAATCTCTTCAATAATAAATTTGTGTACCTCATTATCATTATAATGGCGGTCCACTGGATTGGATATAGTCTTCTTTGGTGCGCATTCAGTTGCTGCACATTTGGGACTTCCAATACTTCGTTTACATTAATGTGCGCTGGTTCCTTCAAGTTTAACCATAAGAAATTATCAACTATGTTAAGCGTTAATATAATATACTCAGTCTACTTGATAAATATTCGAATAAAATCTAAACAAAGTATAAACGGAATGTTTAACGTCATACTATGATTTATAGTACGAATATTATGTACTTATTCACTTTCGTGCAAGAATGCCATCAATGTCATAATTTTGTTATTTTTGCCGAGTTTATGTTCACCCTCGTAATAGACAAAGACTGATGAGTTTCCGTTTTAAAACAGTTTGCCTCATTACTGTATCCTTTACGTAAATATAAGTCATTTCATCTTTAATTATAAAGTCCGGTGTTGCATGAAATATAAATTCTTTATTTTATATTATAATTTACTTAATATTTCTAGCTGAATAATAATAATAATAATAATAAGTATTATGTATAATAATAAATCCATATATAATAATAAATCCATTTATTTCAGGCAATATTTACATAAAGATGTTAATTATGTAAACAGAGGCCCATATCATAAATACCTTACAGACTATCATACATATTTTAATAATATTACATATTCTTTTTAGAATGTTTGGTCCTAATAAGCACTCTATTTGGAAAAAGAGAGCTGATTTTGTAGATTATCATAACATAGATTAGATGTCAAAAAAGGTTTTTTCTATCTGGATCCGTAGTCCTAAATGACGTAAGTAGATCTTTTGGATTATTTATAGTTTTGATAATGTTAGTTTCCATTGGCGGAGGGGCGTTCCGTTATTGGTCATTCATACATAATAAACAACCATGTAGGCAGCTACTATGTAATAATTGCTATGCAGCTGAATGAAAGTAAACAAATGATTTATTTTGGTTGAATGAGTTGGGATATGACATCTCAATTTACCTGTTAAATCTTTATTTCGAATACGATTTTGCTTATGACTTTACTTTCTGCGGTATCATCTGCTCCTTCCAGATGATTCTTTTTAACTCTAACCCCACTTTCTTTACCCTAGCTAGGGCATCTCGTTAGCATGGGTCGTTGAGCTTCAACACCGAACTCTCAAATCATTAGTCAATCAGCTTTATAAGTCTCGCGTGCAAGGGCCTTAAACTTGTATGAAGCGAGTTTCAAGTTACAAACGAGTATGCTCAGTAATGCATATTCGTCTCTAATTAACCTGTCTGTACAATGTTGCATTATCTTGACGCACTCCGTTACACGCTGGTGCATTTTGTATAAAATTTTCTTGTGGCCAGCAAATGTGCTGGTTCGTTGTTACTTACATTGTAGAGCTGTAAGCAAAATATTTCCTCTTATTCCTTTCGTAATTACCTACCCAGCTCTAGGGCCGTATTGCAAACGAACTTATTATCAGCGAGTTACTATACTTTCTCCAGATTGTTTGTTGTCTTCAAGTAGGTACTACATAATGTTAATCTTATGTATTTATCCAATAATTATGATATCAAAAAGAAATAACGCTACAATCGCAGCGTCGCCATTTGTTTGGCCCACCCTGCAAGCAATCTTAACCCATGTTATACAGAATCCAAAGAATAAATGATGCACTGCACTTGATTTAACGGCATTCATTAGCAGTTTTATTGGCTCAATATTGAGCTGTCTTAAGTACAAGATTTAAATGCAATGCAATAAGTCAGACTTCTGTTCTGAGAGAGTTTTATGATCCTAATTATTAACAATTGAAGTTATGGCCGATAAATTGAACGTTCATATTTGAAAAACAGTCACTAAGAACTGTTTAGTCATCGAGTTTACAAAGAGTTGTATGCAAATGTGATCGCCAAATAGGAGTCGGTCAATGTTCTTTGCTCTAATTTTGCCTATCGTCAATCGCTAGCTAGGTGGACCTTAGCATTCCGGAGCTCCACCATCTACCGTTATTGCAGCTCTGGCACGCGAATTCGCGCGCAAAATCTACGAAGAAAGCGCGTGCGTGACCCAAGTACCAATAGCATCGTGCTCGTCGTAAACTATGATTTGCATCTACTGGAAAGTTCACACTCTCCTGTTGCTAAAGTGTAAGGTGCAAAATGCATTGGAAATCGTTTTTCGTATGTGATTATAAAGTTGCTGTAGAAAACTGCCGCACGCGTGCCTAGACTGCAAACGTAGAGGATTCGCAAATACGCAATCATTTCTGCGTATTTCCTTATTGTTCTGACATAAGTTCATGAATGGAGCACTGAATTTTGATGAGGCTTTCAACGGATCTTTTTTTGTAAGCGGTTGTTGTATCTGTCCTCGAAATAACTTGTCGTTAAGAACTATTTAAAAGACTTGGACGGAGGCGGTTTCTTTACTTTTCATGTCTTCTTTAAATGTTGTGTTCAATTTGGTTTAAAGTTTCAATAATTTGGTTTTTGGATGTTAGTTTTATTTATTACTATTTGTTCGTTTATATGATCGAAGGTTTAAGTTCTTTTAACTTTTCGTATATCGATTATAGCAGTTTTTTATTTGTTTTATTTTAATGTATTGAATCAAATAAAGCGACTGTTTCGTTTTATTTGTATGACGTTTGTTATATGGCATTCACAAATATCACACATTCGCGAATTATCCTGTATTAGCCGATGCGTATTCATGCGTACAAGTTCTTTCTCAGAAGGATTGCTCGATCTTTTTGGTCTTGTAGAGAATTCTTGCCTTGCTCGAAGCGGTCTTTCTTATTTATTATTCTTTGCATCTTTTGTCACTTGTGCTTTTTGTCTTGCATTTATTTTTCCTTTTCCTCCTCAGTTAAAGCTTTAATGTCTTTGAACGGCGGTCGCGAGATCCTTCTCTTAGTTTAGTAATACTCAGATTTGGTTTCTATTGTGTGATTTGCGACTTTCCTGGTAACCGCGCCCCTTGACAGGTGTATAGAATTGGCAAGTGTTGTTGTTGTGGCGGTAGTCAAGGCGACGCTGCAATTTCCACTCGGCTTTCGCTTTTTCTCGGTGCGCGCATGCGGTCGTCACGCTGCGCCGGCGCACGCTATGTTACATAATGCGGCTTACATCACGCGCCGTCACCACTACTAAAATAACGCTCTATCTACCGGTCACGGCCAAGGCTGTTCGTCGCCGGCAATTCGGTGGCCGTAATGAGGATTTAGTGGGTGGACGTTGGTTGTGGACACGCAAACGCTTCACTTTTACTTTTAAACCGGTCCCCCGACCTTCGAGCTTCGTCGCTTTACCTCCCTGTTCGAAATTTAATCTTTGAATTCACCTTTGCACACCTGCATTGTCTGTCCATATCTATCTACATACTTACATGCAAGTGATAAGTCTTACATTGGAAGAGTAAACAATATACTGTACGTACTTGGGTACCTACGATGTCTAGCGAACGCCCTTGACTGTGCGCCGACCGGACGACCTTGTAACAGCGCAAATGTTCTGTTTGGATCTATTCGATTGTTTTGAATCATTTCTGGGGTTCTGAAGTTATCGATTGCTGTTACAAACGTACTTTGAGTCATCACTAATTGTAGGCTTAAAGCGCTGTTTTATGTTTTCACTTTAAACCTTCAACTACTCTCTATCACATGTTGTTATTAGGCTTGTTATTTATGTCTTGTTCAGCATTATTCTCATCATTGACATTTGGAACCCTAATTTCAGAATCGGTCGTGTCGTGCTTGCTACGTCCAATTTATGCCATATTTAGTTGTGATTCGTCACGCCCCGCGACTCTGCTCAGCGCCTATGAATCTAAATGTGACTATTCTTCCTCGTTCGGTATAAGAGTGTGTATAATCCTTACAAATTCACACAATTACGGAAAGCTCTAATTGGAATATTCCACAATTACCGAATATATTATGAGTCGACGGTTTTGACTTGTTAGCGAATTTTTTGCTCCTGAAATATTTGATGTTATTTGCGAAATCAATAAGTCTGTTTGTACTATTCATTTGGTAGGTCACAGCTTACATGGAAAGGTTAAAAAATGTTTGTTCTGTGGTTTATAGCTACCGTGTTAATTAGTGTAGATAATGCTGAACTAAATTCATTATATTGTTGTGGTTGAAGAAATATTATAATGAAATTTGAGTACCCCATAAAACTTTATTATTGAAGATATATAATCATTTATAATATTTATTTTATATATTCTTTACTTTTATGTAGGTATTATTAGAAATTAGAAAATGGCGGCAGGACGCATTATTTAGCACCAAAAATGTATTCCACTAGGTTTACACAAAAAATGTAACAGAGAGCCTGTTTAATATTTTTATTTAGCATTCGGCATAATTTGTTTAGAATGACTACCTGCCTTATGCTTAAGAAGATTTGATTTGATTAACTTTTCACTTCTCATGCCTTTCCGTACTCGCATAAAAAGTGTGATAGTTGTATTGTTTCCCTGAGATAAATTCCTGATATGATGGCTCATATAAAATAAATACTGACATTATTATATCTTAGAAATTATAAACATTAGACGTAAGAAGTAAAAGTGATCTTTGGAAAATCTTGACACAAACTTTGAATTTCCCCACACTCACGACGACGACGTCTTAACCCTTTACAGGTCGCGATCTTTAACCATGGAATATTGTAACTATGTAGGTATGTACAATACTTAAAGTTGGAAAAAGTTTACTATGATTTCCAAATTATTAATTACTAGCGACCCGCCCCGGCTCCGAACGGGAAAATGGTTGTTGTGGGTTATCCTTTAGTATATGATGCATGTATTATACATATAAACCTTCCTCTTGAATCACCCTATCTATTTATAAAAAAACCGCATCAAAATATGTTGTATAGTTTTAAAGATTTAAGCATACATAGGGACATAGGGACAGAGAAAGCGACTTTGTTTTATACTATGTAGTGATAGTGATTGTAGTATACTCGAATACCAGGCTCAGATAGAAAGGTACTAATCGTTATTTGGTATTTTTATATTTACCAATTTTTGTCATTCATCTCCTTAAACTATTCCAGTCTCCTGTGATTTTCAAACCTGAATTTGGTCATCATAATTGACGATGCTGACTGTACCTTCGCTTTCATGCAAATTTGTTCATTATTGATTGTGTGTTCGGTGCAAATTAGGTGTTCATGAGCTCACATAATCAATCTCATTTATTTCTGACACATTCAGTTAGACTGATCGATGATTCGAGAGAAGGAACGCCGATGGAAAGTTTTGATTTATCGATATTATATCAATGACGATTTTCGGGACGTGCTGTATTTATATTATGTCGCAAATTTATGATGAAATCAGTTTTTTTGAAGATCCGGATGAAAAATTACAAATCCGTCGTATAATAAACCTGAAATATACCATGAGACAGCTAAAAAAACCTGAACTTGTTAAGTTTTATGATAAAATATAAACTTGTGCGATAAAAGATTGTACTATTCTAAATTGAAAGAAAGAAAGTAAAATCATTTATTTTACAATTACGACACTACACAACAATGTAAAATATACCTACAAATAAATTGCGCTTCGGTTTCATAGCGATATTTTTCTGCACATGGTTCTTGAAATATTTCCGGCAGAAATTGCCATGATTGAATGAACGATTTACATTAAAATTCCACAATATGGAATAAAGGTTCTTTATATTTCTGTTCGGCTTTTACATAAACGTTAAAAATTAGAATAAACAATTTCACTTTATTTCATGCCATTGCCTATTAACACACTGTTTTTTTTTTATCTTTCTTTTCATTCATGTGGATCTGATGTTCCTTTACACTTTTTGTAATTTCATATACATGCTAATTCATATCATAACAGCGCCATCTCTCACACTTGCTTTGAAGTATTATGAGGTAACGATTGTACCGCGATCTATCGCAAACATGTCTTATTACGTCAAGAATAATATTCCATTGATGTCTGTCAACATTCGATAAGGTATCGAGTTCCCGTTATAGATCAGAGGTGGCGCTGCTCTAAAATTGTACTCTTTTTTGTAAAACGACGAAATACACACTTAATTTGGATTCGGCGTTTTTATTCACTGAAACCTCCCTATCAAGACCTGAGGACCTAAACACCTTTTTATTTTGTTTATCTGCAGGTATGGTGTTCATCGCTGGTTTCATCGTGTTGCTCTCGATCCTGATGTTCTTCTTCCCGCGGCAGATCAGGCAGGAGCCGCTGGCGCCGCTGCCCAGGAAAAACAAGGAGAAGAGCGCACCGCTCTTCAAAGGTAACATCGCATTCTGAAATTTCTTTAATACCTAAATATCGAAGGTTCATTTTGCAAAATTATCTTTTGTTAGAAGCAAATTAGCTGAGTAAACAAGGATACGAGTATTGAATATAGTCAAATGCGTTCGCTTTTTTATTTCATCGTAATTTGACGTGATTTTCGATTTTAATTACAATTAGAACACTTTAAAATTACTAGTGTACAAGGCGGTCTTTTTGCCTGTAGCGATCTCATTCGAGATATTAATAGATAAAATTTCTATAAAGTAGAGCAGTCAAGTTATCAATCAAAGTTGTATGATGGTTTTAGAAGTTTGAAAAACAAAATTGATCCTTCTTATCATTCCTAAATATGTAGTCTCAAAAATCTGTCTTAGACATAGACATAATTTATAAGAATTATTTAGAACTATAGCGAAGTTGCCATCCCACACCATGACGACAAAAACACGAAATCTGCGTCAAAGTTTTTCCCCATTCGCAGACTTCCTAGCGACAATCAAACGTCAGCTGACCAATGACATCCTGATGTGGCGGACGGCCAGCTCGGTTCTCCACCTGATGCCAATCAGTGGGGTCTACAGCTTCCTGCCCAAATACCTGGAGAAGCAGTTCCGGCTGCCCACTCACGACGCCAATCTTGTCTCGGGTGAGGTACTATAACAACGCATTTGATGACTGATTTTGTGAAGGTGGAAGGTGACATGACTATATTTTTTTTTTTGATAGCGGGTCGCGTTTGAAAAGACTCACGGTGATGACATGACCTATAGCTTTTGCTTTGAATATATTAAAGTTTTATTATTCTGGTAAATCAAATAACAGGATAACATAGCTGTACATAGCTGCACAGATGATAATATAGCTGCACAGCTGTATGATGGAGCTAGAAGTACAGAATACAACCTGTGCACCAAAAATAACGATAGATTTCTGAGCTTTCCACTATATTAAAGAGATATGTGCTTTTCGTACCCTTTGAAGCTCGAGTCGCGTTATGCTGAAGATGTCTGACCTTCGCTCCATCTGTACATTGCATAAAATTCGCCACAAGTCACAACTTCACAAGCCTTCATAAAACCCAATACAACGAGACTATTCGGGTTAGTCTAGATTTGACTGTGCCAATCCATCACAAGTTATATATATTTATTCCTTTTTAGGCTAAATGACTTCAACTAACTTGAATGTTTGACCTTGCAGGACTGGGCGGTATCCTCGTCATGGGTCTGGGCATCATCACGGCAGGTGTGGTGATCCTCAAGCTGGTCCCGACTGCAAGGCAAGTCGCCGCCTGGACCGCTTGCACCGCCGCCATATACAGCGCTGGTAAGTATAAGCTATTTACGATGAAAAATGTTTTTTTTTTTCCCTCTTTGGTTGTGATGAAATGTTTTTTTTTATTTGTTTGCAATTAGACGCCTTTTTTTAATTGACCTATGCTTGTGTCGAAAAAATACGACCAGTCAAGCTTCGCTGGACTGGCAGGGGAGCGGAAGACTCTACCCCAAAAAAAGTCATATACCAACGCGTCTAGGGGCGGCTCGAGGGAGCCTCGGACCACGGCCTAGCGCGTTGATACTGAAAAACATCGTGAAGGAGACGACGTCTGAGGGGCTCCGTCTCTGATTATCAATTTTGATTTTGGTTATGGCCGCGCCCCCGCCGGCAGGTACGGGCGTTGTTACCTGAAGAGTAATTATTACCTGAAGGGAATTAGACGCCACGCTAGTAAACGAGACATTATATGTGGTCAGTTTTATTCTGAAACCATGAGTTTTATAAACGAGCGGCTGCTCATTACAATAGTCAGTGAGTAAACGACGACAGCCAACCAAGCAGTCTACTATAAAGTAAGTGATTGGGAAGTTTTGCCATAATCTAGTTTCGCAAGCAGATGGGTATCTAACTGTTGGTGACACACTTAGAGCAACGCCGGCCTTCCGTACCGGAACCCTAAACCCTTTCTTGTGGTGATTTTTAAAGTCATTATATTATATATTTATTATTTTTACAACTTCAATGGCAAGAAAACAGCTCTCGAAAAAAAAAACCGGCATTTATCCTTTATTTTATTTTTTTACCATCAACAAGTTTGAGTAAAAGGTTGGTTTAATAAACCAATTTTAATTTTGTTTAGTTTTATAGTTTATTGTTTTACATTTTTTTTATAATCTTATGAAATTTGTTATTTACTCATTTAATTTTGAATTGTAATCTGTTTACAATACAATGTTTGCGCGTTTCAAAAGCCTTGCTCCCTTTGTTTCCAGGCATGGTCCTGCTGATGTTCGTGAAGTGTCCGGAGGAGAACTTCAGGCTTCTGAGCCCCTCGCCTCTTGTATCCACCCAGCTGCAACCCGGCTTCAACTACACCCTCGCCTGCAGCAACGACTGCCACTGCAGCGGAGCGCCCTACGCGCCTGTCTGCGGGCAGGTATGAAATCTTATTTTAATTCAATGTAACTAATTTTATATGGAAATTGTTGCCTGAAACAATATAAATGTGGCGCCCATGAAGCTAGTTTTTCACCCGACTACGGCACAGCAAAAAGAAGGGTTATGATTTTGACCGGTATGAACGTATGTTCTTATTATATGTCTTTTTCCGGTCACGCTTTATTTATAGTGATTCGTTTTTTCTATTCGGCAAGAGATGGCGCCACATACTATAGAAATATAATAAAATTGTAGTTGTTAGATTTAAATTCAATGAACTAATTTTATAATGGCGATAATTTCTATAAACAAACAAAAAAATTGGCGCCCCCTCAGCAGGTTTTTTATATATCCTACAGCACCCCGGATTTTTGAAAAAAATATTATTTCCCGAGTATTTATATTTTTAAGGATGGCGGTGGCGGCGCCACTTAGGGTAGTGGCGCCCCTTAATTATGTATTTTAATGTATGAAAATGTATATATTCCAGGACTCGTACACATACCTGTCGCCGTGCCAGGCGGGGTGCCGCGACAGCCGGCAGCTCGGCAACGGCACGTGGCTCTACTCCAACTGCTCCTGCATCGACGCCAGCGCCGCCGGCACCAAAGCTTTCGACACGTAAACACTCACTCTCATTAACCGATTCTGTTTAATATGATAGTAAAATACTTTTCAAAATGTGTTCAATCTGTATTAAATACGAAATAAAATCTGCGTTAACCTTTTTGATATGTTACAAAAAGAAAAATGTTATAATTTTGAAAATTAAACCTTTATAAATGGTAAATGAATTTGCGGGTTCCACAAGGGTGTGTTTTAAGGCCTATGTTTTTCACGCTTATTGTGGGTTCATTAAATATAACTGCGATTGAAATATATATTTTTTTAGTTTTTTAACGCTATTTATTTTGTAATACACTTATATCGTCTTTATCATCGCTCTTTGGGTATTTGTTTATTAGGCCCATTTTAAACGACAGACAAAACGCCAATTGATAGCTTTGGTCTTTGTTGTTTAGATTTAGGCTGAAAAAAGGATTTAACTGGTGCGTCCTAACGAGGTTGGCAGTCAGCTCTGCATACGTCCCTCTATCTCTCGCCAAATGGGAAAGTTATTCGACCGTGGCGACGCTTGTCCAGCTTTTAATGTTGTCGAGCCACGACATTTTAAGTCTACCGACGCCTCTTTTCCCTTCTTGTAATTGATTACTTGTGTTATATTGTATGGTTTCCCTGTTACAGTGTCGCCCGCTACTCTGTGAACACGTCGTCGTGGCAGGCGGGGTTCGCGGTGAGCGGCGAGTGCGGCGGCCGCTGCGGCCAGATCTACCTGTTCATCGCGATATTCGCCGCCATCATGTTCGTGCACGCCAGCGGGGAGGTCGGCGCCGTGCTGCTCATCATACGCTGCACCGACAAACACGGTCAGTACTCACTAGTGACTCATGGTCAAGAAAACAAGGTCTTGCAATTAGACCACCTGACTGACACGAGCCTATGTCATTTCTACGTCATTTCGCCTATTCATCCTTGTCGAATGCGTGTAATAGACAAGGATGAACAGCGCAAAATGACGTAGGCTCGTGTCATCCACGTGGTCTAATTGCAAGACCTTGCTAGTGACTAGTGTCACACTTGCTTTCACGTTTCTCTTAACGATAACAGCTCATATCGAGGGTATACTGGGAGAACCGAATAAGTGAAATTTTATGAAAAAATGAGTTATCAATACAGCATACTAAGTTTTTGTCGCATTTTTTACCTGGCAAAACCATATAACTGCCGGAGCTGTAACAACGGAGTTTTTCTCCACGTAAAGCAAATATCTGCCATATTTTTTAACAAATTTATAAGCAAAAAGTGATATAGCCCCTTAAAAAACAAAATATCATTTTTGTTTACAGTGAAAAAGATATAAAATAATTTACTCTCTTTACCCACCAAAATACTTTTCATGATTTTACTTTATATTAACAGGTAAAACAATACATTGGATGGTAAAATAGAATCAGCTATTCGTTTTGTTGTCAAGCAGAACAGTATAAGTGAGTTTATTTTAAGAATAAGAATAAGAATAAGAATAAGAAATCATTTATTGCATCAAACATTTTTTCATTTCATTTTGTTTTGCACGTCACAAGTAATGCAATTTGATCCTCTTCTACAGAGATAAGGCTCACTTATTCTGTTTTGCTTGCTATCGTATTATGTTATTTGACTCAGCTGAAAGTCGTCACGTGCGCACGTATTTAAACCATCGAGTTCTATATTTCAATAGTTACAGTGTTTTACACTTGCCGAGCCCGTTTCCGAAAAAGCCATTATAGTACCATAGACCACATTCACATGTAGCGCTAGGTTATACAAAAGACCGAAGAGTATAACCAGCCATTACGCTTAGTGTCGTGGACTATGAGAAGGCCTTTGATTCGATTGAGACTTGGGCAGTGCTGCAGTTTCTTCCGGTATATTAAGGTGCTGAGGTGTTTGTACGAGAACGCCACTAAGTCAGTCCGACTCCAAAATCCGAACTCCAGACCAATCCAGCTGCAGCGAAGTGTGAGACAGGTAAAAGTTATTTTGCCAAAACTATTTACCGCTGCACTGGAGGATGACAAAGGTTCAGGACTGTGAAGGACATAATCATCAATATCAATGGCGAGTTTGCTGATGATATTGTAGTCTTGGCTGAGACCTTGGAGGACTTCGGCACAATGCTCGATAGCCTCAACAAAGTCTCCCAACAAGTGGAACTCAAGATGAACATGGAGAAGACCAAAGTTATGTCGAACGCCCATGACGTTGTACAAACCTACTCCAATAAAAGTTAGGGACTCAGCTCTCGAAGATATAGTTTTAACCATTACGCTGGGACAAATTGTCAAAATAGGTCCAACTTCGAGAAGCAGGTCGTAATTGAATACAAATCGGCTGGGCAGCGTTCGTCACAAAATCCCAGCTTTTCAAGTCAAAAGTCTTTGAAAAATGTGTTGAGGCCTTACGGATTCGAGACGTGGTCGCTTACGATAGGCCTCATAAGAAGGCTCAAAGTCACCCAAAGAGCGATGAGAACGGCTATGCTTGGAGTTTCCTTGCGTGATCGAATCAGGAATGATGAGACCCGCAGGCGAACTAGTCACCAACATAGCGCAAAGAATCGCTAAACATAAGTGGCAGTTGGCGGGGTACATTGCGCGTAGAACCGACGAACATGTCCACAAGGTGGACCGACGATCTGGTAAGGATGGTAAGGGTCGCGGGAAGTCGCTGGATGGAGGCAGCAGGAGATCTTTAGGGGAGGCCTCGTCATTTGGCTGAAATGATGAGTGACACTTTTAATTACATTGATGTTACTGGCAAGGAATGAAAGAAAATAACTACACGAAAAAAGGGAAAGAACCAGACCAGATGGTACAATCTGAAGAAATTAGCTAGTTTTCCTGGAAATGGTCAAGAGGAAGAAGCGATGTTCTGCGAAGAAAATATTGCGTAATTTCCTCTAATCTTGGTTATAATAATTATAAATATTTTAAATTACTATTTTTATCTATACAATAAAACTATTCAATCTTATGAAAGCTTACAATAAGGAAAATTAATAACACTTGTTTGTTTTTAATGTCTTAATTTTCAAAATATGTACAGGTAAAAACAGATAACTTGGAGAAAAATAAGTATTACCGCCGTATTAGAGAAAAAAAATCAAATATTTTAACATCACCTGACTTATTACACTACAGTGAACCTTTTTTAGTATAATTGGTAAAGATAACCGTTTGTTTAAGACATTTACAGCTCTATTACGAATTTCAGGTAAAACAAAATAACTGCAGACCTTTGTAACAATTTTCGCTATTTTCTCCACTTTAAGTAAAAATTATTGTATTAAAATAAACTTTGATAATGTATCTAAGTGAAAGAAGTTATACATTTTTGTAATTATGCTTCAACGTTAAACTATAATCGCTCAAAACTTCAAATGCGTTTTTCTCAGTTTGACAAATCGCGCACTTATCCGGTTCTCCCAGTATACCCTCGATATATCTCCACCGAGGAGCTAGAATCTGTCTTGAAATTAGGGTGACTAGGCTTTAGTCAACCTAAGAGCTTGAAATAAACGTACTTAAATTATAAATTAGAAAATTGAAACGCATTGGTCTGTGCCGAGGCTTAAACGCGGAATTGAAGTCAGTGGCCACCGACGCTGTAGTAAAGCTTGAATACAATACTTTGAAATATCATATTTTTTTATGTTCCAGACAAAGCGATGGCTATGGGCGTGATCCAGTTCGCGATCGGCGTGTTCGGCAACGTGCCGTGTCCGATAGTGTTCGGCGCCGCCATCGACGCCGCGTGCCGCCTGCGCGACCACGCCTGCCAGATGCTCGGCTGCGCCTCCTACGACAACGACAACCTCACGCACTTCTTCCTCGGTCAGTTCTCTTAGTAGTTCGATAACACACTCATAGATGGCGCCACAAAGTTTATGAGGCATGTACATGCGCCTTCTATGGCACCGAAAACCTCATACACTTCTTCCTCGGTCAGTTCCGTCACTAGTTCTATAACACACTAATAGATGACGCGACACAACTTCACACACTTCTTCCTCGGTCAGTTCTATCGGTAGTTCTATCACACACTAATAGATGGCGCGACACAACCTCACATTTCTTACTCGGTCAGTTTTGTCAATAGTTCTATAACACACTAATAGATGGCGCGACACAACCTTACACACCTCTTCCTCGGTCAGTTCCGTCAGTAGTTATATAAAACACTAATAGATGGCGCGACACAACCTCACACACTTCTTTCTCAGTCAGTTCCGTCAGTAGTTCTATAACACACTAATAGATGGCGCGACACAACCTCACACACTTCTTCCTCGGTCAGTTCCGTCAGTAGTTCTATAACACACTAATAGATGGCGCGACACAACCTCACACACTTCTTCCTCGGTCAGTTCCGTCAGTAGTTCTATAACACACTAATAGATGGCGCGACACAACCTCACACACTTCTTCCTCGGTCAGTTCTATCGGTAGTTCTATAAAACACTAATAGATGGCGCGACACAACCTCACATTTCTTACTCGGTTAGTTCTGTCAATAGTTCTATAACACACTAACAGATGACGCGACAAAGTTTATGAGGCCATCGGTACATGCGCCTTCTATGACAACGGCAACCTCACCCACTTCTTCCTCGGTCAGTTCTATCAGTAGTTATATATCACACTAATAGATGGCGCGACAATGTGTATGAGGCCATCGGTACATGCGCCTCCTACGACAACGACAACCTCACACACTTCTTCGGTCAGTTCTATCATTAGTTCTATAACACATTAATAGATGGCGCGACACAACCTCACACACCTTCCTCGGTCAGTTCTATCATTAGTTCTATAACACACTACTAGATGGCGCGACAAAGTTTATGAGACAGTAGCAAATTATAGGTGTCAGCGGGGTGCGGCGGGAAGCGGCAGGGCCCGCTCCACTCCCCGCCCCCGCACCCATCTCGCCTGTGCGTGCGCGTTAGTGTGCGTTCAGTGTTCTCTAAATGTGTCAAAGTGTAACACACACACCTGTAGCTGTAGGCCTACTATGTAAGTAGCGACAGACTTGAGAAGCTGTCAAACGTGACATATTGACAGAACTACTATGGCTCTAATGTCACTATGTCGCGTTTGACAGCTTCTCGAGCCTATCGCTACTTACATAGTAGGCCTACTGTGCGAAGCAACTTATGAGGCGTCTAGAAGTTTGGCGCAATCTGTATGTAATTTGAGCCTCGATTTCCTTACAGGTCTGTCGGCGGCACTGATGTTCCTTGCGTTCATAATGGACATGCTGGTGTGGAGCAAGGCGGGCCGCATCGACATGAACCCGGGCGACCCCCCCGCCGCGCCCCCGCCCCCCCGCGACTCCGCCCCCCTACACGACAAGAGAAGCGACACGCAGTTGTGACATACCTTGTATGAATCACAACTCTAAACAACACTACAAAACTGGTACGAAGTATGTTTTTGACTGTTAGGACAATCCATTTTGAACTTTACTGCGATGAGCGAAGAGTATGTTTTTGACGGTTAAGACAATCTATTTTGAACCTTATAGCTATCGGTACAATGTTTTCAGTCGCAGTTAATATTTTGACTAGGGCCGTACAAAGAATTTCTCACAAAGAAAGCAATCTATTTTAAACTTTTTTGCACTTGATCGATTCTCTCGATTTCATTTCTACCTTCAAAACATTTTGAAAGGGTACAAATTACTATATTGATAGTTCTTGATAAATCCTATTAGAAGAACGTACAGGTTTCGAGAAATTTGATTGTAGTAAAATCTAGTAACATAAAATATATTTGAAACTATAATGAAATATACTGTTTTAGGGGCAAATGCGAAGTCGTTAGCATTCTTTGGTTTTATTTGACACTGACATATTGTCTGAGCATCCATGGTACATTCACATTCATGATGGCATGGCATTAGTGAACTAACTGCAATAAAGTTTTATCAGCTGTTTGGCAATCCTATACAATGTTCAGCCAATGCAGGCTTTTTTCAAGTCAAGTGAATTCCGACACGTTGGCTTTTGAACGCTAATGCGAAATTTTATTAATTATTTTTTCTGTCCTTTGGTGTCGTTCTTATGAAACCAAAGAATAATAATGACATAGGAAATTATGTTAATGAAATGCCAGTGATTTATTGATAAGGATATACAAGATTCATCACAAAAACCTCTCTTATTAACTGTGGAATAAAGTGCAATAAGTAAACGAAAAGTTTCTTGCATTTTTAGCTATATTATGCATTTTATCATATTTTATACATACTAATTCTGCTCAATTTTGAAAAGAAAAACAACACTTGTACATAGTTTATAATAAGCTGAATAATTGAATAATTTGGGCATAATCTGACCAGTAAAATAACGCATAAAAATGGGATCAAATGACATAATATTGAAAGTATACCAAATGCATAATGTTTTTATTATTATGCGTTGACTATTTTGTAAATATTATTATTGTGTAAGATAATGTAAGGAGTTGAGGCCAGTGGGTCGGGATCCAAGTGTAGGCCCATAGTTAGTATGATGGATGACTAGATGACACGTCAAAGATATAGTTATTGTACACATGCATCACAGTTGCTACAGTGATCACATTCTGGGACTGAGTTTGTTGTAAAGCTGTGTGTACACTGTTTTAGCATTAGATATGCTTCTTGGCCTAACGGGGTGTGCAAAAATTCGGCTCTTATGATGCAACCACATCTACCGGCCGGCATCGGATCGAAACGAATTTTACATTTTTAAACGAAATGAATCCTTGTATACTTTATGTAAAGTCTACATTACCAAGTTTGACGGCCGGCGACGTCCGCCCGTCACGCACACACGCGGAACATAAACCAAAGCCAGTAGTTTCAGAGGAAATAAGCGCTGACAGACGAATGGACAGACATCCGAGTGATCCTATAAGGGTTCCGTTTTGCGTTTTTGAGGTACGGAACCTTAAAAATAAGAGTACTTTGATTTTTTTCAACGTTACCTGCAACTATAATAAATATATAATGCTTAAAAAAGGTGCAATAAATAACTTGGAAATACCAAATTATAGGATTTATTTTTTAAAAAGGCATTTTCGATATTGCCTTATGATTAAATTAATATATTTTTTACGACTTCATACATTTATGGTTACTGGTTAGTATTTGTACTGTTACTGTATTTGACAAAACGATTTCAATATAATTTATTGTTTATTTAAAAGAAAAACAACAAAATTTGTTAAAGCAGTGTACATGAGGCAATTATTCAAAACGCGAATTACATGGCTAGTGATTAGACATTTATATTAGTTAAGAACAAGTTTTTTTTTACAAATTATTACTAAAACAATTGTAAATATAATCGTAAAGAACTAAATATATAAATCGCATAATAAAGTAAGTGGACTAAGATATTTCTTTGATATTTAGAAGTAAATTGTCTATTTGTTATGAAATGTATAAATAAAATGTATCTTTCACAACTATTATGGAATTAATGTTAATTTGTAAGTATATATTCTATACAAAAACATGGTGTAGTAGGCCACGAAATAAAAAAACTGTCTTTATTATTCTTCATCATCTCAGCCGAAAGACGCCGATTATTCTTATTGTGTTATTATTTTTATTACAATTTTAATATTCCTCTTGATTGACCCTCCAAGGCCTGCTATGCCCGTTTAGTCTAATCTTTTTATATACTTAGTCTAGAAAAGGCTGGGCCGTGTGTAAAATTAGAGATTGTAGATTTAGATGATGTTGGTATGTAAAGGTTTAACCCTTTGTAAGGCAAAACAACTTTATAAAATTCATTTGTTTTCGACTTTATATTGAGGTTATAAGGTTAAAATTAAGGTGGCAATATAGTGGCCACTGCCTTGTGAAGGTTTAAAACATAAATAATATGCGGATTTTTTAGATCTGTGATGTTCTTTTTTCTGTACACTATATACTTTACTTTTTATTAATGAAATTAATTTTTACTTTTTACATTTTTGTTTAGAATTCAAATTTTGCTTGTGCTATTTTATTGTTATTAAAAGTCTTTGTTGTATTTTGCCGTAAACTGAATTTGAATAGTCGGAGACTAAAAAGTTGAAGAAAAAGAATGGCGCCACTTGCTGTCCTACTCACACACATAGTTTTATGGCCAGGTTATGCCATAAAAACTTTGTGTATGTATATATGATTCAAAATATAATTAGAAATGGCGGCATTATAACGAATCGCTTTAAAACAAACAAAATGACAACGACTAAAATTACTAAGTTTCAAAACTGTACGTTGACTATTATTCCTAATTTCCTAATAAAATAAACGGTGCATTCATCTTGTGCAATTTTTAAGAGAATCGTAGCGGAATTTCGTAGATATTTTTTTTAACTTAAAGCTTAATATACATTTAATATTGCACTATTTTAATGATATTTTAATGTAGTTTAAAAACAAATTAAGCGGAGAAAGTAATTGTTTAAATCTTATGATAAATTTATATATTTTACTTTATTTTCAAGCAAATTATGGTGCATGAGGAATTGGCCGAGGTATTATTTTTAATCGGTGTCCTAGTGGGTTTGGGATTATATAGATAAACCAAAAACTGACTTTTCTTCATATTATTAGAAAGTGCAAAAAATATATATTTTGTATCATCATCTTCAAAATTAATTTCCATTAAAATTATTTTTGTTATTTATTGACTAAGTTATACATCATTTGACTACTAAGACACCGTCTTGCATATTCTGAAGCCAGTATATTATAATTATTGTAATCTAGCATCTAAACATTATTTTAGTATGATTCGTCTCAGTGTTACTCTAGCTAAATATTGTTCGGGGAGACCAGGTTTCAAAATACTAGGAGTATCTTGTCCTTATACGAAATATCTTTACTACATAGTACGAGTATAAAACAAAGTCGCTTTCTCTGTCCCTATATCCCTATGTATGCTTAAATCTTTAAAATTACGCAACGGATTTTGATGCGGTTTCTTTTAATAGATAGAGTAATTCAAGAGGAAGGTTTATATATGTATAATACATGCATAATATACTTAGGAATAACCCACAATAACCAATTTCCTGTGCGAAGCCGGGGCGGGTCGCTAGTAATTACATTAGCGTTTGTTCCTACAAGTTGATGTTATGACATGGATTTTACACATATTACTATAATATATTTTTGTGCTATAAATATTTCGTATCAGAACAATCTAACATTTACACTTTGTACCCCGATCTCCCCTATTAGTAGCTGTATTAGGTCTAAATTGATAAATAGGCTTGAGTTTAGCTGTTGATATCAATTATTATTGATATGATATTGTGTAAACTTAAAAAACGTAAGCCATAATATATCGCTCGACGCAACCGGATTAATTCACAATACGGAGGGCTTTTAAACAATTATTTTGTTGATTTTTGTAAAAGGCTCATTATAAGGGTAAAATTTTCGTTAGCATTATTAGATTGTATGGACTCAGTTTAATTGAAATTTCTTAAAGGTCCAGTTCTTTATTAAAGTTTTTAAAATTATTGCTAAACAAATCCCACTTTTATGATATAAACTTCCACCCAAGATAGTTCTATAATTTAATAGATTAAATGATATCTGAATGATTCTTGAAAAAAAGCTCCTAGTATGTATGTAGTTATATACCGATATAATTGATATCAGCTAGCCAAACGTACAGTCATACATGAATCTAAATGATCGTGGATGAGGGCGCTGCTCGCTATACAAAATACTGTCAACAATTACGTTTATCAAGGCGGCAGTTACCTAGTTCCTTTTTTGGCCACGTTCACTTAGATTCCTGTCGGTCTGTTCTAAGCCAGATATTTGTAATAGATGTTTGTAATAGTGAACACAATTGACTAGTCTACGATAGTTGTAACGAATGATACCTCTGGATGTTAGGTTAATGCTAACTATGTCGTTAAGTGCCACTTTATGCATAATTTTTATTATATACTTATTCTTAGGTACTTGACTTGTGTTTACTGACATCTTCTCAAATTTTACTTGTCTCGACCGCAATATCTAACCGTTTCGATAAAAGATGTGTTGCAATGTTACTGTTTGTTTTTATATCAAATTTATCCAGTTATATTAAGAAGGGGTATTTGATAATTCTATATAAATTTTCTGTCTAGTACCTAAATAAGACAGAAGTCTTTACCCTTTTATCACATAAACGTACAGACGATTACAAATTTATTTGCGTTTGTTTGATTGACACTCCATTCTATACATGTTAATGTAACGCAGCAGCAAACACTACTTTGTAAAAAACTGTTTTTACAGTTTCTGTTCTCCAAAATATCGTTGGACATGAAATGAAGTTGTAATCATTTGTTCGTTTGAAAATTTGTGCAATATTTTTTTGAAATATATTGTTATTTGCTCATAATACGTTCAGGTCTAATCTTCTTCAGGTCTTATATAAAGTTGATGTTTTACTTCATAAATAACAGTAGATTTTAAAATAAATTTGCAACCGTCTTTTATTAAGTTTGTATTAGGTGCATTTTGACTAGGTATATCTTATAATTTTTGGTACACTATTTTGTACTATAAGAACGATAACCTTGCTTAGGTACGCAATACATTTTGTTACTTACTGTGACCTTGATGTCATTTATTTTTTAATTATTTGTAAATAAAAACTTTATTGAAATATAAAAAAGTTTCGTTTGTTTTACTATACCCTACTTATTTCCCACACAAAAAAATTGGGTTTTCGTAGTATTCAACCCAACTTCCGTTCAAACGAGTTAACTAGTTGCTTATAAAATACTTTAATTACTCTTAAATCTCTCTATATATTTTGTTGCTTATAAAACTCGTGATAAGTGTAACGAAGTGTAAAAAATATGAAAATTATAAATGTAAAAGAAACAATCTAATTCCCATAGAATGATGGTGAATCGTTCACAGAGACAAGACCTAAAAAATTATGCGCTATGGCGCTATAGTAAAATAATAACCGGGACGAGCCCTGACCAGGGCTGTAGCTAGAGTCGAATTTGAGGTAGGGCAGCATTGGATACAGGTAGGGCGGAAGTAAAAAAATATCATAATTGATCTGCCCTCGGATCACGGGCTCCTAATCAATCACCATGTATGTACCTATATCATTGACCTCTAGAATTATTTTATCTCAAACTATGAACAAACAATTTAATTATAAAAAAATATCTTATTTTTTATTATTAAATACCTATTATAAAATATTTAAGGTAGGGCATTGTGATTTTAAGGTAGGGCATTGCCCCACAATGCCCCCCTAGCTACGGCCCTGGCCCTGACTTGATTTAGAACAACTAAAATCTCTCCAGGGACAATTTGCCGTTTATTGCTAAGTAATAGCACAATACCAAACAGTAGTCCCTAGTAATAGTCTCTAATGTAAGCTATTTTATTTTTGATATAATACCTACTACGCAGTGAAACGGTTTACAGAATCCAGAAACATTCAGAATCAATACAGGAAGTTTTTATTAGATTTGACTTGTGTACGTTGATGACCATTGTGTTCATATCAAGCCGTGTCGGCAAAGCGCGCCATCCATTTACCGTGGCCGTCACACCGGGTGGTCTCGGTTTTGTGCGATTTTTGGGTACCGTAGTGTACGTATATGAACCGAATATTTTGAAAAAAATATCAGACCAACGAATAATATTTACCAACTCGTATATGTTGTACAATAAACTTCCGTAAAGCTATGCGTGAAAGTACTTTTCTATAAACCTTAATTCTTAAAATATTGTGATTATCACGCTCGACCAACCGACACAACACAACATTGAATGATTTCTTTCGGCGTTAATAGAGACAAAAAAGTTTAAAAATAACACATAGGTAAGTCATACATAGGGTCATGCCTCTTTCCCGGAGGGTTAGGCAGAGACCACTTTCTTCCATTTGCTATACGATCTAGACTAAAAACTTTACTAAAAATACTCCTTTCGCTTTATTCAGATTCATTCATCTCATCGTGCTTTAAAAATAAACCACAATAGTATTATGAGGTACCTTACCTACCAAGGCATGGATATAAATTTAATGTTTATCAGAAGGACATCTTTGAAAAGATTAAGAATTCATAGTAAATCAAAAATAATAAAAAAAACTTTGAAGTAATTACGATCAATTAACTACCTATGTACAGTAACAACATGAAGAAAAACTTTACAATAGCGGAACCACAAAGAAATATGTTAGGTACCCTTTCCAAGCTCGTCACTTTTCATTGTAAGAGTGCCAGGAAAAAAACTGGGAAGGAAAACTTTGCTGAAATAGTTCACTATCGAAATTCCTCGAATTAGGAAAAATTGCGCGATGACATTCGAAATCGATCGGCGTAAACATCAAAGATGAGTTGCAGATTGTACGATGACAAGGGAGCTGTATAAAACCAGGTGCTTTGATGTTTAACAATCGCAGTTACAAGTGAACCAGCTGAAAAGCAAGAAGAAACACCATAGCTGGATACCAGTCAATTTACTATTAGTCATCAGTCAACAGCATCCGTACGAGCGGTACCTTTAACCCAAGGAGTTTGGGAGAATTTGGAACAATGAAGGGAATAGCAGTGTTTCTTGTAGTCCTGGTAGCGGTGTGTTGCGCGGCGCCTTACCAGCCGGATGGCAACGGCTCTGGCAACCAAGGGCAAAGCCAAGGACAAGGCCAAGGGCAAGGGCAAGGACAGAATCAAGGGCAAGGAGGTCAGGGAGGTGGTGGGGGCCAACAAGGTGGGTTGTAATGAATACTTTTTTTTCTTTTTTGAATTGACCTATGCTTGTGTTGCAAAAGTACGACGAATCAAGCTTCACCGGACTTGCGGGGGAGCGGATGGCTCTACCCCAAAGTAGTCATGTACCAACGCGTCTAGGGGCGGCTCAAGGGAGCCTCGAACCTAGGCCTAGCGCGTTGATACGGAAAAACATCGTGAAGGAGACGACGCCTGAGGGGTGTAATAAATACTTCTTTATCTTTGAGTCTATCTTTGATCTATGCTTGTGTGCCAGAAACAACATAATATCAAGCTTTACCGCTTTTCGTGGACCGGAAAGCTGAGACCCCATAGTATGAACATATTTTCAATGTGGATGTCCCAGAAACTCTTATGTTGGTCTGGTGTGCTCAATAGCTCTACATTGGATAGTGGAAATTGGTCTGCCATGAGCTATGCCTGCCTGGCTTCAACAGTCCACCAATGAAATGACTTATAACTAAAAATGAGAGAGGTGTTGCCATGAGTAGGATTGTAATCATCTCAAAATAAAATTAAAGACGTTCTGCGAAGTGCATAGGTACATATTTTAGGCTTTGGGTGCTTCATCCGTGATATTCTCTTCGCCAGGATTCGAAAGCATATGATTGGGGCAGTGATGTATGGTTCGTAAAAGATAATACGAACCTGAGTCAATAATAAGGTATTTTATTGAACAATTACCAGGAATTACAATGAAGATACTGGGTATTTTCAGGTGGTCAAGGACGTTTTAGAAGATATTTGGTGGGCGGTCTGAACGATTTCGGGCATGGAGGGGGCGGCTATGGGGGCTATGGGCAAGGGGGCCACGGGCATGGGGGCCACGGATTAGGGGCCGTCGGGATACCGTTATCGCAGTCCTACTCCAAGTCTTCGGCGACTGCTAGTTCGTCGTCTGGCGGAGGTGCACTCGTGGGATAAATCAACGGTCAGTATACTAATCAGAAATCAGAAAATTTATTGCAATTATTATTATTTTTTATTTATACCTATTATAAAGAGGAAAGATTTGTATTTGTGTGTGTGTGAGTATTTGTAATGAATAAACTTAAAAAGTACTGTGACGATTTCAGAAATTCTTTCACCATTAGAAAGCTTATAGCAACGCCGGCCTTTCCGGTGCGGAAGGCCGGCGTTGCTCTAAGTTAGAAAGCCTACATTCACCCTGAGTAACATAGGCTAATTGCCCAAAGAAAATGCCTCATTCCCACGGGAAAACTGTTAACGCGGGCGGAGCCGTGGTGGAAAGCTAGTTATTTATAAAATTTCCTTGTTCTCATTGTATCAAATTATAATTCTCATGACGTAAGTAAGTACTTAAAGGTTTTTGAGAATATATTTCTATTAGATTCCCTGTAGCTGATACTGTATTTTGGTAAAAATTCTTATAAAAACATTTCTTTAAAAAAATTGCCCAATTACACATGACTAAGTTCGTAAAGAGCGTACTACCCCTAAATAAAAGCTAACATTATTATAGGTATAGTTACCTACTAATTAATTGAAGTACTAATTTATTTATTTTTTATTTTCAGATAAATGCGTCAAGATGCTTATTCTGTAAAACTACTTACGTACGGCACCTCTAATTAAAAGAGTCCACAATCAAAATGGTGTATAAGCTTTGTAGGTTTTAAACTAAGTAGGTAAGTATAGGTTTATAGGTATAGGTAAAGTAATGTGTAAGAAAAGTAACTTAATGAAGTATTATTTAATAGCCTTACTGTTTAGTTTTAGATAATAAAATGTCCGCAATCCAAAATGCTTGTTTTGTTTTATTTCGTTGATTAGTGAGTTTTTATACATTTAATTAGAATTTCCATTTTGTTTATTTTAAATATGATTGTGAACGTGGAGCAAAAACAAATACCTACATATTTGTAAATAGGTCAAGAACTAAAAAACAAATGAACGAGGATGACGTATGAATGACGAATGAGTTCCAAAATTGAATATTTGAATTTAGACGAGAAAGAAATGGAAAATGAGGTGAAAATGAGGTTGCAAAGCACCTCGTTACAAGTTTTTATCTTTTTTGCTCTCTCATAATAATTTTGTCGGATTTTTCAGAGCGTGACTTAGTAACAACTGAAAGGACCGCTCAGTCGAAGCTTTTTAAACACATTTTCTTGGAAACGGGAAAGAAAACAGCTCTCACATACAAAAAAGTCATTCCATTAGGAACTTTGTAATGTTCAGATGCTTTGACTGTGCGTGCATGTACTCTTAGTAGGTATTTGCAAAGAAATGACAGCCTTCCTGTATATATATTCTTAATACTTATCAATACTAATTAACAATAAAAAACTTATATTATCTTTCCTAGGAATCGAATAGTCATCCTCGCACGCAACAGCCTATTAGCTACTTCTTTTTACTGATAAATAATCTATTGCACCTAATATACATACACATAGTAAAATTGTAACATTTCAAAGTCTATATTATTTGCTTGCTTTTCGTGTGGGTTTCGAGGTTAACCAACCTCACTTACAAACCCTGGTGTCAGAATTATCGAGCCCCCTATAGTGCGGGAGCCGGGGGCCTAAACACCTACCTCATCGAATACCCCAACAGGCTATCTCTAGATCGTTAACCGTCACATAAACACTGAAAAAAAAAATAGTCTGCTAGAGCCGATCCTGCCGGGTCATCGAAATTTTTGACGTATTTTTTTCGTGGAACTTACCTCATAAAGTACCCGAATGAAAGTGGTGGCATCAGTTAACCACCCACCACCTACCTCATCGAGTACCTCGATAGGACCAACGCCAAAAAATAACCAAAATGCCTGTGATAATGGATCACAAGGTCTGCCAGGTCAAAACTTGTCAAAGGGTGTCGGATGGGCACATTTCAGGGCGTCTGCCAAGTACTTCCGGCAGGCTGCGCAGTGGCAGACTAATTTTTTTATACATAATTAATCAATTGTTAACTGATGCCACCACTTTCATTCGGGTACTTTATGAGGTAAGTTCCACGAAAAAAATACGTCAAAAATTTCGATGACCCGGCAGGATCGGCTCTGGCAGACTTTTTTTTTTCAGTGTTTATGTGACGGTTAACGATCTAGAGATAGCCTATTGGGGTACCTACTCGATGAGGTAGGTGTTTAGGCCCCCGGCTCCCGCACTACTATGGCTTCTGACATGGCACATGTAACGACTACATTCGTAGGTAACAACCGGGACCAACGGCGGATATAATATTTATAAAAAATATGATATTAGATCATTAGAATACTTACGCATACGTACGCAATAAATACGCATTAGACACGTTAGAATTATTTTCAGTCTGTCGGTAACAAATTGGATGTAGATTTTAAAGTTATGCTTCTAGGACTCACTCAAAATAACGACCAAATTTTACGGCGGGAAAATTCCTTATAAGTATGTATGGGAAAAATGTCACGCGGGTGGAGCAGCGAACAAAAATATACATCTTTTGTGTTCCCACCCATAATATCCCGAAATACCTATTTTCATATAGCAAGTAATGGAACTTATATAAATAGTTATTGTATGTAAATAAATAAAAAGGTAGATGTATGTTGAAGAATTTTATTATTCGTTTTTCTACAACATCATGACGTACTTACAAAAATACCCTTTCACCGCATATATAATAATATCTACGTAAACTAATTTAATAAATCTTATGAAATATCGTATCACATAGTCTTTCGCCGAAGTCTGGTATATTTTGATAGTTAACACGGTCGCTACTTCACGACGTTGGTCTTTTGGTTCACGCCATAGGAGGCAGCGGAGGCAGAGGCGACGGCGGAAGCGGTGGAGCGGGTCAACGAGCGACCGCCGCGAGTGTCTGACTTCCAGCCATCGCGGTTGTAAGCCCGTTCTTGGCTCGCACTGTAACTAGGAAAGGTTTTGTTTCCTATAATTTATAGGTCTATCTTCAGTATTTCTTCAAAAGTTTAGCCCAGTAGTTTTGGAGATAAGAGCGAATGTTAATTAATTTTCTTAAATAATTTTAAAACTATTTATCTTGAACTTGTAAAAAATAATAGTTTTGAGATCCTTACAACAAGCCCTTTCATTTGATATACAACACGGTATAGTCTGTAAACTTTTTTTTCAAAGTCTTATTTATCACCCAAAAGTAGCCTCCATGTTTCAAATTAATTATTTTATGTCACACGTCCATTCCGTCTTTGGGTCATGGACTTACATACCTGAACCAATTTTCAACTCAATCGGTCCAATAGTTTTGGAGTAAATGGGCGCTGACAGACGGAAGGACACCGAGTGATCCTATTATAAAAGGGTTCCGTTTTTCGTTTTCAAGGTACGGAGCCCTAAAAATTGGCCAGGCAAGCAAAAGTGGAAAGGACACAGATATTTTTTTTAAGCTGTGACCTTTTTCAGAAAGCTAGCGTTGTACCTGTCTATATGAACAGTATTTACCCGTATCCTCTACTGCCACCGTACCCGCCGCTGCCGTTGCTGCAACCGCCGCTCTCCTCGCTGCCGCTCGTGTCGCGCTCGTCGCTCCCGCGCCCGTATCCGCTGCTACTGTCACCATATCCACTGTTGTAGCCGCGTCGGATTCTATTGCCTTTTCAAAGACAAAACAGTATATTATTTATGTGATCTAATGTGCAAAACCAATCCTTGAAGAGCTTTTATATCTCAGTAATGTATTGGCTGGTACATATAAATTCGGTAGGTGATTGATCGCAAGACCTCTACGGGTTTCCTAGACTCTTGGCGCCGGAAGGTACATAACAGACTGATCCTGCACTTTCAGTAGTTATCCAGATCTGCTCTCGACCCTTACCAGATCTTCGCTCCTTTGTGATGATACCCCACTGTTACATCTTTCAGAAAATAAACATTTCAAAAAACCTATGTGCCGTAGTAGAGGCCTAGTCATACTTCATACTAATATTATAAAGAAGAAAGATTTGTATTTTTGTGTGTGTGTATATTTGTAATAAACTCAAAAACTACTGAACTGATTTCAAAAATTCTTTCAGCATTAGAAAGCTACATTCACCCAGTAACATAAGCTACCTTACCGCGGGAAAATGCCACATTCCTACGGGAAAAACGGTCAACGCGGGCGGAGCCGCAGCGGAAAGCTAGACTAAAATAATTCAAAATTTTAAAAACAAACAAACATTACCTGGTGTGGCAGACACGCTGGCTGCCATTACCATCACCGCCACACACCAAGCTATCCTCGCCATGACAACTGATGCCAACATACTCTGAACCACATGTTATATAGCAGACGAGGATGTCGCCAAAATTGGTCTTGCTGCGTCAAATTATACGCGGGTCGGTCATGTAGGTATCTTCACTCAGCGTTTCATAGAGTAAGCAGAATTCAATGTGATGAAATAATGTTTCAAAGCTATTCTGGTCCACCTACGAGTAATAGTCACCCCTAAATCACTTAATAGTAGATGTAATATTATATGGTCTTCACTATCATCACTATCACTACATAGTATAAAATAAAGTCGCTTTCTCCGCCCCTATGTCCCTATGTCCCTATGTCCCTCCCTTTGTACGCTTAAATCTTTAAAACTACGCAACGGATTTTGATGCGGTTTTTTTAATAGATAGAGTGATTCAAGAGGAAGGTTTATATGTATAATACATGCATAATATACTGAAGGATAACCCACAATAACCATTTTCCCGTGCGGAGCCGGGGCGGGTCGCTAGTAAAGTTATATACGAATGTCTCAATCACACTACAGTAAAAGGGCGCCAGCTATAGGCGCTAGCGCCCTCTTATTCGGTAGTGTGATTATTAAAAACATTCGTATCCATTCTTATGACAATACTGACGTCTTGGTTGAACACTATGAAACTAATATAAGTCGTCTTTTGTAATATACCTATCTATTTTTCACTTTACTTTACCCATGGTGTAAGAAAACAAGGTCTAACACTCCGACCACGTGACTTGGCACAAGCCAACGTCATCATGCTGTTCATTGTCTATTAACACGCATTCGACAAGGATGAACAGCATGATGACGTAGGTTTGTGGCAAATCACGTGGTCGGAGTGTTAGACCTTGTTTTTTTAGACCTTGACTTTACCTAAACAATAAATTTAACTAGCTTCATTGGTCCTGAACACGTCCTGAACTATCTTGGCACTGTGCTTAAATTACATATTTAACAAACTGATCGTATATAACCGATAATCGAACCCAAACAATTTGCACAGCACCCAGCGCCTACGGACTTATCCACCGTCACACTCGTATTTGGGATGTTTTTCGGAAGTGGCCGCGACACGGTCACAGCGCGTCACCTTTTGACATGCTTTTGACCGTTTTGACACAGTGACAGACACACAAAGGGAGTCAGGAATTGCGTGGTGATTGCCTCTGATCACTCTTAATATGAACCCTAGCCTTGGCTTGTTCAAGGTCGAATGCAAATTTAATATAGGTAATATACCTACCTACATCGTTAACAGCTCATATATGTCCTCACCGAGGGGCTCGAGCCTACCCTGATATCAGGGTGAATAGGCCTTAGTCGACCACGCTGGCCCAGTGCGGTTGGTCAACTACACACACAACCTTTGAATTACTTCGCAGGTGTGTGCAGGTTTCCTCACGATGTTTTCCTTCACCGTAAGAGCGTCGAATAAACGTACATGCGAGTATGAATTCGAAACTCGAAAACACATTGGTATGTGCCGAGGTTTGAAGTCAATGGGCCCAGCCACTTGGCCTTCGAAGCTTTAATACTACCGACATACCTATATTTTTTGATTCAACGATTTATTATTTTTATTTACATAGTCCAGGGAAAGGATAGCAGTATTTAAATGTAAAATTAACAATTATATTCTAGTTTTAACAGAATACTGAGCCAAGGACTTACCTTTATATGGTAGTTTTAAGTATTAAGTAAATTACCTATCACTTTCCAAGCATTACGATTGCTGAGAAAATGTGTATTGTGGCATTGGTGATGCCATCTCTTTTGCCTTTGGTACTGGCTGCGTTATTCTAAATTTGAATTATTTAAAATTAAACTGATTTTGATAGATTGAGTCAGTGCTATCGCGTTTGTTCCTGGGTGCGGTGGAAAAACGCACCAGGAATCGGTTTTTCTCATATAATAAGTTATTTCCAGTTGTTTAACTAGATTGAATGTGAAGTGTTTATGATTCTGCAATAAATAAGTTTTAAATCGCTTTTCCGGAGTTATTATTTTGTAGCACGGGAACGCCCGTGTTACAGTATTCATCTTGTAGTCTTGTTCTAGGAGTGTATTTATCTATTATGGAAGACCAACAGCTGTAAAGCCTGCCCAAAGAAAAAAGAAACCTGCTTTGGGGGCGCCACGTGTATATTTTTACGACTATGGCAACAATTTCCCTTATATTATATTTCAATCGAACTTGTTCAATTGAAACTCCGCATTAAGGCGAGGTTTCTTATTTCTATGGTCGGACTTTACTTAAAAAATAAATAAATAACAACTGGTCTCTTCATTCGTTGCATGCATAGACAGTTTAAATATCAATTTAAAATGCATAAATTATTATCTTTTTTTTGTAAATAAAGTTGCAAGTAGTTAAAGTTAGTAGTAAAAAGTTAAAACTCACGAGTAACCTTGTCCTGTCAGAGTGGTAACTAACTTGGTAAGTTTTTGTTAATAGATGAGAAAAAACAACAACCACATGTACCGTGAAACATTTATTATAATCGAATATACATAACACATATATTATATAATATTCATGATAATTAAATTCTCTGAAAATTATACGAACCGAGTGTACGAGTAATCAATCAGTAATGTACACATTGATCAATATGGTATCATTTTGTTTAAAAAAATAACAATATGATGGTAATTTCAATATTGGCGAATTTATGATTTCTAGATATGCAGAAGCGGCTGTTTCTATCAATCTATTAAATGCAAGTAAAACCTATTACAGAGTGCCAAGTGCGAGTTTTTTACTCACGAAACGCGCTCGATAACAACGACATAAACGTGCATTTAACGTGCATTAGTATGGAGAAATTTCAGTTCAGCTAACTGTCCACAGATGGCATAGTTTCAACTCCATACAAAATCGCGTTTACGCTCTCGATTTCGAGCGCGTTTACTTTGGTTGCAAAACTCGCACTCGGCACTCAGGGTAGGCTCGAACCCCTTATTGGGGACATATATTATGAGCTATTAGCGAAAACCTAGTACGATAATAAACTGCAATACAATTTGAAACAAGTACAGATAGTACGGCTTGCTAGCTAAAAAATATAAGGATATCGGTCCCATCTGGCAGAAAGTACGAAACTTGGCATGAATGTAGCTGTCATATATGTGCTTCAATATCGATATGGAAACACTTCGATAAATTATTGTTTCCCCCCTTTCCCCCCCCTTTTATCTCCCTCATTCTGGTTTTTTGAATTTTATACTAAAACGGTACGTCTGAGGAGTTTACTTTTCAGAGACCACATCATCGTCGATAAATTGCCTACAAAACGATACTACATTTTATAGTGCTAAGATTAATATTTTTCTATATACAGCCATCAACGTATTATGAAATTTTAAAAACAGGCACACTTTTTTCTTCCTTACTTCATTTATAGGAAAACGACAAGAGTGGTGATAAAATCGACTGAAAAAGTCAACTACCTTATACATTAAGCTAAAAAATTATATTTATTTCATAGTCGTAAAGGCATTACTTCTAGAGTTACAGCTCACCGCGCCCGACTCAAGTACTCTTTTTTTTACCTTTTTAGAATACCATCTTTCTGTTAACTTTGTTTCGCGTAGATTAGATTCAGATTTTCCAATTAGAAATAAAACAGTCCATGTATTAATCCAGGCCACAGTCTATTTACATGTAAAACTAGCTGTCTGCCCGCGGCTACGCTTGCGTTGTGTTTCGACATTTCCGTAGTAATTTTTAACTATCCCACTTTTTTTTCGTGATTTTAAAGTATCCAACATGTTGACCGAGTATATAAGGTACCACTATGCAAAATTTCATTTCAATAGGTCTAACAGTTTCGGAGATAAGCCCGTAGAATGTACTGCGCCGTATGAGTTACTAAAGTTTTTAACTATCCCACGGGAACTTGTTAATTTTCTGGGATTAAAAGTATCTAAGATGTTGACCGGGGCTATAAGGTACCAACCACTATACAAATTTTCATTCAAATCGGTCGAATAGTTTCGGAGATTAGCCCATACAAAGAGAAACAAAAAAAAATCTATAAAATCGGTACATAGAAAAAATATGCTATAAACCTATTCAAGGGGATGTAAGAAGCGATATAGTATATTTTTTTTTAATATTTTTGTTTCTCTGTTTGTCTGTTTGTATGGGCTAATCTCCGAAACTATTCGACCGATTTGAATGAAATTTTGTATAGTGATACCTTATATCCTCGGTCAACATCTTAGATACTTTTAATCCCAGAAAATTTAAATGTTCCCGTGGGATAGTTAAAAAACTTTAGTAACTCATACGGCGCAGTATATTCTACGGGCGTATCTCCGAAACTGTTAGACCGATTGAAATGAAATTTTGCATGGTGGTACCTTATATACTCGGTCAACATGTTGGATACTTTAAAATCACGGAAAAAAGTGGCATAGTTAAAAATTAATACGGAAATGTCGAAACACAACGCAAGCGTAGCCGCGGGCAGACAGCTAGTTTTACATGTAAATAGACTGTGGCCTGGATTAATACATGGACTGTTTTATTTCTAATTGGAAAATTTGAATCTAATCTACGCTAAACAAAGTTAACAGAAAGATGGTATTCTAAAAAGGTAAAAAAAGAGTACTTGAGTCAGACGCGGTGAGCTGTAACTCTAGAAGTAATGCCTTTACGACTATGAAATAACTGTCATTTTTTAGCTTAATGTTTATGGTAGTTGACTTCTTTAGTCCATTTTATCACCACTCTTGTCGTTTTCCTATAAATGAAGTAAGGAAGAAAAAAGAGTGCCTGTTTTTAAAATTTCATAATACGTTGATGGCTATATATAGAAATATATTAATCTTAGCACTATAAAATGTAGTATCATTTTGTAGGTAATTTATCGACAACTATTTGGTTCTTGAAAAGTAAACTCATCAGTCCTACCGTTTTTGTAGAAAATGAAAAGAACCAAAATGAGGGAGGTAAAATGAGAGAAAAAGGGGGGGGGAATCATTTCTCAGCGTGTTTCCATATCGACATTGAAGCTCATATATAAAAGCTACATGTATGCTAAGTTTCATGCTTTCTGCCAGATGGGACCGTAATTCAGGTTAACAAGCCGTACTAAGAGGTTTATTCCAATAATTCTATTCTATTAAATCTGCACTATCGAAAATTGGTGCAAGTGGTACTTTAGCCTTTGCCCTTGCCATCATCGCCTCCTTTGCCATCATCGCCTCCTTTGCCGCCGCCGCCTCCGCCTCCGCCACTTTTTCCGCCACCCCCTCCATTTCCGCCTTTTCCTCCTCCGCCGCCGCCGCCGCCGCCGCCGCCGCCGCCGCCTTTTCCGCCACCACCGCCGCCTTTTCCACCACTACCGCCGCCTTTTCCGCTGCTACCCTCTTCACTGCTGCCGCTATCACTGCCAGAGTCAGAGCCACCGCCACCCCATTTACCTTTACCTATAATCACATAACTTCCTTAATTCACTGTTTTATTTATAGTAAAAGAGAAATGAGTGAATTTCTGTTGAAACTTAGATTCAAAAAGTTTGTGTTTGTGTTTTCCCTGAATGTTGTCCCAGAACTAAACTTTTAACTGCCAAGCATATTTTCTAAGAACTTGCTCCACCGCTAGCCATAGAAACAAAATCAGTATCAATCAGTCAAAACATAAGTCTTATTTATGAGACGGTGGCGTTGTGAGCCCGATTTGGTAAGTCTTATATTTCAGACCATGGCGGTTAAAAGGTTAAGTGGTGCTTACAAGGCATCGTACACAAGGACACTTCTTCAGGACATGGATACTATCTCGTTGAGCCTCGAGGAATTGTTGAAAGAATGATTTTAAATTATAATTTAAAGAACTGAATCAAGCATTTTTACTTCCAGTAATATCTTCAAAAATCAAGGGCAATGAAATCAACTTGCCGTGTTGCTTTGCCCTGCCCGCACTAAACCTGCTATTGAGCAGTATAAGTACTTAATTCAAAGGGCTTACTATTCAAAGAACATTCAAATTAATATTTGATTAATATAAACATTGCGTTTGTTCACTGACAATACTAACATAATGAAGACAGCAGTATAGTATTTTTTTAATGGCTAAAACGTCTATTTTTCTCTTTGATCAAGACATCAAGACACAAAAGTTTATGACAGTGGGTTTACGTTGTTCTCTAAGGTCAAGGATGTTATAAGTACTACCGTAGAACCTAGAGGTTGTATTTGCTTTCATTAATTATTAGTTTCTTTTTTGGCGATTTTACTCCATCAAGCAAACAAACAAAAAGTTTTTTTTTTCAATATACTTACTTACTCAATATACTTACTCGTTATCGTTGTCAACTTAACAATTAAAACTGCCTAGTTTGGGGTCAGATGGCAAAGAGTGAGATGTCGAACATATTAAAAAAAAAAAACATTACAATACCGTAAACCTGTCCTGAAATGTACTGAATTGCACTTAGTGCAGATTAGTCGACTTCACATAAAATTATATTTGAAATTTGTTCACGTCATTAATAATATCACTGAATTTATTTATACACGTAGGTTGAACAGGAAATCCTCTGGAAAGGTCTGATGATGTTGATAACTGGATCGGGGAAGTATGTTTATACACTTACCTCCTGGCACAGAGTCGACGCATACTGCCAAAACCACCACTACTAATAAAACTATAGTTATCTTCTTCATTCCACCTGACTTTTGCTCGTTTGATCGAAGACTGATACCGAAACCTACTAAAAATTCTCTTTAAATACTCAAATACATTGATTGCTTTCTATTTTAGGATAATTCTAATTAAATATTTCTGTTTTGATCTAGCTAACCATTGGGCTCGATTCTTACGCTAACGTTTCACAGGTATAGTTTAATATGCTTGCTCTATATAAACTTACTCGGCTATTTCATAATAATAATAATAATTTATTTCATTTAATTGATGATTACAATGTCAAAGAAATTATAATATAATCTTAGCCTAATAACAACGTTATGAGTCAAATAACCTGCCCCTCGACCTCGACACTCCGGGTGCAAAGGTGCCCATCACGCTCACAGCATTGCCACGTTGAATCGAATATTATTTTTTAGTTATGGAGGAAATTTTAAAATGTTTAAATAAAAAAAATAAAAAATTGACCATATTACTCAAAGGAAAAAAGGATAAATCGAAATATAGTTTTTGGCGGTAAGAATCGCAGGCATCCGTTGCAGTTTTTCAGGTCCAAGGTTATACGTTTTGGGCTGAAAACCTTGAAGCAGTTAAGAAAGACAATTAGAAAGGTTTAATTCGCCACGAATATATTTTATATCTCTTTCGTATAGGTATGAAGAAACAGATTATTTCAATTTTAGTCCTTTGTGAAAAATATTTTATTTTTCCATTATCAACGTATGAGTCGAAGGATAATGCAGACATAGCCGCGGGCTAAGTGTTGGGCGAATATAGTACACTAATAGTATTAATTTATCATTATCTATTACATCGTTTCTACCTGTAAACGTCCTTCACGAAGATTATAGAAGACGAATTATTATTATTCAGGTTTCGTAGTACTATTTTATATACTTTTGTAGTTTGGCTATGTAATGCAAAGCACCCGAATAGATCTTCTTTTTTTAAATTGACTTATGCTTGTGTCGAAAAGGTACGACCAATCAAGCTTCACCAGACTTGTCTCGAATAGATCATTATTTTAATCTAAACTTTGAAAAAGTTTTTCAAAACAAAAAGTACAATGATTGTGGCGTTAGGAAATTAAAGGATTTTCAGGGCAGAGAGATTTCTCTACCTAGTAGTTAAAAAAATAAAAACAATAGATTACAAAACATAATGCTATAATAATTGTAACATTGAATAAAATGTACAAAATATTGGTAATAATACATACATAATAAAACTATATCACATCTAGCTTAGAGTACGCGACGCGCCCGCACCCTCTGGCCTTCTTTGGGTTAATTTCGTAAATCAGCGTCTGAAACAAGAGAAAGCAATATTAGGATATTTATAGTGGCCCTATACTGGCCCATCAAAGGGCCTATTCTACCATGCAAACACAGAAGACTAAGAATAGAAAGTTATCTCTGTACCAACTGGCCGCATCATCGGCTTGAACGTGAGCGCGCCGTGTAGGGACTACTATTTGGTATTCTGTGCCCATAGTACTATTATTTTCTTCTGTGCCCATACTGCCCCGCCCCGTTATTCCCCCTTATCTTATGCTATTAGTGTGTGCGTGACAGCGCGTGCCTACACGGCGCGCGGCGCGGACGCACACATTCAAACCGACAGCGGCATATTTATACAAATGAAGATATTTTCTGGTTATACTGTGATGATAATTTTATTTAAATACATTTATGTAAGTAAAACAAATTAAGCAATGATTGCTATGCTTAGCTTTTTCTGATAGAGTCGTCTGATTGATATTTTACATTTTGTATATATTTCTTCTCTTCACGGCAAACATTTTTTAATTAGTTTTCAGCGTTTTCTGGAGGCAACAGCACTATCATTGATGAAAAAATGAAATGAAATATGTTTTATTCGAAGTAAGATTTAAAAAATCACTTTTCGACGTCGAGCTCGATGCTCATTGCTAAGGAAATCTTTTTCCTAATGGTCTTATCAACGACGTCCCAACTTATGCGTCGGTACTCAATCAATAATATCCTACATGGGGATGCTGGAGGATTTCGATTCTACTTAGCCCTTTTAAAAATTAAGATGCTTCGTATATAATACTGTCACGAACTTGCCTGAAAGTTCGAGAGATCGCTACTCAAATTCGATATAAGTACATCTATACAACTATAAAGGATGGGAAATTCCAATTGCATCCACAGAGGGATCACGGTGCAAACGAAGATGGACTTTCTGTCAACGCCGCAAGGTACAAAATCACCTAAGCAAGCCACTTGTTTACTCGAATTTAGTGACCTCGCGCGCCCATTGTTCTGTGACAAGTATTGTCTGAGAACAAAGGAAATGTTCTAGTAATTTCCCGATTACGTGATTACAATGGGATTACTCCAGAAATCAAGCATCGCGTAAACAACCCATTGTTTCGTGGGGGTATATAAACGCCCGAGACGACGGCCAACGCCAGTTCATTTCTGAGCTATCAAAGCGATCTCAATAAGCGATCTACAAGCGATTAGTGGAAGAAACCTGCGACTAAAGCGATACCTACGGACTACGAGTGACCCTGTGATTTGGCTACAACGTGATTGGAGTGATTAGTTGAAGACATCTGCGAACTCTGCATGACCAACGGACTACGAGCGACTCTGCGATTTTGCTACAGTTGTGATTGGACCTGCGACCTGTTTATCGTCGAATAAATTCTCGAATCAAGTTATTCGGCTTTTCTTACAAATCCCGAACCCCACGTCCGTAACATTTGGTGTCAGAAGTGTGGGATTTGGAAATGCCAGTGACTCCGAGGGAGAATACTGACGGCGTCAGAACAAGGGCGCAGCTAGCTGCGGTAGCCACGACTACAGCCCGTGAAGACATGCCCACCGGACCGGGAACCCCGCCTGCTGGACCAGAAGCCTTGCCCACCGGACCAGAAGCCCAACCAACAGGACAACTAGCCCCGTCTACTGTTACCGCCCATCGAGCCACACCTCCGGTTACCAGCCGCGTCCAGGAATCCCGAGCATCAACGTTTGACCTCAGCCGACTTATGAAAATGATGGAGGAAATGTCCCGGAAACAAGATGAAATGCGTGAGGACCTGAGCCACAAACAGGAGGAAATGCGAAGGGACCTAAGCCACAAACAGGAGGAAATGCTGGTTGCCTTTTCGTCAGTTTCGGGCACTGTGAAAAAATTACAAGAGAGCGTCGACCAAGTAGAAGAAAGAGTTGGAAGTTTGGAAACCGACGTAGTCGACGTCAAAACGGACTTAGCCGGGCTTAAGAAGAAGGTGCTTAATCTGCAAACAGCAGGATCCGCCGCGTCGAGTGAACACGCCTGCACCAGCCACGCGCCAAGGATAAAAGTACCGTCATACGACGGCACCACATCCTGGACAGCCTATCGGCAGCAATTCCAGACCGTTGCTGCTGCAAATGGGTGGACAGAGGAGCAGAGCCTGACAGCTCTCACCGTTGCTCTTCGAGGTTCAGCCCTTTCTGTTCTGGAGGCGCTACCAGGCTCGGGTAGCACGTTTAAAGAACTTATGGAGGCACTCGAAGCTCGCTATGGAGAGCGTCATTTGGAACACGTCTTCCGCGCCCAACTACGTGACCGGATTCAACGCCCTGGAGAAGGACTTCAGCAGTGGGCTTTGGAGATAGAAAAGCTCGTGCGCAAGGCCTACCCGTCTGCTGATGCGAAGATGGTGGACTCCAACACTCTTCAGGCGTTCGTCGATGGAATTCGAGACATGGAGATTAGGGCTGCAGTGGGGCTCCGCCATCATGTTTCCCTGAAGGAAGCCTTAGCGCACGCGTTGGAAATTGAAGCCCTGCGCCGTGACGTTCGCCCTACTCACAAAGTGCGGGAGATAATAGAAGAAGTACAGGAGATAAAGGCCTCGTTCCCGCCCAAGAAGAAAACAACCGGGCCCATGTGTTATAAGTGTGGAGAAAGGGGCCATCTGCAGTTCACCTGTCCGAAGAAGGAGACTCAGACAGCGAAGCTTGCTGAGAAAATAAGTAAGCTGGAAGAACGCCTTGATGAAGTGACCAAAAATCAGGAGAGTGCATCTCCTGCTGGGAATCAGGGAAACGAGTAACAGCCAGAACTAAGGGGCGGGTACTGGCTGGAGCGGAAGGAGCCCCAACAACGATCGTCTCCCAGGTGTGCAACGGAAACAGTTTAATGATACATGGCTCAGTGAACGGAATAAACTGCAGGATGACATTGGATACAGGAGCTTCCAGGACAATAATCAAGCCAAAATTAGTAGAAGCCGCAATCAAGCGCAGAAACAACATCAACTGTCGACTTCTTTCCGCTTCCGGCCAGCAGATACCCGTCCTAGGAGAAATTTCGGTCACAATTCAAGTGGGTGAAACATCCTACGCTCACAACGTTATCGTGGCCGATATAATGGATGACTGCATACTGGGCCTGGACTTCATGAAAAGATACGAGTGCAGAATCGACGTCACCAACGGAATTCTGAAATGTGGCAATGAAGAGATTTTTATCCTGGGAGGACCCGTGGGAAAAGTGACATGCTTGAAGAAGATCTGCATACCAGGACGCACGCAAGCAGAAGTACCAGTGAAGCTACCACGTGCTAAGAATAATAGATGCGTGCTGATAGAGGATACCGGAGAAAAAACGACTCAGAAGATTTTGGCGGCCAGGACACTTGTCAAAGGGAACACCACTGCGGTACTAAGAGTTGTCAATTTAGAAGATCACGAGATACAATTGAAGGAGGGCGACATCGTTGGTAAATGCGAAGAAGCTGTCTGGGTGAGAAAGTGCCAATCATCTCTGAGTACGACGAAAACCAAGGATAGTTCTATCATCGCAGAACTCCTCGAAGGAAGCAAACCAAACCTGAGCTATTCTCAAAGCATGAAAGCCAAACACCTGCTTCAGCGGTTTGCGGACGTGTTTCCGTCTCAAGAAGGAGATTTGGGGAGAACGTCTTTAGTGCAACACAAGATAGACACCGGAAACGAAGGACCTATTCGACAGCGAGCAAGGCGAATACCGATAGCAAAGGAGCAAGAAGTTCAAGACATGTTGGAAGACATGAAGAAAAATAAGATTATCGAACCATCTGCGAGTCCATGGTGCTCTCCGGTCGTCCTGGTTAAGAAGAAAGATGGCAGTACAAGGTTCTGCGTGGACTATCGGCGACTCAACGATGTGACTAAGAAGGACAGTTATCCACTACCGCGCATTGACGACACCCTGGATACCCTGAGTGGCAAGACGTGGTTCTCGACCTTAGATTTGAAGTCTGGGTACTGGCAAGTGGAGATACATCCGAAGGACAAAGAGAAGACGGCATTCTCTACAGGGAAAGGTTTATGGCAGTTTAACGTGATGCCATTTGGATTGTGCAACGCGCCAGCCACTTTCGAGCGACTCATGGAGTGTGTACTGGCAGGATTAGTGGGAGAAGCCTGCCTAGTATATTTGGACGACGTCATCATTATGGGTCGAGACTTCGAGGATCATCTGCTTAACCTGGAGAAAGTCCTGAGGAAGATTCGAGGAGCCAACCTGAAGCTAAATCGGAAGAAATGCACTTTATTTAGAAAGAAAGTGAACTACCTCGGCCACGTGATCACCAGTGAGGGGATACAGACTGATCCAGCTAAAATAGAAGCCGTACAGAATTGGCCAACTCCTAAAGACAAAACAGAAGTACGTGCATTTTTGGGTCTATGCTCATACTACAGGCGCTTCGTTAAAGGATTCTCCGAGATAGCCAAGCCGTTACACCGCCTGACTGAAGACAAGCGAGCATTCTGCTGGGACGAGGCCTGCGAGGATTCCTTCCAAAGATTGAGGAAATGCCTATGTGAGACACCAATCTTGGGATACCCACAAGCGAATGGACAGTTTATCGTCGATACAGATGCAAGCAACACAGCGATTGGTGGAGTACTATCTCAAAAGCAAGGGGACAAGGAAGTTGTGATTGCCTACTTCAGCAAGTCGCTATCGAAGCCTGAAAGGAATTACTGTGTGACGAGAAGAGAGCTCTTAGCTGTGGTTAAGACTCTTCATCACTTCAGCAAATACATCATCGGCAGGAAGTTCATGCTTCGCACCGACCACGCCGCTTTGAAATGGCTGCTTCAGTTTAAAAATCCCGAAGGTCAAGTTGCTAGATGGATCGAACAGCTTCAAGAATATGACTTCATCACTGAACATCGCAGCGGGAAGACGCATGGAAATGCTGATGCGCTCTCAAGGAGACCATGTCCAGAGGAATGCAAGCACTGCGTCAAGCAGGAGTCTAAGGAAGAAATTGTGCAACTTACTAGGACAACCCCTCCGAGATCCTGGGAAGATGAGTCAATGAGAGAAGCCCAGGAAGACGACGAAGATATACGACTTATAGTCGCATGGAAACAACGTGGCGAGGAAAAGCCAAAGTGGTATGAAGTTGCGCCTACGAGTACCACCACCAAAGCATATTGGGCACAATGGGACAGTTTTGTCCTGCAGAACGGGATACTTTACCGCAAATGGGAAAAACCCAACGGTAGAGAGTTTCATCTGCAGCTGGTCATGCCAAGAGAACGAATCAAGGATGTTCTTCGTGAAGTACACGATGGCGTATCAGGCGGTCACCTGGGTGTTAAAAGAACTTTGACGAAGTTACGGGAAAGATTTTACTGGTTAAACTGTCGAGCGGATGTGCAGGATTGGTGCCGAAAATGTACCACTTGTGCTGCAGTAAAAGGTCCACCAACCAGGAGCCGAGGACACCTTCAACTTTACAACGTTGGTGCACCGTGGGAGCGAATAGCAGTAGACGTTTCCGGACCATTCCCCGTGACGGAGTCGGGAAACAAATACTTTATGGTGGTTATGGATTACTTTACCAAATGGCCAGAAGTATTTGCTATACCCAACCAAGAAGCTACGACCGTGGCCTCAAAATTAGTGGAAGAAGTCATATGCCGATATGGTGTACCACTAGAAATCCATTCAGACCAGGGCCGGAACTTCGAGTCGAACGTGTTCCAAGAAGTATGCAAAATATTGGGCATGCACAAGACGAGGACTACCCCGTATCATCCACAGTCCGACGGCATGGTGGAGAGGTTTAACCAAACACTGGAGAGACATTTGGCGAAGTTGGTAGACAACCACCAGAGAGACTGGGACAAATACATCCCACTTTTCCTTCTCGCCTATAGAACCTCGGAACATGAGAGCACGAAGGCCACCCCGGCATATGTGAACTTCGGACGTGAGCTAAGATTACCGGTTGATCTTCTAACAGGAGGAACACCAGAGGACCCCATCACCTTACAGGATTATGTCTCTGAATTGCAAGACAAAATGAGGGAGATTTATGCCATGGTACGAGAAAGCGGTTTACAGTCGAGTGAAAACATGAAGACTAGATATGACCGACGAGCAAATACCAGTGGATTTGAGGAAGGAACACTAGTCTGGCTCCATAACCCAACACGCCGAAAAGGAAAGTCACCCAAACTACAGACGAGATGGGAAGGACCATTTAAGGTAGTTACGCGAATCAATGACGTAACGTATCGGATACAACGGCATCCGAGAGGAGCACTAAAAGTGGTCCACGTCGACCGCTTGGCGCGTTACCATGGCAGTAATGAAGAAGCTCGGGACGAGCATCTCTAAGAGGAGGGCAGTGTCACGAACTTGCCTGAAAGTTCGAGAGATCGCTACTCAAATTCGATATAAGTACATCTATACAACTATAAAGGATGGGAAATTCCAATTGCATCCACAGAGGGATCACGGTGCAAACGAAGATGGACTTTCTGTCAACGCCGCAAGGTACAAAATCACCTAAGCAAGCCACTTGTTTACTCGAATTTAGTGACCTCGCGCGCCCATTGTTCTGTGACAAGTATTGTCTGAGAACAAAGGAAATGTTCTAGTAATTTCCCGATTACGTGATTACAATGGGATTACTCCAGAAATCAAGCATCGCGTAAACAACCCATTGTTTCGTGGGGGTATATAAACGCCCGAGACGACGGCCAACGCCAGTTCATTTCTGAGCTATCAAAGCGATCTCAATAAGCGATCTACAAGCGATTAGTGGAAGAAACCTGCGACTAAAGCGATACCTACGGACTACGAGTGACCCTGTGATTTGGCTACAACGTGATTGGAGTGATTAGTTGAAGACATCTGCGAACTCTGCGTGACCAACGGACTACGAGCGACTCTGCGATTTTGCTACAGTTGTGATTGGACCTGCGACCTGTTTATCGTCGAATAAATTCTCGAATCAAGTTATTCGGCTTTTCTTACAAATCCCGAACCCCACGTCCGTAACAATACTAATTAGCGTGGATCGTATTAAATTTAAGGCTACGGTTATGAAGCTTACCCATATCCCCCGCCGTAGCCGCCACTGCTGGAGCCGGCGCTGGCTGAGGAACTGGAACTGGCTTTAGCACCACTGCCCCCATGTCCACCGCCATTGTTGCCTCCGAATCCGGAATTACCCCCGAACCCACCACCACCTCCGCCGCCTCCGCCGCCGCCGCCACTGTTACCGCCATAACCACCTATAAATAAAAAAATATATTTAAACCTACCTAACCTAACCTCGTCGTACCTACATTAGCTTGTTATTTGAAATTTCTTATCTACTGAAAGTTGATTTGGTCTAAGACACTTGTTATCGAGGATGGAAAATTTTTAATGATTTACCTGGTGCAGCGTAGGCACAAACGCAGAGCCCTAAGGCCACAATCAATAACGCTAGTCGAGCCATCGTCCAACTGTGATCACCACAACCTCAATAACACCTTTTATACATACGAGCTTATGTCATAGTGTGCAAATGTTTACTGCGGTTTTTACGCTGCACCCTATAGCCTCTACCTATAGCTGAGAGCGAGGTTCTGCCCGGCGAAGCGCAGTTTTTGTTACATTTCTTTGGAAGCCAGGAGTTTCTTAAAATTTTAATGTTTGAGCATATCCTGAAATCAGGGTGAATAGGCCCTAGTCGACCACACTGGCCCAGTGCGGATTGGGCAAATTCACACACAACTTTTAAATTTCTTTGCATTTGTGTACACTGTACAGGTTGCCCCAACATGTTTTCCTTCACCATAATAAGAGCGTCGAATAATAATAAGAGCGTCGTACATATGAATTTAGAAAACCGAAAACACGTCATCTTTAAACACAGCCCTTGAATTACTTAGCAGGTGTGTGTGTGCAGGATTCCTCACGATGTTTTCCTTCACCATAAGAGCGTCGATTAAACGTACATATGAATCCGAAAATCTAAAACACATTGGTACGTGCCGAGGTTCGAACCCGCAAACTTCCGAATGGAAGTCAACGGCCATAGCCACTTGGCCACCGACACTTTCACGCATTACCTATGGTATATTCGGGGTTTTATTTATAATTACATGACTGCAAATATTGCTAATGAGCATATTTCAGTTTGATGGGCAAAACCACATGATATGATAATGGTGATCGATCACAGTCCCCACGGAAGGGCTCGAATCTACCCTGAGTTTGGGGTGAACAAGTGTGTCGCACCCGCAGCTCGCCAGCTCCTGGGCGAGCCAGCTGTGCGAATGAGTTAGGTAGTTGTAGCGAGACGAAGGAGAACTGGTAACTGCGCGTTTCAGAAGTGAAACACTAGTACTATTATTTTCTTCTGTGACACTGTTTTTTTTGCTTAACACAGTACTTGAAACGGACAGCAAACAAGCTCCAACGACGCGCCAGCCAATCAGAGGCCGCGACGCCGCCTAGCTCAGGAAGGCGTAAGCTAGTTGCGCGCATGAAATGCACATGATAAATAGGCCCCCTGGCGGCAAAAAATCAGACACAAGCGATCTTCACCTTTCGTCGGCAAGAAGAAAACGGAGCAGCTTCCAGCCTTCAGATCCAGATTTCAAGAAATTCAAGATATTCAAGATTTCGCAAGAATTTCGCAAGATTACAAGATTTGCAGCAAGCAAGATTTCCTTCAAGATTTCCGTGTATAAATCAAGATTTTTGTTGTAAATATTGTAAATACGCTAAGCTCAGAATATATCTTATGTTTCAACTTTTTTTTATTGGTCTTTTGGTATTTTGAGCGTCAACAACTGGTCCTTCGAGCCGGATCTCGAAGGACTGGAAGCGTATAGAAGCAGTCCGTCTACTACGAAGAAACCGTCCGTCAACTACGAGGGAATCGTCTGCCACCATGCCTATGAAGACGAGGAGCATGCTGGATTGCGAAGACCGGCCGGAACCAACGACGTCTCAAGAAACGGAAGCAACCGTGCGTCAAGAGCACTCTGCTGCGCTACACGGACCCGCCGCTACGCCCTACGAGAAGAGGGGCGCGGGGGCCGTCGGGCGGGGTGAAGGGGGCGCGGATTGCGGGGCGTCGCGTCGGTCAGTCAAGACTACGGCAACCAGACAACTAAGGGAGCGGCAGGCGAACCTACAAGCTGAAATCAAACTCGCAGAACTACGTCGCCGTGATCTAGAGCTGCAAGAGGAGATCGTACGGAAGAATCTCGCACTGGCGCTATCTGAGATCGATAGTGAAGACGGCGGCGACGAAGTTGAAGAGAAGCGAACGCAACAGAATGCAGCTGCGACGGACGCATGGATACGCTACGGGCAACGGTACCTGGAAGGGAATCCGGGACCGACCCCTCCGATGCCGACCATCACTCGCTCACCTGACGACGACGTGGGCGGAGCAATGGACAAGCAACAACGAACGCGGTTCGAAGATGAGCGCCGTCGCCTGCAGACTCCGAACGAAGATGAGAACAAGGACGAACACCGACGAAGAGCGCGATCGACAACGCCTGGGCGGTCACGGGACAGGGGACTGGAGCGGCTCGCCGAAGCATTGGAGGAAGTCAGCCGAGCAAGACCGCCGCCACGTCAAGCACAAGATCTACCTACGTTCAGCGGGTTAGCGGAAGAATGGCTGCCGTTCAAGGCCGCCTTTCGGGACTCCACTATCCTCTACAAGTACTCCAAGGCGGAGAACTTGGCAAGACTACGCGGCTGTCTACGTGGTCAGGCGAAGCAAGCAGTCTCAGCGCTGCTCTACACAGCAAGCAGTCCCGAGATCATCATGCGCACATTGGAGCAGCGATTCGGCCGACCGGAAATCCTCATCGACAAGACGATGGAAGAGCTGCGAAGACTACGGCGACCGGGAGATTCAGCATACGAGCTAAACGACTTCGCTGTGAAGGTTCAAGACTTGGTCTCCGTGCTGGCTACAATCGACGACCGCGGCTACCTGGAGAACCCGATGCTGACACGAGAAGTCATCACTAAGCTGAGCCGACACGAGCGAGCAAGATGGTGCCAGTACGCTGAAGAAAAGGGAGATCGCAACATGGCACCGATCTTGGTCCTGTCGGAGTTCCTGATGATGGAAGCGGACTACGCACTGAAGCACGCCTACGAACCTGCAGCACCTACGACGCTACCCCGTGCAACAACAACGATGCCTGCGCGCGCCTCGCCGGCACCTTATAAGAAGATGGAAACACCGAGACGCACCGAACGACGGCCACGTGACGCTGCATACACGACAACAGACGAGCGGACTACGAACGCACCGTCGTGTCTATGCTGCGGCGGGCCACACAGCGTACCGGAATGCAGCAAGTACCAGCGAATGACTGTCAACGAGCGCTGGCAATGGCTGAAGGATGAACGCGTTTGTTTTAGATGCGTAAACAAACGCCATCGACGCTTCGCTTGCAAGGCGAAGAAATGCGGCAAGAACGAGTGCAACCTACCTCACCACGCGTCACTTCACATGGGCAGCCCGCCGCCACAGCAGCCAAGGACCACAGCTGCGACCGAGCCACCACCAAACGAAGAGGAAAGCGTGATCTCTGCCTCCGCCACTACAACACCGGAGCGAGGAGCGGTTCTTCTGAAGGTGTGCCCGATTGTGATCAAAGGGCCAACGGGACTGGAAGTGAACACCTACGCACTACTGGACGAGGGATCTACGGTCACTCTAATAGACGAAGAGCTCGCAGAGAAGATAGGCGTCGATGGACCAACAAGCGCGATGCACATACATGGAGCGACAGCACCGCAACGCGAAGCAGCAAGCAAGCGAGTGAAGCTGCTAGTACGAGGGAAGAGCCAGCGGGACATTCACGAAATCAAGGCCCGCACCGTGAAGAAGCTAACCCTTGGACGGCAACACGTGATGGAAGACTGCCTGCGCTACGAACACCTGCGGGAGCTGAGCACAACGGACGTCTGCTACGAGTACGCATGGCCTCGCGTGCTCATTGGCGCCGACAACTGGCACCTCATCGTGTCAAGAAGACTACTCCTCGGTCGACCCAACGAACCGATCGCGTCTCTCACCGAGCTAGGATGGGTCATCCACGGAACGGTGCCCCCTCCACTCAGCGCGACCGACGATCAGCACATCGTGTTGCACCTACGACACGAGCCGAACGAGCGAAGCCTAACAAGAGACGAAGAACTACACGAGAGGGTCAAGGCGCACTTTCACATAGACGCACTGGGGATCACTACGAAGACGAAGCTACCTGAAACGGACAAGAGAGCAATGGAGATCTTCGAGCGCACCATCAAGGCAGTCGACAACCGCTACGAAGTTGGACTACCGTGGCGCACCGACGATGTCGAGCTGCCGCCGAGCTACGCTATGGCGCTACGAAGACTCAAGACAATCGAGAAGAAAATGGAAGCTTCAAACGATTTCCAGCAAGCCTACGCAGCGCAAGTAACCAACCTGATGGAGAAGGGATACGCCGAGCGCTGCACCGGCCCTGAAGGAGACAGCCCACGAGCATGGTGGCTGCCGCACTTCGCCGTGACGAACCCGAACAAGCCAGGAAAGGTGCGGCTTGTCTTCGATGCTGCAGCCAAGAGTCACGGGACATGCCTCAACGACGCGCTACTCGACGGGCCCGACCTGCTGCAATCACTGCCGGGCATACTGTTCCGGTTCCGCGAACATCGTGTGGCGATAGCAGCGGACATTCGCGAGATGTTTCTACGCATCAAGATACGCGATGAAGACCAACCAGCACAGATGTTCCTATGGCGAGAGGATCCGGCGCAACCACCGACCAAGTACAAGATGACTGCGATGATATTCGGCGCACGAAGCTCACCGTTCCTGGCGCACAGCGTGCGCGACTACAACGCGAGGCAACACCGGGGGGAGTTCCCGCGCGCACACTACGCCATCACCCGCAGCCACTACATGGACGACCTGGTCGACAGCTACGAGACCGCCGAAGAAGCCAAGACCGTCGCGAGAGAAGTACGAGAAGTTCACGCTCGCGCCGGCTTCACCATAGGAAGCTGGTACTCCAACGACGACGACGTGCTGCGCGAACTGCCCACCGAGCTACGAGCCGACGCGACGGGTCGGCAACTAGGACAGAGCGCGCACGACTACGAGAAGACGCTGGGAATCAAGTGGCACGCTTCAACCGACCAGCTAGCCTTCAACACAACGCTGGCACGCGTCCACGACGAAGTACGGCGAGGGCTACGCACACCGACGAAGAGGGAGGCGTTGAGCGCGGTTATGTCCGTATTCGACCCGCTCGGCCTTCTTAGCTACTACACCGTACGAGCGAAGATCCTGCTACAACGAATATGGAAACTGAAGACCGGGTGGGACGAAGCGATTCCTGAAGAAGTGGCCCACGACTTCGAGAGGTGGCTTCGAGCTATGGACGACATCGGCAGCCTGCATCTCGACCGCTGCTACCATACGGGGGGAGCTGCCATCACTAACAAGCAACTCCACGTGTTCTGCGACGCGAGCGAAGACGCCTACGCTACAGCGGCTTACTGGCGAATAGAAGACAGCAGCGGAAGCGTCAAGATCACCCTCGCCGCAGCCAAGGCCCGGGTAGCACCACTACGACCACAGAGCATCCCGAGAATGGAACTGCAGGCGGCACTGATCGGAGCCCGCCTAGCCGCGACGATCATTCAAGAACATCGCTGGATGCCGGCCAAGGTTGTCTACTGGAGCGACTCAAGAACGGCGCTGCAGTGGATAAGAAGTGACAGCATCAAGCTCACGCCTTATGTCGCACATCGAGTCACCGAGATCACCGAGCTCACCAACCCAGCATCATGGCGCTGGGTACCGACGGCTGACAACGTCGCAGACGACGCCACGCGCATGGGAGACGACGTCAAGCAAGCCAACGACCGATGGTTCACGGGCCCCGAGTTTCTACTCCAACATGAAACTCACTGGCCCACTGAAGAAGATGCTAAGCAAGAAGATGAAGAACACGTGCAACATGTCAGAACAGCGGTGACAGACTGCCTTCCTTCGGTCTCTCGTTTCTCACAACACGAGAGATTGATACGGGCTACCGCTTACGTGTTGCTATTCATCGAGCTATGCCGAAAACGAACGAAGACACTGAAGCTACGTCACATCAAGGAAGCAGAGAAGCTGTGGATACAACGCGTACAGCAAGACGCCTTCGCTGATGACATCGCCCGACTGGAGAAGAAGATCCCAGTGCCAAGGTCGAGCAAACTATACAAGCTCGACCCGGCAATAGACGACGACGGGATCCTACGACTGCGGGGACGAATCGGAGCGGCCAACGTGAGCGAAGAAGCGAAGCGACCCATCATACTGGACGGTCGCCACCCCTACACGAAGCTACTCGTCGCAAGAGAACATCAGCGCGCCGGCCACGCAAACAACGAGCGCGTGGTCAACGACCTGCGGCAGAAGTACTGGATCACACGACTACGACCCACCGTGCGCACCGCAGCCAAGGAATGCGGCCGATGCAGAGTAAGAAAAGCGGCGCCGAACGTTCCCCCTCACGGGGACCTACCCATCGAGCGGCTACAGCCATTTGCGCGCCCGTTCACCTACACGGGCGTGGACTACTTCGGCCCGCTCATAGTCACCGCGGGTCGAAGGTTCGAGAAACGGTGGGGGGCGCTCTTCACATGCCTCACCACACGTGCAGTACACATAGAAATAGCGCACTCGCTAACAACGGAATCTGCAATAATGGCACTGAGAAGAATGGCGGCACGACGTGGATGGCCGCACACAATCTACAGCGACAACGCGACCAACTTCAAGGGAGCCGACACAGAGCTGCGCGCCGCCTACGCCGAGTGGCTGCCACAACTGAAGAACTACGCAACAACACAACGCACAGAGTGGAAATACATCGCTCCAGGGGCGCCAAACCAAGGAGGCGCATGGGAGCGCCTAGTCCGGTCCATCAAGACTGCACTATCAACGACACTCAACGAGAAGCATCCACGCGACGAAGTGCTGCTCACCGTGGTCGCCGAGGCAGAGAACGTCATCAATGGAAGACCCCTCACGCACGTGCCCGTGACGAAGGACGACCCAGAGGCGCTGACTCCGAACCACTTCCTGATCGGGTCATCATCTAACCTACCAATCTACGGGCCCTGTGAACACGCCGTGAGAAGCACATGGAGGACAAGCAGAGCCCTGGCGGACGAATTCTGGAAGCGCTGGGTGAAGGAGTATCTACCAACCCTCACACCCCGCGGCAGCAGCACCAACGAAGCGAAGCCCAAGGTCCGAGACGGGGACCTAGTCGTCGTGATGGATCCACAGCTGCCCCGCAACGTGTGGCCAAGAGGCGTCGTAGTCAAGACCTACCCAGGACCAGACGGCCAGGTGCGAGTCTGCGACGTGGAGACCAAGGGAGGAGTCTTCAAGCGCGCAGTCAGAAAGCTGGCTGTCCTCCCGACACAATGAAGAGGCTGCGAAGATCTACGCCGGGGGGAGGATGAAACGGACAGCAAACAAGCTCCAACGACGCGCCAGCCAATCAGAGGCCGCGACGCCGCCTAGCTCAGGAAGGCGTAAGCTAGTTGCGCGCATGAAATGCACATGATAAATAGGCCCCCTGGCGGCAAAAAATCAGACACAAGCGATCTTCACCTTTCGTCGGCAAGAAGAAAACGGAGCAGCTTCCAGCCTTCAGATCCAGATTTCAAGAAATTCAAGATATTCAAGATTTCGCAAGAATTTCGCAAGATTACAAGATTTGCAGCAAGCAAGATTTCCTTCAAGATTTCCGTGTATAAATCAAGATTTTTGTTGTAAATATTGTAAATACGCTAAGCTCAGAATATATCTTGTTTCAACTTTTTTTTATTGGTCTTTTGGTATTTTGAGCGTCAACAGTACTGTTTAGTTGGTTCCTTCTGGACGAAACTTTATAAAAAATATAGAATTGACATGAGAAATGGCCTTTCAGGCTAAGGCTCGGGGAAAAAGAAAATGACAAAATGGACGAAATGATGTCATTTCGTTTCATTTCGAATTTAGACGAAAAAGAAGAAAATTTACTGAGGCCCAGTGCATGTTAGTCAACTTCACACACAATATTTGAATTTTATCGCAGTTGTATAGATAGGTAGAGACTTTCTAAAGACGTTTCTTTAATCGTAAAAGTGATAAATAAATGTACGAATACATCATCCATCATCATCATCATTGATAGCTCATATATCTCCCCACCGAGAGCCTCGAACCTACCCTGGAATCAGGGTCAATAGGCCTGCTTTAATACATATCAATTAGAAACTAAATTGAGCGTGACAGGGTCCGAACGCGTGCCTCCCCACTAAGCATGCAACAGTCCTAACCATTACTCTGCCGCCCCCTGTCTGAATAATTAGCTGGGCCATTATTAGACTAAAAAAGGTTACTTACAATACGGTTTATACGGCTAAATTTGTTTTCCACGGCTCGGTGGCAGGCAGGAAATATAAGATATATATCTATATCTTAAATACTAATTATATAAGGGTAATAGATATTTGTAATAATTACTTTTATGTAAAATAATAATTTAAGTATAATTTTCACAACGCGGATCTCTAAAAGGCAATAACGTTGGATAAAAAAAGAAAACTCTGAGAATAAATATTATAAGTTATTCAAACTGCTTTTGTTAAAAGTGTTATTGACATTCATTTTTTACAAATGTCAACTGGTACGAAAACATGAAAATAAAACTCACTATCTATATAATAAAACTGTAGAGTTTGAAAATCTGTACATACAAAAAAATTGCTTAAAACCGAGTCAGGGGTATTTAAGAAGTGATACAGCACATATACTGTTTTTTTTACAAAATTTTTGTTTCTCTGTTTGTCTGTTTGTAATCTCCGAAACTCCTAAACCGATTTAAATAAAATTTTGTATAAACCTTATATCCCTGGTCAACATCTTAGATACTTTTTATCCCGGGAAATTAATGTGGTACCTTACATCCCCAGTCAACACCTAGATACTTTTTACCACGGGAAAATATCTCATTCCTACTGTGAACTGTGGCATCGGTTATGCCGTCTCTTTTACTTTTGATACTGGCCGCATGTTTGTTCGAAATTTAAATCATTTTCGAGTAGATTGATTTTGATAGTTTGAGTCAGTTATGACGCGATTCTTCCCTGGAGCTGTTATAAAACGCTCAAGAAATTGTCCTTCCGGGAAATATAAAGTAAATCGGGTTTTTAATGTGTTGTGTTGAAGTACTTAAGTGAAATATATATTTTAGTGCAGTTTTTGTGACTTTAATTTATAGTGAAGACCACGTCGGTCTCACAGTACGGAAAAGTAGAAAAGCTACGCGAGCGTAGCCGCGAGCGGACAGCTAGTAATACATAAACCAATGATGGAAAATTATTTTTTGAATTGACCTACAAGACGTGAATTGACGTAGGTACGCTTGTGTCAAAAAAGTACGACCAATCAAGTTTCACCAGACTTGCGGGGGGCTCTACCCTAGAGTAGTCGAACAACGGCTTAGCGCGTTTTTACGGAAAAATATCGTGAAGGAGGAGGGAATGAGCCTGCCCTTGCAGCAGTATTCATCTGTATCATCTGTCAACAACAATTGCAATCCCCAAACTGTCTTCCAAGCGTGGGAATTGTGGGATAGGACAGTGTCGCTTTATATACATATACCTAAGTACCTGGGCCCGAGGTTTGTTCGGTTACTACTATTTAATGTAATTACTAAGTCTCAATAAAATATAAACTCGAAAGCATAAATCTTATTCACGAAATCAGTGTAGGTAAATGTTACACATATTTATGAGTAATATATTATCTTAAACAATAACAATTTTTTTAAACTTGTCTAAAAACAATAAAAAAATAAAAATATTATATTATAAACTTAAACACATAAAAAAAAAACAAAAGTAAGTCACCGAACGAAATTATCGAACATGTTCTGCGTCGAAAGAAAAACGCATGAAAACTCGAAAACACGCGTTTTCCCATTCATAGGACTAATCTTGATCGATTGTTTACCCCCGAAAACCCCCATATACCAAATTTTAGCGAAATCGTTAGAGCTGTTTCCGAGATCACAGAAATATAATATATATATAAATAAGTATACAATTATCGCTCGTTTAATATTTATAGTTTGTTTATATTGTGATCTACAAACACAACATTACCGAAGCGAATCGGATTCGGTACTTGATTTTTATTAGTATTCAAGGGCACGTGACTTTTCCTTATTTTGCTCTCCATATTAGGTTTAAGTGATAATGTTTCCTCGGTATTTATTATTAATTACAATTGTATCAAAAACAAAGAATAGAGAAGAATAGGGAAGTGTCCTGGAAAAAAGGAATCGATTCTAATTAGTCCGTCAGTTAGATTATCGAAAAACGCGTATTTGAACACGTGTATATTTTTTTTCAATTTGACGAAGATATATCTCATCAAAATGTAGGAGAAGAGTGCTATGGCGTCACTTTTTCCTTACAATTTGTATGGCGGCGGCGTGTCGGCGTTTGCCAGACAAAAAAATACGTATACCTACGTTTTGTATTACTATTATATACACTTCTGTGGTTTGGGTATGCAATGCAAAGCACCCGAATAGATCATTATTTTAATCTGAACTTTGAAAAAGTTTTTCAGAACTAAAAGTACAATGAGTGTGGCATTAGGAAATTAAAGGATTTTCAGGGGAGAGACCGAGTAGTTAAACAATAAAAACAATAGATTACAAAACATAATGCTATAATACTTGTAACATTGAATGAAATGTACAAAATATTGGTAATAATAATACATAATAAAACTATATCACATCTAGCTTAGAGTACGCGACGCGCCCGCACCCTCTGGCCTTCTTTGGGTTAATTTCGTAAATCAGCGTCTGAAACAAGAGAAAGCAATATTAGGATATTAATAGTGGCCCTATACTGGCCCATCAAAGGGCCTATTCTGCCATGCAAACAACCCATTCATTGCTTTGCCACAGAAAAAAAAATCTTTGCTTAGCTTTTTCTGATAGAGTAGTCTGATTGATATATTTTACACTAGCTCCCGCCCCGCGGCTCCGTCAGCGTTAACAGTCTTTCCCGTGGGGATGAGGTGTTTTTCCGCGGTAAACGGTAGCCTATGTGTTATTCTGATGTATAAGCTATATTATTGTAAAGTTTCATTAAAATGCATTCAGTACTTTTTGTGTGAAAGAGTACAAACATACATCTATACATACAGACTTTTGCGTTTATAATATTAATTACCTATCTTTACGGTAAACATTGAAAAATATACTTTTTATACTTTCACGATTGTTTTTATAACTACTAAATATACAAAAAATATTCAAAAATTTTTGTATAAAAATTAAAATTGCACACAAGGAAAAATGTTTACCAGCAGCGTTTTCTGTAGGCAACACTACAGAGGCAACAGCACTATAAACATTATCATTGATGCCTATTGCTAAGGAAAAGCATTTCCTAATGGTCTAATCAACGACGTCCCAACTTATGCTTACTCACTCAACTTACATGGCGATGCTGGTGGATTTAGATTCTACTCAGCCCTTTTAGAAATTAAGATGCTTCGTATATAATACTAATATAGCGTGAATCGTATTTAATTTAACGCTACGGTTATGAAGCTTACCCATATCCTGATTTGCCGCCGTGGCCGCCGCCGCCGCTGCCGCCGTAGCCGCCACTGCTGGAGCCGGCGCTGGCTGAGGCACTGGCGCTGGCTTTAGCACTGGAGAGGGCACCACCGCCTCCATATCCACCGCTGCCACCATTTCCTCCACCGCCACTGCTGCCACCGCCAAAGCCGCCGCCGCCGTTTCCAAATCCGCCGCTACCACCATGTCCGCCGCTGCTGCCGCCATAGCCTCCGCTGCCGCCGCCGCCTCCTAAGCCTGCGCTATCACCGAATCCACCGCCTCCGCTGCCTCCATGTCCGCCGCCATTGCCTCCGCCGAGGCCTCCACCGCTACCACCGCCGAAGCCGCCGCCGCCTCCTTTGCCACCGCCATTTCCGAAGCCTCCGCTACTGCCCCCATTGCCTCCGCCTCCTCCGCCTAGTCCGCCGCCAAAGCCACCACCGCCTCCTTTGCCGCCGGCATCTCCGAAGCCACCACCGCTGCTGCCTCCAAAGCCGCCGCTGCCGCCACCGCTCTTGCCACTGCTGCCTCCGAATCCGGAACTACCTCCGAACCCACCACCACCTCCGCCGCCTCCGCCGCCGCCGCCGCCATATCCTCCTCCGCCACTGTTACCGCCACCACCATAACCACCTATAAATAAAAAAAAATATTTAAACCCTCTACTCGTCTTACATTATCTTGTTCGTTGAATTTTTTTAGGAATTGCTTGTACTGAAAATTGATTTGGTCTAAGACACTTGATAACGAGGATGTAAAAATTGTAATGATTTACCTGGTGCAGCGTAGGCACAAACGCAGAGCCCTAAGGCCACAGTCACTAACGCTAGTCGAGCCATCGTCCAACTGTGATCACCACTACCCCAAGAACACCTTTTATACATACGAGCTTATGTCATAGTGTGCAAATGTTTACGCTGCGGTTTTTACGCCGCAGCGCTTTTTGCCCCTTTAGCCTATAGATGAGTGCGAGGTTCTACCCGGCGAAGCGTAGTTTTTGTTACATTTCCTTGGAAGCCAGGAGTTTCTTACAATCTTAATGTTGATAGGAATTTTATAGGTCGGGGTATTCACCTTACGATTGGAAGCAATTAGTTTTTTGTCCGTGGCTAGGGATTTAGCGATTTAAATTATATATAGCTAATCTAGATAGTAGTAATATTATTTAGGTATATACCTATATAAAAGTGAGATTGGTATTACATTACAGAGATGTATGATTGTTTCAAGTAAAAAAATAGTGTGCTTTATGAAATTCTTCAGTGAAAGACGTAGTAAGTATTTTACAAACAGAACGTAGTACTTACTTAAAACTTTCTTACAGCAAGACTTAATTTAAATTACAACTAATTTGATGTTTAATCAATACTACCAATTACCATGCATCGCCAAATCCGTAAAATAATAATATGTGTTGTCGGTTCGTAACGGAATAGTTAGCAATAAGGCCTATTGATTTTTCTTTACCTACTTCTGAAATCATACTGTCATACCTACTATTATTATAAGAGGAAAGATTTGTATTTTTGTGTGTGTGTGTAGGTATGTTTATAATGAATTAACTCAAAAACTACAGAACCGATTTCAAAAATTCGTTCACTATTAGAAAGCTACATTCACCCTGAGTAACATAGGCTACCTTTTACCGCGGAAATTGCCTCATTCCCACGGGAAAACTGTTAATGCGGGAGGAGCCGCGGCGAAAAGCTAGTACTGTAATAATTATTGTTCTAATTATTATTATTGGTGTCGACAAATAATATTTGTATAGTATTTAAAACCATTCTTTTGTCTGACTGTACTGAAGTGGTACTATTATTGATATAATTTGAATTCGTATATTCGAATTGTAAACATTAACAATTCCTAGTATTTGTTTCTGCGTGCGAATCGTGTAACTAAACGCTTTTTGTTCAGAGTTTTTTAGCAATGGTTCTTGTATTTTTTATGATTTCCTATAAGTTCAATCAAGTAGGTACAATAATAATTTATACACAGCCGTCCATCACTTCAAATATCATAAAATGAAATATTCATAACTAGCTGTCCGCCCACGGCTACGCCCGCATTGTTTATTGACTTTTCCGTACACAGTTTCCCGTAAGAATGGGATATTTTCCCGTAGTAAAAAGTATAGAAGATGTTGACTGGGGATATAAGGTACCACCATGCAAAATTCCTTTTAAATTGGTGTAGTAGTTTCGGAGATTAGCCCGTACAATGTACTGAGCAGTATATAAGTTACTTACTATAGTTTTTTAATTATCCCACGGGAACTTCTTAATTTCCGGGGATAAAAAGTATCTAAGATGTTGACAAGGGTAATTAGAATAGAATAGAATAGAATAGAATAGAATATACTTTATTGCACACTAGAAATAATAAGGAACCACCATACAAAATTTCGGAGATTCGCCCGTACAAACAGACAAACAGAGAAACAAAATAATTGAAAAAAGTCTGAATATATTCGTTCTATAGTTCTATGGATATAACTTCTTACATCCCCCTGACTCGGTTTTAAGCATATTTCAACTCAATTCAATTCAATTTATTATATATTTATTTATTATATTTCTTCTATGTACAGATTTTTGACCTCTACAGTTATATTGTATGTATAAATATTTTAACAGCTCATATAATATGTCTCCACCGAGGTGCTCGAGGAAATCCTGATATCAGGGTGAATAGGCCCTAGTCACTAGTCGATCACACTGGCCCAGTGCGGGTTGGTCAACTTCACACGCAACCCTTGAACTTCTTCGCAGGTGTGTGCAGGTTTCCTCACGATGTTTTCCTTCACCGTAAGAGCGTCGAATAAACGTACATATGAATTCGAAAATCGAAAACACATTGGTACGTGCCGAGGCTTAAACCTGCAAACTTTCGAATGGAATTTAAAAGTCCTAGCCACTCGACCACCGAGCAACTTGCCATATCGTCGGGGATAGTGCAAATATGCGTAAATAGCATTGGCTAATACAGCGTATCTAAATATATTAGTCAAATGTAAATTTAGCGCTAATCGCACTATTATAAAATACTAGCGACCCGCCTAGGCTCCGCACGGGAAAATGGTTATTGTGGGTTATCCTTAAGTATATTTTACATGTATTATACATATAAACCTTCTTCTTGAATCACTATAACTATTAAAAGAAACCGCATCAAAATCCGTTGCGTAGTTTTAAAGATTTAAGCTTACATAGGGATATAGGGACATGGGGACAGATAAAGCAACTTTGTGTTATACTATGTAGTGAAGTTTCGGACGAACTGCTCATTTGTTATTTTTACCAATAAATAAAACATATATATAATTACAAAAAGCTATTAAAATAAGAAAATGACAAAGGTAAAAAACTCTCTAATACGCACCCTTTTACGTATGGTATATTCGGGGATTTTCCATCCCCAACGATATACCAATTTATAATTCATGTCTGCGAATAATGCTATATGAGCATGTTTCAGTTTGATGAGCAAAACCACATGATATAATAATGATAATGTTCGATCACACACAGTCCCACGGAAGGCCTCGAATCTACCCTGAGTTCGGGATGAACAAGTAGAATAGAAGGTACTTTGGCCTAGTGCGTATTGGTCAACTTCATGCACAATCGTAGTTGTGTAAGTAGAGACTTTCTCACTACGTTTTCTTTAATCGTAAGAGCGATAAATACAGTACAAATACATCATCATCATCACTGACTGACTGCTCATATATTATGTCCTCATCCCCACTGAGAGCCTCGAGCCTACCCTGAAACCAGGGTGAATAGGCCAGGCCTGCTTTAATACATATCAATTCCAAACTAAAATGAGAGTGACGGGGTCCGAACGCGGGCCTCCCGACTAAGCATGCAACAGTCCTAACCATTACTCTACCGCGGCCGGTCTGAGTGATTATCTGGGCCCTTATTGGACTAAAAGTTACAACCTAAAATACGGTTTATGGTGTACCTTCGAGTCGCCTTATTTATTGCAGGCTAAAAACCTCTCCCTCGCTTCGGTTCGTATTAAAGACATATATAACTGAAATGCTAATTATATACGGGTAATATATATTTAATAATTACTTTTATGTTAAGTATAATTTTTACAACGCGGAACTCAGGCAATAACGTTGGATAAAAAAAACCGAACTCTGAGATTAAATATTACGAGTATAAGTTCTTCAAACTGCTTTTGTTAAGTGTTATTGACATTCATTTTTTACAAATGGCCACTGGTACAAAAACATGACAATAAAACTCACTCACTATCATAAACTACCGTGTAATTCCTGCCTTGGAAGTAGACCACCCCAACTCTACCTGTGGGTAACCAGGGGAACAAAAGAACATACCCAGGGAAAGGCTCTACCCCTTAAAAAATTACCTACACTTGTGTTGAAAAGGCTTCACCGGATTTAACCCAGAGCACAGAAGAAAATAATAGTACTAACCCCTACAGAAAGGCCACACACCCCCTGCGCTAAAATAAGTTCCCCGCCCGATATAGCGCCCCACGCCCGGCACCCCGCAGGCGCCGCGGGACTCTACCAGGGGTGTTCGGTGGTGTTTTACATAGCGCCTAGCGCCATTGACTTGTAGTTGATATTCAGTTGTTATTCTAAAAGAAGTAGCTTGTCAAAACGCGTTTTCTGTATGGAGTGACCGACCAGTGCCCAGAGCACAAAATAAATAATAGTACTAGATACCCAGAGTAGTCATGTACCAACTCGTCTAGGGGCAGCTCAAGGGAGCCTCGGTCCACGGCCTAGCGCGTTTTTACGGTAAAAATCGTGAAGGAATAGGGAATGGGCCTGCCTTTGCAGCAGCATTCACCTGTATCATCTGTCAACAACAACTGCGATCCCCAAAGTGTCTTCCAAGTGTGGGAATTGTGGGACAGGCGCTTTAGCCCAGCAGTGGCCTGTTCGCCGCGCCGCCATTTCTCTAATTTGTGGTTATATGCTGTAGTAATATTATAAATATACAAATAAAAGGTTTATACCGCTTTGTTTATGTTGAACATTTGAAATGTATGAATTGCGTTATTGATAATTAGTAATACATTTTATCGTTACATTCTTGCCTTAGAGCAACGCGGGCCACGGAAGGCCGGCGTTGCTCTAAGATTCTTGCTGATGAAAAAACTGATTTTTAGCAAAGCGTTACTAGGTACCAAAGAGAAACAGTTTTTTATATTATCTTTAGGTAGGTACTTAGAGCTACGCCGGCCTTCCGTACCGGAAGGCCCGCGTTGCTCTAAGGGTAGGTAAGTAACTTTTTTTGGGGCATTGCATCTGTCTGTGTCTAAATCGGTGGCGGTTCAAGCCTAGACTCGTACCAGTGTGTTTTAGATTTTTTAATTCATTTACTCGTAAATTCAATTCGTTTATTCGACGCTCTTGCGGTGAAGAAAATATCGTAACGAAACTTGCACTCACTTGCGAAGACAAATTCAAAGGTTATTAAGATGTGTGAAGTCGACTAAATCGCACTCGGGGTAAGCTCGAGTGCCTCCGTGGTATAATTATTTATATGAACTGTAAATTAACATTTTTTTTGTTTTGTGTCTCGTTTTCAGGGAGACGAGATTCTACAGTTTCGATTTGTAAAATAATACCATGTAGGTAGTAGGTAAGATGTGAATTATACGATCTACCAAGATAACGAACAATTAAAAGTGTATAATAAATTATATACTTACCTAGGGTTATCATAAGACCTATCTTTTATTGTTTAATAAAGTAATTGGTTTCTTACTAACCATAACATAATGCGCCATGACTATCACGTCCATCAGCTGATGCATTGTTTGTTCCTGCTATGAAGAAGCTGTACCAGACTGGCGGAGACAGAATATAAATCCCACAAGTGTAGTCGAAATCATGCCTACTTTCAATTAAATAAAGGAAATCAGCAAGTCTACCCATCAAACAAAAAAACAATAGGTACCTACTTTAGTGAGTCCACTTTACAATACAAATAAAATACTCTAGCTAGAGTATAAATTAAAAAAAACTGGGAGGAAAAGGGCACGCATAACCAAGTATGCACTGTAAGCACAAGTATGCACAATATCCTGCCGAATCGTCACCACGCGCAATCAGTGTCAAAACACTACGAAAGGGTTTTATACGAGTATATGCTTACGATTGGCACAAAGGAGCGGGAGAGACACGCGTGCTCTAAGCCTCCCAATTTTTTTATTACTCTAAGAAAATACTATCATACTCTTTATTGCTGAATAAAAATCTCTTTCAAGCAAACTAGGAGAAAATTTTGAAAGCGCGGGTTGGTGAGACGAATATTTTCATTTAAAAAAACTAAATTTAATTTTAGTTGAGATAAAGTCTTTTCAATATTAAAGCAAAAGATTTTGTATGGAAATTTTATGATATAGGTATTTGTTTATTGTTTGATATAGTATATATCAAAAAATGATTATCATTAGTTTCTAAGCTCAGCAATGACCTGCTTGCTTGCTTATCGAGTGGGTTTCGAGGTAAACCTACCTCACAAACCCTGGTGTGGGAATTGTTGAGCCGCCTTAGGCTTCCGACATGGCTCCTATAACGTCTACATCCGTAGATAGTAGCCGGGACCAACGGCTCGACGGGCCTTCCAAAGCACGGAATCATCTTTCTTTTCGGACAATCAGGTGAGTCTTAACCAAACTAGGAAAAGTCTAACAAAGTGATATTTGTTCGACGGATCCCCCCGGGATTCGAACCCGGAACCTCCGTTTTAGACGAGCTTTTGACCACTCGACCACGGAGGTTGTTATGCAACGAAATAAGCAATGACTTAGGCTGCTTTTCCACCAGAGCTGTGCGAGGTAGCTAAGCGGTGTGCTAGGAAAAAATCGACCAATAGAATCACTAGGCTAGGAAAATGAAGTGATTCTATTGGTGGATTTTATCCTCTGGATTTTTTTCTCTGGTGGAAAAGCAGCCTTATACCGGCCAATGTAATAACCAAACCAGTTTTTGGTTAGATACGTATAAAAAGCTTTTTTTCTAATGCAAATCATTATATTCTCAGACTGGAAGAGCAAAAAAGGCAGACGTACTTGGATAATTAAATGTTTGTTTTTGTTCGCTGTATTTTAGATTGTTAAATTATCATCAGTATGAGGATAGAGGGTTAGGTGGATGTAAATTTTGGCATAGCAGCTATTTGCAATAATGTGAACCTATTTATTGCCATTAATTGAAAACCAGAAAATAATCTACAATTTGACAACATGGCAAGCGATAGACTGCTACAATGTAGGTATTATATACCAAATATATATTATTTCTTTAAAAATACAACACTTTGTACCCAGAAGAAATAGTGCCAGTCATTATGCTGACCATATACGAGTATTTTAAGAAATAAGTATAAATAAAACGATAGGTTAGAAAATATAAAAATAATTTAATTGTAATATTAATAAGTTACAAGCTAACATTATGGCAAAATACTTTTATAAAAAGTCTATTTACATTTGGCAAGCTAACTATAACTCCTATAGTGCAATATTTATAGTTAATTTAACAACTTTGCTTTTGAAACCTATTTTACCATATTATTTACCATAGCTGCCAGCGCTGGCACTAGCAGTGGCCGTGGCTTTGGCACTAGCTGAGGAATATGCACCACCATTTCCGCCAAAACCACCGCCGCAGGATCCGCCACAGTCACCTTTACCACCGTAACCGCCAGCCCCACTGCTACCCGAACTGCTACTGCTACTTCCCCCATATCCTCCACCAATGCTGCCACCGAAGCCGTCACCAGCACCACCATTGGCCCCACAATTTCCCGAACTACATCCACTGTTTTCTTGCTTCCCGCATGATCCTGAACTGCAGCCACTTCCACCGTCTCCATAGCCATCTGATCCGCCGGCTCCACCTCCAAATCCACCTCCTAAACCAGACCCTGATCCGCCGCCGAATGCCCCACCAGAGTGTCCGCCAGAACTGCTACCATATGATCCACCAGTTGAAGAACCGCCAGATCCTCCAAAGCCTAGTTGGAGGGACCCAGTTATAAGTTTGGTTAATCCAAAATCGCCGGTAGAACCACCGCCACCGCCACCGCCGTAGCCACCCGATCCACTAGCTCCATAACCACCAGTTCCACTCCCTCCGTAGCCACCCGATCCACTCGCACTACGACCACCAGATCCACTTCCTCCAAAGCCGCTTGACCCACTGCCGCCGTATCCCCCTGATCCACTTCCAACAATGCTTCCTCCGAAGCCGGCGCCGCTTCCATACCCTCCTCCGCCACCTCCGCTGCTGCCGCTGCCACAGCCGGATGATCCACAACCTCCAGTGCTGCCATGGCTATAATCGCCTCCAGATGAACCGGAAACTTTGAACGTGTCAGTTTTGTGAGCACCACCGTAACCTCCACTGGCTCCAATTCCGCAACTGCCCCCACTACATCCTTTTGAACTACCATGCCCTCCATCGCCAGACGAGTCGACTGTGACTATAACAGTCTTAGCGATGCCATTTCCTCCTCCATAGCCACCAGCTGCACCACCTCCGCCTACATCTAGACTGCCCCCGAGGTCACCTCCACTGCCACCACAGTTTCCACCGCCGCATCCGCTACTTCCATCTTTTCGTGCACTTCCTCCGAAACCTCCACTATTGCCTCCGCTGAATGCTCCACCAGTGCCAAAGCCTCCCCCTCCGCCGTACCCTCCGCCCCCGGCGTAGCCTCCTCCCCCGCTGTACCCTCCTCCACCGCCATATCCTCCCTTCCCTTTTCCATCAAGAGTGCCAGTGAAGGCGAATCCACCAGATTTTCCGTCGTCAGATTTTGTGTAGATTACTTTATGAGGACCTCCAGATCCGCCGCTTTCGCCTCCATAATTGCTTGCAGCGTTGATGGTTCCACTGAAACCTGCACCACCCCCTCCGATGTGTTTTAATCCGCTGTGGACTTTGCTTAATATGCCGCCGACGCCTTCATGGATGGCGTCAAGGCCGCTGGAAAAGTCTGCGGTTCCCCCAAAGGAGAGGCCTCCGCTGCCGCCTCCATATCCTTCCCCACCTCCATATCCTCCCCCACCTCCATATCCTCCGCCACCTCCATATCCTCCTCCGCCTCCATAGCCTCCCCCCCCTCCCCCTCCGTAACCTCCCCCGCCGCCGTAACCATGCCGACGAACTCTCACTGCAACAAAAAAAAATCATCACGTTAGTAACATGAGCTAGAAACACTTCGCATTTTCTGAGCTTCTTATAGAAGGTAATGAGTGACACCCATTACCAATGCGATTTTAACCGTGATCATATTTTTTTGCCTAAAGACATTCACGAGTTTAGTATTCATAAATTGTCTATGTATAATTACAATATATGTTATATTACCTGATGCAGAGCTCAGAGCAGCAAAGCACAAGATCGCGCACAGACTCGGCTTCATGTCTGGATAATAACTGGCACTTGAACGTAAAATAATCCTTTTATATGAGGTGTATAATCAAACGTGAGCGTGGTACCAACGCACGGGGAAAACAATTAGTTTTTATAGCTGCGGTTCTCACAACAACATTATTTTGGAATCTAATTTGTAGCCAGTTTATCGAGAGACTGTTTTATTACTCATTATTTGATAACATAATTTAAGAATTTACGACTGATTAAGTTTGATTACTCTACAAACATTATTTTACTTTTCCCTCCGAAATAAGATTATTTTATAACCAAACCAAAACAACGTCAGGATTACCAAATGTTCAGTTGGCGGAGGAAACGAACTGACAATATATAATTTTTACCATTTATCATAATAGAATTCAATTTGCAGGAAGGCCAGCTTTCGTTTTCTTCAAAATATCACCCTTGTATTTTTGTTTAAATCTATACGTAGTAAAGTAAGTAAGTAACAAAGTAGCAAAAACTACCGAGAAAAATGATAATATAACCAAAACGTGACTGTATGAATAAAATATTTGACCTCAGTGTCGGAGTAAGTCTCGCGTGTTTGTTGTTTATTAGTAATTATTTTTTCCATAATCTGTTGAATCATATCGTTACTTACCACAAGAAATCCAATTCTGTTATAAAAAAAATAAGTTTGAGCAATTGAGTTAATTTATCCTACAAAATGACATAAACAGAAAAAAAAAATCTCTTAAAATTGCTACTCTATACTATATTATTATATAAAACTAGATGGTGAGATGATGATGATGATGATGATATAAAACTAAGTATTCCATAATTCGCGATGAACGTTTTAATCGCCTATGCTAGGAACTACTATTTGGTATTCTGTGCCTATGCAGATTGCAGACCCAATGCGTCACATGCATGCATGCGTATTGGATTGCAGGCACATAAAACCTTTTAATTTCTTCACAGATGTTTGCAGATTTCCTCCTGATATTTTAAACTACGAATAAACTTACTGTAGGGGACTTTCACTACCGAACATTAAAAAAAAACTAATCCTGTGGGAGAGCGCTTCTGTTTTCGTATGCAAACAAAAATTTAAACACAATAGAAGTCGTCGAGAGTAAAAGAACTTCCTTAAACGAAAGCCGAAAGCCGAACAAACAAAACAAACAAACAAGAACTTCCTTATTTGAATTTGTTAAGAAACAATCGAGAGGAAGAAATGTTCCTAGCTATTACACTACACCACAGGAGCACTTGTAAATACTTAGTATATTTCCTCTAGATTTTTATTTGTTCTCTCAATAGGTTGCATGTGCTACAGTCATTCATTAATTGATGAACAGGATTTACTTGTCCACCATTGTCCGCTCTGAATTGCCGGAAATATACTCCAGTAGCATTCTTATGCACATAAACACGATCATTAACATCATCTGTATGGAAATAGTAACTCATAAATTAAAGAACACTTTACGTCACTTCCAAGCTCTAGTAGAACAATCAATTACGTATTAATCATAGATTTATAAACCAGCTAGTTAAAGTATAATCTATGTTCTTATGAGTATTCGTTTTGGGTTTTAATACATTGTGTAAGTAAATACGGCTCGGAAAATACTAAAAGAACCTGTTCAGTCAACAGTTTTCAGCAACTTTTCCAAAAGAAACTTTTTACCGAAACGAATAAAACTTCGACAGTCTTATCATCACCAGTCTCAGTCTGATCTCGTCTCATCAGTCTCATCTCTTTATCTATCTCATGCAAAATAGGTAGTCATTCATTTTTAACCTCTGATGAATAAGAGGTGTGACGCCCACGGCGCGCCAGGCCCTGGGCGAGCCAGCAAGCGCGCACAAGAAGGTAACACTGGAGACGTAGTTGAATTTAAAACACTGAACACAGATTACAGATTTATTAAAAGCTGGGAACTGAAAACTTTACTGGATATCAACTAGAATTTTGAATCACGGCCGACATGGCCGAGAGGTAAACCAAAAGTGAATAAAAAAATGAATGAAATGACGGATGATTGTCGACTGAATTCCAAAATTAAATATATTCGAATTTAGACGAAAATGGTAAATGAGGTGTGGATGAAGCAACAAGGTGGCATGAACCACATTACAGAGGGGTGTTATAAATTTGACATGTGTCTGTCTGTCTGTGGCACCGTAGCACCCAAAGAGATTTGAAGAGCCAGCTTCGCTTTAGAAGCTGGCTCTTCAAATCTCTTTGGTAGCACCTAAATGGATGCGCCGATTTTGATCTGGTTTTTAATAAGGAGAAGTAAATTTTTTTTTTCACGAGGAAAATTTCTTCGGGAATGTTGACTGGACATATCTTAGTACATTCTAATCCGCCACTTACCTTATACTATACATATAAAAAACCTGTTTCAGAATTCGAAAAACTGAAAGAGAAAGTTTTCATTTGGAATTCAGAAGTAAATAATTCAATGAGCCTTATCAGTTTGTTTTGTGTGAACTTAGTCTTGCCTGTGAGGATTATTGTCTTGATTGGCTAAATTGGGCTAGGTATGAAGCGGTCGGTCACGATTGCAGTAAATGCAAATCTTGAAAAACCACATCCGGGTCTCGTGTGGTCTCGTTTCTAACAAAATAATACGCTGAGGTTTTTCTGCTTAGGAGAGAGATAATATTGTGATTTACGTCCAATTATACGAATACGAACCATGCTTAATATCATAATGGGCAAGTTCATATAGTTTTTCTTGGAGACTGGTTTTAAATCATGATAAATTTTGCATCCATAGTTTTTGCGTCACTTCTGACGTAGGTAGGTATGTACCCAGTTAGATCCATACTTCGATTACGATAGGAACAATATTTTTTACACTATATCTATGTTGTCTGTTCCTTCACGATGTTTTTCCGTATTAACGCGCTAGCTAGTACAATTTATACTGTGGCGCTAGGCCGTGGTCCGAGGCTCTCTCGAGCCGCCCCTAGACGCGTTGGTACATGACAACTCTGAGGTAGAGCCTTCCCTACAAGTCCGGTGTGGTCCGGTGAAGCTTCATTGTTCGTACCTTTCCGACACAAGGATAGGCCAATAAAAAAATTTATATGAGATTAAAGTTTTTACAATTTTAAAGTGAGTTAATCACTACATAGTATAAAACAAAGTAGCTTTCTCTGTCCCTATGTCCCTCCCTTTGTACGCTTAAATCTTTAAAACTATGCAACGGATTTTGATGCGTTTTTTTTAAATAGATAGAGGGATTCAAGAGGAAGGTTTATATGTATAATATATGCATAATATACTTAAGAATAACCCACAATAACCATTTTCCCGTGCGGAGCCGGGGCGGGTCGCTAGTTACTAATAAAGAGTGTTTTCAAGGAGAAACAAAAATGAAAAGCAGTTTAATTTAATCAAGCGCCAGGCCGCCATTAAGAAATGATTTCTTTTAGTATTGAATAATGAGGATTACGAAAAATTACATCATCCTATCCTCAATAGTTATGTGTTATGTAGTTGTATGTTGTGTTAGTCAGTTTCAGTTGAAAGCAATAAAAATCAGCCATGAAGGGTTCCGTAGCAGCAAGTAACATAAAATCAAGCTACCCCATGTATATTAAAAGGCCAGCTGGAAGACATTTCGTGAGAGATAAGCTGTGCCTGTTGTGTCTACTTTTTAAATACCTGTAATTGTAAAATGTTCTGTGTGCAATAAATAATAAATATAAAAAATATAAAATATTAAAAAAGTAGTTCATTGTAACTTTGATCGATATTTTAATAATAGTACTAAAAACGGACGTATTAAAAAAAACTACTTACTAGATCTCGTTCAACCCAATTTTCGGTGGAAGTTTGCATTGTAATGTACATCATATATTTCTTCTACTAAGTTTTATCATTCTCTTAATTTAGAAGTTACAGGGTGGACACACACATTTTACCACTTTGGAACTGTCTCTCGCGCAAACTATTCAATTTAGAAAAAAAACATAAGCTCCACACGTATGGGTTTGACGAAAAAATAATTTGGAGTTTCAGTTCTAAATCAAAAATTTTTTTTTTTTTCAAATTTTGTGTCGAAATCTTAGTGCGGTTCACAAAATACATCTACTTACCAAGTTTCAACAAAGTTTCAACAGTATAGTTATAGCTGGGACATACGGAAGGACAGACAGACATGATGAATCCATAAGGGTTCCGTATTTTGCCATTTGGCTACGGAACCCTAAAAATCTAAAGATTGTTTGTTAATTTTTATTGTTAACATTGTCGGTACCTGACTGTATTTAGCGAAAAAAAAGAGTTTTCCTCGTTAATAATTACAATTTACCTACATTACTTTACGTTAGAATCGTCTATCTTGTGGTTAAATAAGTGATGTTGATAAAAGTATTTTTTATTGATTATTTCATACAATATACATATTTATTTCTACAGTTTATAATGTATCTATACAATAGAATGAATGATAGAATCTATGTATCTGTACATTTCACGAAACAATAATTATGGAACTTATAAACACAATTCATGATCTTGGCAGTGTAAAAACTTGACAATAAAAAGTCAAAATACCTTTGAAAAACAATCAACACGAAATGGGAAATTTGTACTAAATTTTATTCTTGCTGCTGCAGATTTTTATAATTTTTGTAGTTTCTGAAATCAGGCGTCGGGATCCCGTATGCCGTTGCGTGGCTGGTTGCCACTCCTCCCTTTCCTGTGCTGTACGCATTCGCGATGGCCGTGGCTCCTCCTGGGCCACCTCCTGAATTCCTTCCCCATCCGAAGAACATCGGGAATAATGCTCCTCCTGGCATACGAGGCTGCTCATCATCTTCCTCCTCATCAAACACAGGCCGTTTGGTCTGCTTCTTCTTTGAAACCCTCCTTGGTTTTTCTTCTACTTCTTCAACCTCAGGTTCTAAAAGTTCAGGTACGGTGGTTTTTGGTGTGGTTGATATTGGAAGTACTTCGGTCTTGCCTGTTGGGTCGGCGATCTCGGTTGCTACAGTTGGTGCTTGGGATGGTTTTTCCGGAACGCTTGGGTAAAAGACTTCGTTTTCTTGTTGTGGGGGGTAGAAGTTGGGATCTTGGGGTGTTTGAGAGTAGCTTGGTTGTTGAGGGTAGGTCTGTTCCGGTGGGGTTTGGCGTCTTCTATCCGGGAGGTAGTATTGGCTGGGCTGAACTTCTTCGGGTTGTTTGAACATGAACGCTGCCATACCTCCTCCGACTTGAGGCGTGTAGTAAGGGTTGTAATAACGGTTCAGCACCATACCGCCATGACGGTTGTCGCTTGCACCGTAGGACACTGAGGACAAGATTATTTCATTGATAAATCTGCAGCTTTTTCTGAATGTCTGCCCTTATTTAAAATAAGTCCTATTTCAGAACATAAATGCTTGAATCTCCTAGTTATGTTTAGTAACATTTCGGGATTGTTATGTACTTTGATATGGCAAGTACCTAATAAAGTACGATGGATGTTTTTTAAAAAATACAAATTTTTAAATAGCCAGTTTTGTTTTACTTACATGTGTCTATGCTTCCATAATAAGGATAGTATGGATATCCTGTCGCCTCCCATAGCACGCAACTTAATAGCACTATTACGATCTTCATTTTTTTTAAACTTTTTTACAATATCGCTCCTACTGATACTGAGAACGGTGCCTATTGTGAAGCAAATGAGTATGTGTTAGACCGAACCAAAGGACGCTTTATATAGCCCGGGTTGTCTGGACTCATTGGGATGCGGCGCACGCGGCGGCAGCGCCCGCGCCGCTTTGACCGTCATTTTACAAGATTCGGCTTGTTCCCAACCGTTATGGCAACTAGACATAACCCGGCATCCTAGTGAGGAACAGGTGAATGCATGACACGTATCTAATTCATCAGCCAGTTGTTTTTCTCCTTTCGGCACAATATACTTTGACTGGTTTAGTGAGTCAGGATTCAAGGCGTCACGATTTGAATGTAGATCGTAGAAAATTTGGGTCGTAACTTTGGTTACTTTACGAGAGTTTACCGTATGATTCTCTAGCTAGATTAAAGGGCTATAAATACAAGCTGTTGAGGTGCATCAAGCGAAGCGCTATGCAGTCCCCGCGCCTGCCCTGCATAAATTGCGGCCTACGTGGAATGACAAGGAGGTTCATTCATGACGATTTATAAACACTAGTATCCAATGTTTACTATTGTTTTAATATTTCTTAGAAGTTGCTCAGCTCCTCCAGGTGTGAAGTAGGAAAATTACCATTTTGAATGCCAAACTCTGATATAGGTACTGGGCATTGCATCGAGACCCATTTGTCTCGCCGTAGATATTATTTTATTGTCTATTCTATTTTGAAATTACTTTAAACTGTGTCGTTTTGTTTTCGCACTACCTATAAGGTTGTCTCTAAAAAATACCATAGCACTAGATTTCTCTATCTGTATTTATTTATGACTAATATTTTTCTGGGTATCATAAATTATATTGGTATTGTATCAATCTTTTCATACAAAAGCCTTTGTCTGGTCTGGATCTATTCCTATAGGCATTCATTATACAAATATTGGTATTGTCCGCCAATATTGATGATCAGATTAAGTATTTTCTCCACATCTCGGATCGTTGTGGTTCGATAAGATCGGCAGCCACAATTTGCAAAGATAGCATCGACGGAGCTCGCCACTCCACAGAGCTCATAACAGTCAAATTTACGGGACTTAAAGTCTCTTTTGCATTATTAGTAACACTAACAGGAGTTCAACTTTGTGCTGTGAATGCTTATTTAAAAGGGCGATCTACCATTATACTTGTTAATACATCTGTTCTTGGAACACAGTTTCCTTCTGTGTGTGAGGTCTAGGTATTACAAATATTGTTAACAAAATGATCATTAAGTCTTATTTCTAGTGTGCAATAAAGTATATTCTATTCTATTCTATTCTATTCTATTCTTGCTTGAATGTGAGGTCTATTACAAGTATTTTTACCAAAATGATCTTGGTTGTTTGCCTTGCTTATTGTGACCTGCCTGTTTTTGTCTCTAATCACCTTACGTTGATATAAAATCTCTAATATTACTTGATATTTAAAATAATATATCGGCTTAATCAGTACTTGTAACTTTTGTTCAGACCAATGTTAAGTTGTGCCGGAAACGTCGGCAAAGGGCATTAGTATGTTCGACAGGGCGAATTGGTTCATGGTTTGGACTACCAAATACATTAAACATGCTGTTACCATACCACTAGTGTTCGGAGACGTCCATACTGAATATCTGATCTGATTTCGTTAATGTCTTCCATTTAGATCGATAGCTATGGTAAATAATTACTTTATTACATTTATACCGAGACTTTATTAACCGACTTCAAAAAAGGAGGAGGTTCTCAATTCGACGCGTATGTTTTTTTTTGTGTGTTTGTTATAAGATATCTCCGCCAATTGTGAACCGATTTTCAAAATTCTTTTTATAATCGACCAGGTTTACTTGCAGGGTGGTCCCATAAAAATTTCGCTAAGATCGGATGATTAAATTTGAAGATATGAGGTAATAACTCCTCAATTGACGATGCCGTTATACCCGATCGGTAAATTGTTTTGGCAATATCTCGGCTTCTTATCAATCGATTTCAATATTTTTTTGTTTTATAGATAGAACTTGTACTCAAAAGGGTTTCATATAAATTTGGATTATATCTGATAGCGGAGTAGAAGACTAAAACGAAAACTCTTCAATAAACAACAGCACACTCATTGCGTTGCTTTTGTTATAATTGAAATAACAAGAAATATGCGGTTTTGGTTCATATATTCTGTAAACTAGTCATAGATTAAAGATTTGAAAACCCCAAGTGAAGATAACAACTTAAGAATTTTTCCGTGGACTTAACGGGCTAGCGTCGTCGGTATCGTAGTGGTTTGGTCAGTTGTTCGCCATTCGGAAAACTTAGGTTAAAGTCCAATCAAGTATAGCAATGTTTTATAATTTAAAAATCAAACGGACTGTAAAGGAAACATAGTGAGAAAATCTGCATATAATTATATACTAAACAAAACAAATTAAAGTTTTGTAGTAGCTTGTCATGGTAAATTTCCACTAAAAAGGGTAAAATAAAAAGATAATTTAAAAAATATATAAAACCGCCTTCAAGGTCTTAACCTACACTAAAAAGTTACTATTTTTAAATTATCTTTTATTGAGTGGGGTATTCAAGGTAGTCGGATCTAGAAATCTGGTCTCTAAGTATTTTCTATGGGGTCTGCCATCGAACCGAATTTTCAAAATCGGGCTATAGAATTAGATACGGAGTTCATAACTTACTTGCAAGCATTATAATTGTAATCCATCCATTGCTGGAAAAAAGTCTTCTTCAAGGCATCCAAACCAAAAAATCTCAGGCATCTCGTGTCTACGCCTAAATGAATAGCATTTGCGTTTAAAGTTTTCACCGAAACTAACTGCTTTTATATTTTGTGTATGTATATTTAGTGAATATATATCTGAGGATCACGTATCACGCGATCTGACTCGTGATGAGCTCCGAAGCCAACAAGTCTACGGGTTTAGTGCTTGCAGATAGCCTGCCGCCTGTACCTAGGGCATTTTATCAGATTGCACAAGACCTAAACAAGACGAAATTTTTTATTTAAATAAAATATTTTAAAAAAAAATCGTGGGACATTTCAAACACGGCCATCTGACCCCAAACTAGACAGGGTATCAGATAGCTGATATACATACATATTATATAAATATACAACATCGAGACACAAGGCAAACACAAGTGCTCATCACACGAATGTTTGCCTTGGGCGGGATTCAAACTCGCAAAATTAATTTTCAGACTTATTTCGTCCATGATTGTAATTAATTAGTCTTTGTTAATGAGTTCTCCTCACGGAGAAAACTTTTTAAATATAATGGAGAGCTCATGGGAAAGCTAATACTTAGATGTGACGTCAACACACCCTCATTGTTTAGATTATTTTGACTGTCCTGAACACGTTCTGAAGCTCACTCCCGGCTATTCAATGCATATCATATCATAGCCTTCATCATACAAAGGACTTGATGAAGGCTACGGACGACGCTATTCGTGTGGCTGGTTTTTGTGCCGAGACTGTCTGAGTTTGCTGTCGACTCGAAAAGAAGAAGAATGCATATCATCATTGTTGTCGTCTTGACTTCGATCCATATAGGTCAGAAATAATTATTTTTTGGTAGTATACTCTTTGGTTGGATAATTTTCATTTTCAGGGTTCGGTATACCTACGAGTACTCGTAGTTAGGTAGCACATCCAACTGTTAGTTAGTATGTCCAAAAAAAAACCTTAGATGTAATGTCTGTACTGTACCCATAAAATCTTGTAATACTAGACCTAAACATTTTAAAGTACCTACTCTCTCCGAGGTAAAAATCAAGTGCAGGGGGGTGTAAGAAGTGATACAGAACATATCCAGATTTTTTTTTTAATTTTGTTTGTCTGTTTATCTGTTGGTTTGTTTGTAAGGGCGAATCTCCGAAACTGTAGGACCGATTTGAATGAAATTTTTCTTGGTGGTACCTTATATTTCCGGTCAACAAGTTAGATAGTTTTTACCGCGGTAAAATATCTCATTCCTACGGGAAACTCCACGGAAATGTCAAAAAACAACGTCGCCGCGGGCCGACAGCTAGTTGTTAAATATGACACGTAGAAAGCTTAACGTTTTTCATAGTTTATAATAATAATTATAACTACACTTCATTAGATTAAAACTTAACAGCGAGTTGAAAAAGCGAGGATTATACAACAAATAAAAAACATGCAAAATCGCTAATATCAACGTTATCAGCCCCCCTCTCCAAGCTGCCAGAAGATTACATTCCCATTAAACTATATTTACTCTCAAGGAAGATGCCAAAAATAAAGTAAATTATTAGTCAATCCAGATTGTAATCTGGATCTGATAGAACGAAATCTTATTTGTTTTGTGTATAAAATGATTATGATCTGTCTGAGTACTCCAATAAAATAAAAAATAAATAAAAAACAAAGACTATTGTACGAGTAGTATTATAAAACGTTCTAAGAATTGCAATGTTCCATTTTCGATATAAATTAAGCTAAACGCAGACTAGACAAACCCTTCCACTGTTTTCCTGTTGGACCGACGACGACGTCTGATTTACATTGACGCATCAAACGTGCCTGGTCGCTGATTTATGATTCCAGATCAGTTACCTGAGTTGAATTTACTATTTTTATCCTTATTACTTATGTTTACCTAGGTATCGTAAACATTAGCGTACATTGTAGTACTATTATTGTCGCTTAACTCATTCTAAAAGAGTTTCGGAGGAAACTGGTTGTTGTGACAGACGGAAGATGGGTTTTTAATTTTTAGTTCGGTATCGTTACAAACTAAAATAATGGTTGGGATACAACGAACACATACTATAGAATGAAATGGTTATGGCTATCAGATAATTCGAAGAGTACAAAGTTTTTTTTTTTCTTTTAGTTATTTACCTCACTTTAGTTAACTAATTCAACAATTTCCGAGTTTCGTACCCGCGATTTTTCGAACTAGGCTTCATTATAGAAGTTTGTTTATAAATCTTACATATAAAATTTTCGTGTCACAGTTTTCGTTCCCATACTCCTCCGAAACGGCTAGACCGATTCTCATGAAATTTTGTGAGCGTATTCAGTAGGTCTGAGAATCAGCCAACATCTACTTTTCATACCCTTGAGAGCGGGCGGAGCCGCGGGGCTAACAGCTAGTCTCTTATAAAAATAATCTTTTATGAGTTGGCTATAAAATATTATATACGATTATTATATAAAATATATTATACTGATAGCTAACTATTAATAGGAATGACTCATTTTAAATATAACCGTTGATTGATATAAAAACTTGTATAGGAAGACTCGATGCGATGGAAAATTACATCACAAACTCCAACAAAAACTGGATGTTTATTGACTTATATATATATTTATAATTTACATACATATTACTTATTTTTATATAACAACTTTTCAACAAATAAAATTAAACCGACACAAACACTTAACAGCAAAAAATTTAGTGAGTTTGTTCACAATCAATCATCCCCAGTTTACTTACACTTAGGAAGACTTAGTGTTGGATATATTTTTTAAATTTGGTATCAACTTCGGGGTATTTCAAAGAAATAAAAAAAATATACAGGGCGTCCCACGGCTATGCCACATGGAGGGAAAGTACCTTAAATATTGAAGTTAGAACATTTTACTGAAAGAAGACATTATTTTATTTCTAAAAACTATTAAAACTGCATTCATACATTTCTTATTAATTACATGGTTGAACCGGGAATCGAACCCGCTACACGAGAAAAAAAATCACCCACCCTGTAGTTTTATCATACCAATCGAAAGGCTTCATCATAAGGATTATTTTTTGCTTAGTATTATAGTGTCAGAAATAAAAGGAAGACTATGAATTTTAAAATTTGATGTGGCCGGCCGAGATCGCCAGATCTAGCCCCGTTAGATTTTTTTAATGGGATTATGTGAAAAAATTTGTTTACAAGAACCGGTACGAAAGTGTCCACGAGCTACAAACAGAACTTAGACGTATTATTCTAAATATCCACCACAACAAGATAAAAAAATCGACAGGGAGTGAAATAAATTTGTATGGGGTCATTTTGAGCATTTGATAAAATTGATAAATTTTGTATTAAAAATGTTAAAATTCATAGTCTTCCTTTTATTTCTGACACTATGTTATTTAGCAAAAATAACCCTTATGATGAAGCCTTTTCATCGGTATGATAAAACTACAGGATATTTTTTTTTCTCGGATAGCGGGTTGGATTCCCGGTTCAACCATGTAATTATTAAAAAATATATGAATGCAGTTTTAATAGTTTTTAGAAATAAAATAAAGTCTTCTTTCAGTGAAATGTTCTACCTACAATATTTAAGGTACTTTCCCTCCATGTGGTATAGCCGTGGGACGCCCTGTATATCAAGATTGGAATACTCTGTAACAAGTTATGCGTTGTCATACATAAAAAAATATACTCGTCGACTTGAGAACCACCTCCGTTTTTGGTCGGTTAAAAAAGACGAGGAGACTACGCCGCAGACTATACTATAAACTTAATATAGCTGTATAACTAAGTAGTTATATGGCTGTTTTGTTTTTGTTGCTTGTTAAGAGGTAGGTTCATAAACGGGTTTTAAGTAAACATAGCAGTGAAGCGTAGCTTAACGGCAAGCGGTGGCGGGCGTGGAGTTTGTTGTCAGAGACAAATATAAACGAAGCACTAAACAGTCCGCCTACTGTTACTAAAGCCCTTCCCAATTTGTTGGGCTTATAGTACCTAGAAATATCTTTGAAACTGAAACCTTGATTCCTACATTCTTGGAGAGAGTAGTGGAAACGTTAAAGGGTTCTGTCTGATGGCTTAAGCTTGTCGTGGACTCAGGACAAATATATGTATATGATAAAAGTACGTAAACTCTGTATTAAAAAAATATAGAGGGTTAGTTTGGTAGGATTATGTGTATTTTTTCGAGCCTACACCACCGCTTCCGCCTCAGCACCCGCTCCGCCCATCGCGTCGCTGCCTATCAAGGCGAGACATCAAGCAAAGTCGTCATCGTTCATGTAGATATTTTAATGACGTCATCACCTATTGTTCTTATTCCACTCACCTTGATTACTCATACTAGATATCGAATGAGTCGTTCTCCCAATTTAATTCAGGTATTCCCATGCTTATACGTCTAGGTACATAATCTGGGAGTAGCATTATTATTTTTTTTATTTCTTGTTTCGGTAAAGTATTTTTTGTCGACGAACGGATGAACAATTCAAATATCAGAATCAGAAACGTTTATTTGTGTGTGTACGTAATTAATTATTTATTATGTAATAGCCTATGTCATGTGTTTCCTACATGTAACTTTTTTCTTGTCTTTGCGTATTGCTAACCATGTAGCTCATAGTTGCATATTCAAAACATTCGTTATGATCATGCGCTGTTTAACCCAACTTAGATCCACAGTAGACCATGCATTAGCATAATTTTTAGTGTAACTATGGGTGGAATAGCATTCGTAGCCAGCGTATTAAGAGTAGGGGAAAATTTTTTATAAAAATAATAATTAATCACAATGTGCATAATGTATCAGTAGTAGATATGAGCGCCGATAGGGTTTGAGTCGGCGGCGGCGCGCCGAGTTTTTAGGGTCGGCGGCGGCGGCGTCGGCGGCGTGACCTTGTTCTTCCTTGTCCAAAGACAATTTTTGAAAATAAAGTAAAAATTAATATCAATTCTGTTCTTTTCTCACAATCTGTTGTCGATCCTACATTATAAACAATAATAAAAAAATATTTTGAGACTTTTCGCATTGTAGCCGCGGGACATTACTTAACAAGAAGATGTCGGCTGCTATGAAAGCAAAATAAGCGAAGGAAATCCGAGTTTGTAGCAACAGTAGACAAATCAATTGATAGATATGTTATAAAATGATGTAAAAAATGCATTAAATCAATCATTTACAATGAATATTGTGATAAAATTTGGATATCGGCGCGCCGACGTTTTTTCACGGCGGCGGCGGCGCGAGCTATTGTTCGGCGGCGGCGGCGCGCCGGCGCGGCGCTCATATCTAATCAGTAGGTGAATAACTTTATGGAAGCTATATTTCATCTCGATCGATGCATTGACGCAGCTCGCAGATACATTACGGCCGCATGCTTTATTGCTTGAGGATTTTCCTGCAAGTAGGTATATTTTTCCAGGATTAGCGGCTTTTCTGATTTCTTAAATTTTGTGCTACATAATTATCTTATATATAAAATTCTCGTGTCACAGTGTTCGATTCCATACTCCTCCGAAACGGCTAGACCGATTCTCATGAAATTTTGTGAGCGTATTCAGTAGGTCTGAGAATCGGCCAACATCTATTTTTCATCCCCAAAAAAAAAAAAAAACAAATAAAAAAAAACAACGCGGGCGTAGCCGTGGGCGGACAGCTAGTTTTTCTATACAATTGTAACAAGATGGACCGACGACGATCTGGTGAGGGTCACGGGAAGCCGCTAGATGCGGGCAGCGCAGGACCGATCGTCGTGGAGGCCTTTTTATCTAGCAGTGGACTTCTTTCGATTCAAATGATGATATTATTATATATATATTTTTTTGTATTCTTTTCATAATACCCGCCTTTGTCACACTGGCGTGCGCCGGCGTCGACGGAAGCTGCATTGAGATTCCACTCCTGCGCACTATTTTAATTTATGTCCACTACCAAAACCGAATATCTACCACCTAATCAACATTCCGACTACGTCTTCCAAATTTTATTGTCTTTCAATGAAATAAATCCGCTAAAATCAGCTGCAAATAATACTGCGCGTATTATAAATTCTCGCCGAGGTCGCAGCCGAATTTTGAACAAAAAATAGTTCTCTTTGTGGGATCTAAGTCGTAAATTATACCTAAAACAATGGGTTGGAACGGTCGGTTATACCTAAAAAAGTGGAAAATGAATATTTCATACGTTATTGAGTTTTTTGGAGGAGCAAAATCTTGGCCACGTGCGGTTTGTTTGCATGCATTAGGTGCAAACCGATTTGCATATTATTATGTGATTGCGTCAATGCTGCAGCGTCTACTGCTAATAAATTTTGTATTGTTTGATAATTTGTCTAGACTAGAGACTAATTAACCTGCAGAGGGCACTGCAGTTGTCTTAATATAATTTAATATGACACTGGGCTTATTTATAGCAAGAAAAGTCCTATGAAAGAAAAGCAGAGCGCCAATTTCTTTATATTTCATTGTTTCGTACTATCCGTATATTTTATGACCAGTTTGAGCACAGTACACTAGACCAGTACAGTAGACCTTTGCGTGCGCCTTGTCAATGTTATTGGCATAAGTGACGTGTTGTGGAAATAAACCCTTAAAACCTTGATAAACTTTCTGCTGCATTCAGGTGGAGATGGAGATCCCGCCTGGATGCAGCGGAGAGAGAGAGAGAGAGGTAGAATTTATGTTTTATTTCGACCGGCAGTATACTCCAGACTAAATAAGATCGACCTTCTATTTCGAAAAAATACAGTTTTATGAAAATAAACTTGGTTTTTTTTAAAAGTAAACGATACTATATATATAAACGAGTAGCTAACGGTCCTTATTTTAGTGATTGTATTCAAATAGGTTTGTTTCAAATTAGGTATTCATTTAAGCGAAAGGCGTAGAATCTACCAGATTATTCGACTGAGATTCTTTCTTTTTGTATTTTTTATTAGGCCGAGGTGTCCCACTGCAGGGCAAAGGCCTTTCTCTCCTCCCTTCACTGGTCCCGCTGAGTCCAGCATCCTCTTCATCACACGTATGTTTGCCTGTATTTTATTCCAGTTGTTTCATGAGTTGCAATGTGTGGTAAATAAATGTTTTTCTTTCTTTCTTTTCCCGATCCTGGGCCATACTCTGCCTTTCTCTACAGTAGGCAACCAGCTTGTCTCGCCCCCTCTTGCGCGGCTTTTTAACCACGACGCCTTTTTATGTTCTAATTAGACTAAGATACGTTTTAAAAATAAAAAATTGATCATGTCATTCTGGAGCGGTTCTACAATTTTTCTGGCTGAAGAAACTCATTGCAATTAATTCTGCGTTACTGCTGAAAACTTCTCCTTTGAAAAGCTTTTGCCAAAATCTCCACGTTTGGCAGCCGGAGAATCACAGTGCTTAACGCTGCCGCCTTTCCTAGGATTCCAATCGACCTCCCAAAGTAGTCGTATAGCCTCAGGAACAAAAACATTGTTTGTTCCGAAATTACCATACCATTATGTCATTACCATTTAAACCATACAAGTAACAAACAACACCGTACATGCAACCATTCCGTACAAGAAAAAATAAAATTTATTAAGTAGTTGTACTAAATTGAAAATTAAATTAAGTAGTTGCATTTAATGTGCAATTGTTATTGTTTCAAAAGACGATTCTAATATGCCCGTAAAATTCATATCAATGAGAAGAGCGCCGCGCCGCCGCGCCGGTAGCTAAGTGGCTTGGGCCGTTGACTTCCATTCGGAAGTTCGTGGTACAAACCTCGGCACGTACCAATGTGTTTTTAATTTTAGAATTCATTATATGTATTTATTTGCCGCTCTTACGGTGAAGGAAAATGTCATGAGGAAACCTGCTCACTAATTAAAGTAATTCAAATGTTGTGTGTGAAGTTTACCAACCTGCACTGGGCCACTAAGGCTTTTTACCCTGATTTTAGGGTAGGCTCGAGCCCCTCGGGGTGGACATATGTGAGCTTTTAGCGAATATAGAGATAGGAAAACGGTGAACAGAACTAAATTGATCTAATATCGTTTTCATAGTTCACGCGACATTCAGATCGCGTACCTACGCATCTCATTGTCACCACTCGCTCGCCCTGTGAATACCATATCGTCGCACTTTTTCAACCATTCCCTACCACACGTGTCTTGTTTAATAAACATGTACAGTACCCAGCACATGTGGCTAGACATGTTGACCTTGAGAGCGCTGTTATGCCGTAGCAGTAGAAGCGAGTTTCGCAGTGGAAGCGTTCAGCCGCATGTGCAGGCTACCGTACTTAAGCAGAGTATCCGACGACGTTATAAAATACTAGATTTATGTTTATAAATTCGATTTAATTATCTTAATAAGTGATTTTTTGTACAAAAACTAGGCATTTTGTATTCTGTTCAGTAGATATAGGTAGTTTTAGAAGACATAATAAGCAAATATTATTTCCTGCAGCCATTTGGATGGTAAATAATTTCCTCAGTTGTTACCTCTTTACCTAGATGACAATATAATCGAATAGACTCAACTTTTCAGCTTTGTTTCAGCCATCTAGAGAAAAATAATGAAAATAAAATTTTGATAGATGTTTTTTTATATAAATTTTCAAGTTTTTTTATCCATAAGGGAAAGGCAAGTTCGGAAATCCACCTGCTCCTTGTCTCTCTCATTCTGTTTACTAAAATCTGTCACACAAATAAAGAAAGAGGGACTAGACTAGCTTCAGCGTGCTTCAGCTAGTAAGAAAGTAAAAATATCGTTTATATCCTCTTGCAATGTAGAGAAACGAAATCCAAAGAAGGAATTAAAAATGCAGTAAACGGTCATAGTTTCATTTAATAAATTTTTTGTTCGCTTTCTTTCTAAAGAGCCTGCCATACCGCTAAAGCTTATAGGTAGTGGTAGGCTTTTGCTGTAGCCCTTTATTAGGCGCTTGTCTGTATCCTTCAAATGGAGATTTTTCATTATTTTTTAAAGTAATACAAATTTTGCTTTGCATATCTCTTCTTAAAAACACGCTATCCTAAATCCTATGTATATTAAAAATAGATACTTATATTATTGTAACATTGCATGAAACATATCTATATTTCCGGCGGAAAGCTTCCGTATTATAAAGAGGAAAGAGGAATTATATGATTGCAAACATGACAGGAGCGATTTTAGCAAACAATCAAATAATAAAAAAATCTTGGAATCAATATTTTGTTACTATAACAAACCTAGGTAGTACCTACTTATACAAACTTACGTTCTTGTTACCCCACGTACGAAACTGAAGATCATGCAAAAACCTATTCAAGGTCAAGCAATTCAAGCCTTTGTTATCCTAAATATATCAGTCTTATATTAGCATTATAAATACCTGTATACTAGGCGTATATTTAATTTACCGCGGTATAACTAGATTCTCTTTTGTGATTGAATGAAATCGATACAAAATCTTTTCGAAATACTTCTTCATCAGTCGGCGTGTGGTCGATGGTCTTCTTACAATTCTGCTAGTGGAATAATGTGGACTCGAAGGGTTTTTTTACTTTAACCTTTGCTTGTGTCGAAAAAGGACGACCAATCAAGCTTCACCGGACTTGAAACTCGAAGGGCTACGACTAATTTCCTAATACTTTCTAAAAGCGATATTGAGGTACCTAAAATTTCATACGAGAGGTATTGACGTGATTCGTACAGCAACTGTATGAATGAATGAAAACAAACGGAATAGTTAAAATCTATCTGTTTATAATACTTCTTTATAAATAACAAATGTAAAACATCTTCATAAAATTCTGTTTATTAAGAACTTGGACTTATAACTAGGTATTATTAACTAAGCTTACAATACACAATAAGAACGAGGAATGCTTAACCTATCTAGTCTAGATAATAAAGGTTTTTAGGTGATATAACTAAAGTATATCGTTGTATGCAATGTATGCAACACAATGTATGTATATACATAATATACATCAGTGCCTTTTACATTTATAACATTTCTCTTGGAGCAGTTTAATTTTTTATTTTTACTAAAAATTCTGGAGCATCAATTAATTACTTACCTACATATTAAATATTTATATAAAAACTTGTTGATATTTTGAAAATCTAAATTGACAGACCAAAGATTTTGTGTAAAGATTTGTCTATTCTGTTCTAAACGCTCAAGAAGTCGACGTCTACGGCGGCGTCTACGCACACGTCTACGTGACGCAAGCGGTGTGTCCTGTGTCATACAGAGTGCCGAGTGCGAGTTTTGCAACCAAAGTAAACGCGCTCGATAGCGAGAGCGTAAACGCGATTTTGTATGGAATTGAAACTACGCCATCTGTAGACAGTTCGCTGAACTAAAATTTCTCCATACTAAATGCTCGTTTACGTTGTAGTTATCGAGCGCGTTTCGTGAGTAAAAATCTCGCACTTGGCACTCAGTTCCACACATTACAACTCGGTGGTACGTTCACGTCTGTGCATGAATGTGCATACGCATCCGGTGTGCTGCTGGAGTCTATCACCGCCTGTTCATCTGCATTAATAGCGGGGGGGGGGGTTTACTGGTATTATAGGTCGCGTCACGTAAAAAGAACGCGTAGGTGTTTTGCATACTCCCTTCACTTTCTCCAGCGTTCTTTTTACATGACGCGACCTATAAACGTAATACTTGGTCACGCTATTAGTTCTGAGCGCAGACCCCTTGTCCCAGATTTTATTGAGTAGTCTTCATCTCGGCGACTCTGGCGCCATCTTTTAGGTTGACCTGTGTATTAGTGCGGCTTGATCGACCGGAGGGGCTGCGCACTTGGAGCACCGACTCCACCACCACTTCCTCAATGAACGGCTTCTCCGCATCTGAAATTTTAGAAAAAAAAACATTTTGATTAATCCGATATGTCACAGTCCGATGATTGCAGTCGTCAGATAATTATTTGTCTAAACAATTATTGTATGCCGACTTAGACAGCCCTCACACTAGCGTTTTTCGAGCGTCGTCTATGTGCGTCGCGCATACAATCATCCGCGTCCGTTTTTTGTTTCACTCGCCTTGCTGCCTATGGCACATATTACATTATAAAAGATCTAGGATCAAAGATCTATGAGTCAAAGATGAAAAAGGGACGCAGTTATGAGCAAGAGTGAGCGCGGTGTATTTGTATCTCATTCTAACGCATAACTGCGTCCCTTTCTCATCTTTGACTCATAGATCTTTGATCCTAGATCTTTTATAATGTAATACCCTCCTATGATTGTATGCGCAACGCACGACGACGCGACGTCGACGCTAAAAAGACGCTCGAAATACGCTAGTGTAGGGGGTTTCTTATGTTGTAAGCAAGCTAAGGCGGCTGCAGTTAGGTAACATAATTAAATATGACTAGATTATCTGACTAGTAAAATACTCGTAGTTATTGAAGCGATGTGAGAGGTGTATTTTCCTGTTTTATGAGCTTCTCACTCACTCTCTCAGACATTCGGACATTTAATGTAATATAATTTAGATTATTTGTGTAGAAAAGCAACATTGAACAAGCAGTCCAACTCTATAGCCTAGAAAGTACATATTTTTTTATTTTGTGGAGCAAATCCGTGAAGTTCCACCCACACTCCTATGTACTCTGCGTAGCCGCGTAGCAAGCGTAGCAGTGGTCTACGCAAACCTCGTAGACATTTGCTACAGCAGTGACATGTGGGAAAGAGAAAGAATCAGAAGTGAGTTAGTTAGTTAATTAGGACTATTTCTAAGATTGTGTTCTGATAATTAAAATTAAATGATTTTAACACGCATGCGTAGACTGTCTTTGGCTTGTTGGATAAAAAATAGGGAAAACACTAAAAAACAAAACCTCAAGTAAAACATGTTTATCTCTGTCATTCATTACTTAGAATACGTATATTTTGTATGTCATGCGATTTATAAGACGTGATAAATATTGACCTCTACCGAGACCTTCTGATTCTGAGTATAACGCAGCCGTGGGATTCGTATCAACATGTATAGCTAAATGTATTGCATTAGTTTATATAAGCATCTTTGGGAGCCGCCATTTTTAAATTCAAATCATATTTGCAGTTTGAATTTAGTACGAGGGTTAATTATATTCAGTCTCAGTCACACAATATCACATACACTTTCTACTTGTGAAACTTGCACAAGTGAAAGGTGTTCTTGTAGGTAGCTTACCATAAAATGCATATAGTTAGATATATTACTTTGCAGTGGATTTTTGTATAGTAGTAAACTAGTAATACATTTTGTTAAACTAACCTCTGCTACTATTAAATGTATGTATGTACATGTGTATATCAAAATTTTATAAATGGTATCATCATAAAGAGTACTTTTCATATCATACTAATATAATAGAGAGGAAAGATTTGTATTTTTGTGTTTGTGTGTGTGTGTATGTTTGTAATGAATAAACTCAAAAACTACTCAACCGATATCAAAAATTCTTTCACCATAAGAAAGCTACATTCACCCTGAGTAACATAGGCTACCTTTTACCGCGGGAAAATGCCTCATTCCCACGGGAAAAGCTGTTAACGTGGGCGGAGTCGCGGCGGGAAGCTAGTAACATAATAAAAATCTGTCTCACCCGCGGGTCCCGTCTGTAGGGTCGACCTCTGCGGCGCCGCCAAAGCAGCAGCAACAACAGCGAATAGGGCGAATAACAGCAGCGCGCGCATCGTGGTGGTCCTGCCCTCTGCGCACCGCGTACTGCGCAGCTCACTCGCTGGATCTGTGCCTGCGCGAGAGTTCGACCCCGCCAGCTGACACACAACACCGATAACCGTCGCGTTTAGAGTTATTCTGTAACCTTAGTAGTAATAAAATTTATAGCTCCTAAAATAGAGGAAATTCCAGCTAAATGAAGAGAAAAAATAGCTAAATGAACTGATCTTACAACGTTATATTTTAATATACGGTTACGGACGGTTGTATTAAAATATAACGTTGTAAGTGTAACATTAATGGTGTGTTCAAATTAAATTAAGGGGTATTACCATTCTTGTACCCGCGGTGACTATGGTCGCCATGATTGGCTGATGTTTTTTCTTTTACAAAATAATGTGTTTTTCCTTTTGTTTTATGTTAGGTAGATCCTTTGCAATTTTTGTGCATAAAATAAAGTGTATCGCTTCAGCCTCTGTAGGCTTCGACAATTTCGAGAAGCTATCAAACGCGACATGTTAGAGCTATAGTAGTTCTGTCAATGTGTCGCGTTGACAGCTTCTCGATCCTGTCGCTTCTTACGTAGTAAGCCTAACTGGTGCTTTGAACCTATTAGTTTAAACTTATTAATTGGTGTAATTGGAAGGAAACATAAAATGGATTTACTGATGTCATGCTAAGTTCAAATATTCGACTAAGATATTTAAGCTAAATTTATTGTAGCGTTAATGGAGGCTGATTTCCCTTTTTAGCCACTTAATATAAAGTTGACATATCTTATTTATTTTACAGAATAGCTCTTAATCTCAGTCAGTTGCAATTATGCAACTTGTTATTAGTGTCAACATAGTACTGTAAGTGGGTGTAGGATTTCCATTAGGGTATAGCTTAGTGCGTAAGAAATAGCGAAGACGTCGAACCATTTTTTTCTTCATTCTATAAAGATTCTCAAAAAGGAGATTAAAAAAATGGAATATGTGTTGATTCAGGGACTGTAGGTCATAATATGTCACATAAATTCAACTTACAGATTTTTTGTAACGTAACTTTGTCTGTCTGTTGCCTTATCGCCTATAACAGCGGAACCACGTTTAACGGTTAAAAAATTACATAGGTATAGATAGCATTTGCATCATCAGTAGCAATTAAGATTACTTACAGTATTTTTAAGCGTAGGAAAATACTTCATACTCTTTTGGTAAAACAATGTCGCAGGCAAATAGAAGCCAGTAAGGAATAAAACTTGCATTTTCTTTTTTTGAGCACGCAGAGTTTTTTATCCGCTTACCGCTTCGCTTCTCGTTCTGTCTCTAACTTTAACTGTTGCACAATACATCAGGCAATTTAAGGCAATAGATTAATTAACTTTAACTTGAATTAACTTTAGGAGATGAAGGATGTCAGGATTCACATATTTGGCTCAAATCTAGTTTTATGTTATGTGTGTTTAAACGAATTTAGGACGGACCTTCTAATTAAATATCGACAAGGTTTACACAGTTATAAAGTTTAACTTATTTTATTTATGATTTCAGAAAAGTAGTCACGAGGTTGGCTAATTAATTTATAATGAGGTATTGGCTTATTAGGGGTAAATCGTCATACATTTACATAAATAAAAAAATACATACAGGTTCTACTATTCTACAATGTCAAAGCACTCATATTTTTTTGTAGAAAAATATTAGTTGAGGCAGGAAAGCCTACATAATTAATTGGTGTCAATGCAACGAGGGTACAACACACATGTACGGTCACGTTCATAAGTCCTGTCATATCACGTGCGCCTATACTTTAAATTAACTTATTTTCCAAAAGAATTCAAAATGTATCATCTGCAGTATAACATTGTCCCTTACACTGTTTATGTAACACACAAAAATAAGAATAACAAGCCTTTATGAAAAAAAATTATTTAAAAGTATAAAAACACGTGATATGACTGGACTTATGAACTTGACTGTACATGAAATACATCAAAACAAAACGTTAACTCCAAAACATTAGCATTTGTAAGGCCTCCTGCTGTAATTATGGCCTGTGTTACTAGCCGCTTGCGATTTATGAATTCCTTGCTCTCTAAAACTAGTTAATGTTTTTACCCACCATGGTTTCCATATCATCAAAGGTGGACCACAATTCGAAATTTGTAACTTAAAAATGTAACTGCTCACTTATTTATTATTTCTTTTAAAAATGTTTTCGGACTTTACATACAGTTATGTTAAACCTGGTGATTATTTCTTTACTAATCAATCTATTCGGTTAAAAGAAATCGCTCAAAAATAACAATTCGGTAGCGTACTGCAATGGTTAAGGACATCAACAAAAAAGAAGAATATCTTGTTTACTATCAAAGTTTGTTCATCGCCAGAAATGTATGAATGGGTTGAAGTCATTGATCAACCAATCGTTCCTCATGATTTCGGAAGATGGTGGTCGGAACCCCTGGAAAAAATCCTTTGAAAACCAATTGTCCATACTCCGTGACATAAATAAGTCAGGTTGAGGTTGGAAAAAGTGCTCATTGAATGGCCTTTGTGGAGACTGATTTGCAGCAAAATTTAACGAATCATACGTATTTCTACTACCCGGAGGATTAAACCCAGCTCTTGCTGACGCTGCGACATATCCTGGCTTTATCTGGACAGTTCCAGAAGCGTATCTTCCATCCTTTTCTGATGTTATTGTTATGGGGTATCTGGTGTCTTTTTCACTGGAGATTTCTAGTGGGTAGAAATATTCGTTGTTTGAGTCCGTCTCAGGGAAAAATTTGATCCCTCCTATAGAGGAAACCCTGCCGTTTCTGGAAGTCACTCCGGCGATGCTTGCTATGCCCACAATCCCTCTGTTTCTATTAAGTCCACGTTCAGGAAGACTACTAATTCCTGAAAAAAAAACGTGGTTTCAAGTTGAAGTTATATTAACACAATTTTGAAAAGAAGCGAAAATGAAAAAATAAAAGTCACACAATGATGACGAAGATGTCTATAATTTAAAAAAATGTGACTAAATGTACCTGATGGTCTAGCTTCAATCCCATATATCAATATTACACAACAAATAACAGATAGACCGTTCATAGTGCAAGTACTGTCTTGTGAATGCAGACACCTGTACCAGATCCTTCCTTTTATCCTATCGTAAAATTATAAACTCCCAACAAACGGTTCTTAAATATTGATGACGGCTGTCATCCAAAGCAATTTCTTTGCGGACTATAATTTGATCATCATTAAGATGTTAACACTAGAATTAGTAGCCGTATCCGTGCTATCGATCGAGAAATTGACCGGCAAAAACGGTAATAACCGAGAGGCTATCGTCAATTGTTTTAGAACGATTTGCAGTTTTTTTTTGTTTATAGCACCCAAGCTTTCTGCCTGTTTTTTATTAATTGACGTGTCTAGTAAGATCAATAGTTCGATCTATCGGTAACTAACTGTTCTTTAATTGGTCGTTTTATGGACTTCGAGTTGTGTGCTCGTAAAAAATTGCTTGAACCGTGACCATCTAACGGCTGTAAGATTATGTGGGCTAAAATAAATTGAATACATATATCAATAGTTTTAAATGCTACTTCAGTAGTATTCTTACGTATTTTCGTACTGCATTAAAAATATTCGTATCTTAATAGTCTGATCGAGTCGGTAATAAAAGTTAAGCAACCAAAAAAATCTGTGAATAGATTACTTAGTGGCCTAAAAATCCAGCGCTTCCGTGCTTCGGAGAGCACAGTGAAGTCGGACTCGTGTTGTTCAAATGGATAAGCGTCGTCAGGAGTAAGGTGGACCCTCTTAGCCAGCTTTACTAGAAGGAGACTCCAGTACCTTAGAGGGCACAATGTATAAGTTTCTAGAGAGCACAGCATACAAATCAGTTGACATCTATATAGTTTTGTACGTGAAACATACAGAATCAGATTTCAAAGCATCATTCATTGTCAGAATTGTTATTTATATATCTGTTTTTATTTATGTGTCTAACTCACTGCCTTGCATTTATACATGTATATGTATATGTTAACGGAAGTGTATGAAATCCGTCAATGTATCAATTCCTAGGAAATGTATACAATGCCTAAAATCGCCCGGAAATGTATGAAATAAATGATATTAGACACATTTCCTAGGAAATGTATATGTTACGGCTAATACCCGAAGTGCGGCTACACCTAGTTCTAACCGGCTAAAACTAGGTGTCGCCGCACTTCGGGCTTTAGCCGTAACATATACATTTCCTAAATAGCAATCGGAAATGTAATACATTCAAGATGTCAATGGGTAACCGGGGAAAGAGAAGCGAGGGAAGGCTATTGCAACAGAAGTATATAATAGTACTACTCGTACAGAAGGGATGTTTACCTCCCCGCACCAGAACAAGTTCCCCGCCCGATATTCCGCCACTCACTGCATTCGGTAGGCGCCGCCAAACTCCGCCAGATCGTATTGCGTGGTAAACGAGGAAGCATAAAGACTATTTTTCTTTGATTTTCATTTACATCTAGTGGTTGTCTGTTATAAAAATTAGAACGACGTTGGTTCTTTGGAGTGCCCCACCTGTGGTATTGCGTCACCCGATCAGGCGAACGCTAAATATTCAGTGCCTATATACTAGCCATAAATAAGAATAAATAGTTAAATTTTAGAGTGTAATTATTAAAAAGCCTTTACATAGTTAAAAAAGGCTTTTGACATTACATTGAGGCGTATTTACTTAAACGATAGATTGTTTACTTATTAAATTAAAGTTGGAGCTTTACTTTTATTTATAGTTTTTGTGCTAAATACGCAGTAAAAAATAGTTAAGCTGATTTTTAAATTTTAATTAACAAAAATCCTTATAAAGATATTATATTTTACCGTATCATTGTTGCATTATTTCAACGAGAGCCTTGAGAAAAAATTCTAATTGTCAATTTAACAAATAGTTTCAATTATAATATTCAAAAATAACTCTGATTCTCAATTTAACCGGGAGCTTTGTTCATTTTATCCATAAAAAGCATTAGTTTTATACATTTCCTAGGACCTAGGATATGTGTGAATTAAATAATCTTTAAAACATTATTTCATATATTTCCTAACGAGCTCCGGAATTGTATACATTTCCTAGGAATTGTATACAATTCCTGGATTTCATACATTTCCTGTAACAGATACATATTATAATAGTATTATTTATTGGTGCGCGGCAGCTCCAATAGTCATCGCTCTGATCGCTAATAAGCTGGAATAATGTGGCATTGAATGACGACTCATAAGTCGTCATTTAAATATATTAAATAATAGTGTGTTTGTGATTCTTTGTAAATTTTATATTTGTACTAACATAGTTTACAAGTCTTTTTGTATTACTAACACCTTAGGGACACAAAGTCTGAAATAAATAAATACATTGCTGTAACTTAAAGTCTAATTAAACAATAAGCCCGCTTTTTGTACACTTTTTTCTTGTACTTTTTTGTGTGTTCTTATATTTTATTCTATTATAATTGTTATCTTGGTTTTTTATTTATATTGAATGCCCAAGTCACATCAACAATCTCTATATTTTTAGTTATTCTGCTATTTGGTCTCTTCATCGTACTTTTTAAAGATTTGAGATGATAAATTCAATAGTTATTAGTGCTATGATGATTTGTTGTCTTGGGGGAAATCCCGTTAGGATAATAACTTTAATTATGCAGTTGTCTTGAACACACAGACTTCAAACTGAACATCATTACAAAGGTTCACTGAACTTTAGTGTTTAGTTCATATCATGCACGCATGGTATAAGATAATAACTGAAATTATAGAATGGGCCTCGCTATAGGTATATAAACCATCTAGCATTCAACTCGGCTTCATTTCTTCTGTCTCCTTACATTCTAAAGTGCTCATTATTCTGTGGTTTTAAAATTTCTTTAGAGATGGAGAGTTCATTGATGTTTATATTTATTTCAATTTTTTATGGTTACAAGCTGGTTGCTTCTGTTGTTATACGAGGTTTGTTTATATACTGACTTAATTATTTTCTTTGTATCAATATATTTTTTTATCAAACCGGGGCTGTCTTATTATTATTATTTAGTTCCAGTCTACTAATAACACGCTGAAAATATATTCCATTACTTGTTTTTTGTACTAAATATATGTATTGATTACAGGATCTTCACCATCAGGAAGTTCAGTTATTGCAATTTCTTCTTCAGATCCAGAATTTGACCAATATTTTACATTTGGTAATCCTTCTAGGAGAAGCGATCATGTTGAGAAATCTAGTTTCAAAACTGCAGTTGGAACTTTGCCTGATGACGTGTTTGATAAAACATTTGCTTTTGTAACCCCCGGACAAGCCGTCGCTAGTTCTGGTCGAGGTTTTGTATCGGCAAACAATTTTTTATCAACGTTTCTTATGCCTTTGAAACTAGAAACATTTGGATTGAATAATTTTAATGGCCTCAATTGGATTAAGAAGATTGAAGATAGTATTGGTAACGGAGAAGTTCGGACTATTACTGCTGTAAATGATAATGGACACTTGTATAGCGAAGTAAAAACCGTTACTTTAGATGATAAAGGAAAGAGTCACATTGTTCGCAGTAGATTAAATTAGATTATGCTAAATGGTTAATTAGGTTTAGGTTAAGAAAATTTAATAAATCAAATTCATTAAAATTTTAACAGTCTTTTATTGATGTAGCATTGCTAACCTGAGAACTTCAGTACACTTCAGCACAATTTAAATGAAAAAGACATTGAGACAAGTGGATATCAGACTAGTCGTCGCAGTGTCTTTTTACCGTATTATATTACAAATAGTTTAGTAGAATCCAGAGTGAACAGCATGAGACTGGGCGGCTTGCATTCCAGGAGCGTTGATGCTTGATGCACCACTATGCTGGACAGATCCAGCACGGTGCTGCATGGTTTGAGACGAGCTACCACTGTAGCCACCTACGTTCTGGGCAGCAGACACGGCCGCGTTGTAGCCATCATATCCATTGTTGCTATGGGCACTGGACACTGCTGACCCGTAACCAAGACCACTGTCACTGTTCGCTGAGGCTAAAGAGGACTCATAGCCGCCGATTCCGCGGAGGTTTTGAGCAGTTGATACAGCCGACTGGTACCGGGCAGGGCCTCCGTTTTGGACGGCCGATGTTGCTGCTCCATATTGAAGACCGTTTTGGGTCTGCGCAGAGGAAACGGCCGAGCCGAAGTTATTGCCGTAGTTCTGCGCTGAAGTGATGGCAGATCCGTAGGCGTCGCGGCCGTGTCCTCCATTGTAGGCGGAGGCAGCTGCCTGTTGGTAGCCGATGGGGTATTGAGGAGCGGCGTGGGCGACGCCGACTCCGCGAGCGAAGGCGTTGCCAGCCCCGTTGGAGCCGGCCGTGGCTCCTCCGTACGCCTCGGCGTCACCGCTTTGGAAGGAAGATCCGATGCTGGTAGAGTGGCTAATGCCACCGATGTTGCTGCTAAAACCGCTTCCGAAGCCATATGCCATGTTTGGAGAGCGTCCAATCCGGAGGACCATACCAGGAATGTAGCCGTTGCCTGTAGAATAAAAAAGAAATATCGTAAAAAATTTAAAACTGCAACAACTTTTTTCTTGTCGTTATGATCTTTCTGATTTCTTTTGTGATTATTCTTTTTTTATAGTGTCAATAAAGAATACTTGTATTGTTCCTATTGTTTCTTTTTTTTAAAGTTATGTTTTTATTGTTTCTTATATTATATTTTCTTTAATATTTTTACAATACAACCAATTGTAACTTACCGTCGACCCAGACGGGGACTGCATTGCAAGCAGATAGTGCCAGAGCAAGTACTACGAACTTAGCAGCCATTGTGAGCTTCACACCGTTAAGATTGCTCTGGTATAGTTTAATGAGCTCGGACCTTTCTCCGGAGACAGTGGATGCTAGTGGAACATTTCTCCGAGCTTATATACTAGTAACATCAGTCCCCCACTTGCGAATCTATTTGTAGGTCACTGCTAAGACATTGGCACCAATAAATCCACCTCCGAATTACAGTGCTATTTGGTCTAATCCCGTAATCTGATGTCATAAATAATATTCGATGGACACTCTGTGACTTGATTGTTTTAAAAAGAAATTCGTATCAAGATTTTTGTAGATTCGTAAAGTTAGTAATTCGAAGTAATCTTTATTAAATTTTCGTCTGGTGATCGATTCTGGGGCATTTAGAAGTAGTATTATTAATTTTTATTTACAGTCTGCACTTGACTGAATACCTAACCTATATTACGAGTATGATAGACAAATATGGGCAACTTATTTTTGTAGAGTAGAACATTAGAACTCTCCATTCAAGTAAATTCTGGTGAAATTAAACACATTTACCTTTACAAGAAACTATCGTACGATTAATTTTGTATCTATGCATTATGTATGGTTTCTTGTAATTAATATCCGGTGTAACGGTATTCGATGTACAGAAGCCAGCACATACTGCTGGACACTCGCACTACGAAATTAACCCCTACCGCTACAGAATACGAGCAGCGCTCTCAAGGTCAACATGTCCCGCCGCATATTATTACTGTACATATTTCGGAACTCATAATGTCACTTCAATGTTCAAAAAAAACTCAAAACTCAAAATATACTTTATTGCACAAAATAAAAAGAACAATGAACAATGTTCCTTATTTACTGAAAAAAAAAACAAACTCAAATAATTTATGGTGTATGAACTTCCCATCTAATCAATCAAGATAGGTTTAATTTATTAAGGAAATAGTGTACTAAAGACTTTTTTCAAAACAAAAAGTTCTGTTAGTATTTAATAGTGTCATTAACGTTTTATAGTTTGTCTAATTTATACTTTCATCGCTATTGACCAATAAAGTTTTACAGCTTCAATAGATGGAATAAAACGGCTCTTTCTACTCTTTGATTAAGTATTTATTTAACGTTGTAATAAATTAGAAAACCATATAATTAAATTATCTTGTATAAACCGTACGTTTTTATCACAGATGGAGATCTTACAGTACAGTGTCAATGATTTTTCCTTCCTGCATAAGCAAATGACGAAGCTCCCGAATAGTTGTTTCCTTGGTTGTAATCTCCACCTTGATGGTTGTAGGATCCTTGTTCACCGTCGTGCTGCTGGCTTTGATCGTCGTGTTCCGGTCTGTGGTTATCCCCTCCTTCAACCTCGTCGTAGAAGCCATTGCCGAATGGTCCTTGGAATCCATAGTTACCGCCGCCTCCTTGTGGGAATCCTCCGAAATAGTTTCCGTTGAATTGGTTGTTGAAAGCTCCTTGGCCGTTGCCGAAGTATCCAGGCCTGCCCTGGTAGCCTCCGTAACCCCCTCCGAACCCGTGATTGGTTTGATAGTTGTTAGGGTAGTAGCCATTGCTGTAACCACCTTCAGCTCCGTTGGCTGCGGCCTGAGATTGGCTGAGAGCGATGTTTATTGGAGGGTAGCCTTGATAGCCTCCTTGGTAGCCACCACCTGGATAGCCGCCTTGGTAGCCCCCATATCCCTGATAACCTCCGTGTCCCCCTCCAAATCCATTTTGACAGTTCCCAGTTATTTGACATAGCTTCCTTTTTAACAGCCCTCGGCCTTCCGCTTCTGCAATTAAAAGCAAAACAATGATACAATCAGATCGAGTGATCTCGATAGTCTTACCACGTCTAACGGTTTCATGAATAAGACAGTGCGAAAATTATCGATAGAATCACGTCACGACATAGAAACAGATTATAGTGTACAGAAATTACAACCTTGAGCGAAAGTCGGGATGGCGGCGGCGAGAAGGAACGGTAACAGAAAGAAGCGAGCCATGTTGCGATTTGGTCCGTTAGAGGTAATGTTGGTCATTCTGAAGTTAAAACTGTTTTATAGGTCGAGTTCACGAGGCCATCCCCCACGCCCGCGAACTTTGAGAATGAGACTCATTCGGCAAAATCCCACGGAAGTAGCAGACCATCACAATGTTGTAAACAATGCCTGATTTGGGATTCGGAGGTTCTCGTTCGCGGATTTTGATTGCTATAAATATGCAATTAAGTATCATGTTAGATATCATTATAATACTACTTTATTAGTTTCCAATTAACTTTTAGAGTTAAAAATACTTTTGATCTTCGTATCGTGAGGGTTGTAAACTTTCCAACCGATCTCATAATTCATGGAGTAAGAAACATAGTATGGTTATTGAGATACGTTATTAAGTATACTTTTCTGTTAGAGTGTCCCCACCGGAACTTCAGCCGTAGATGATAGAATTAAGGTTATATTCTACAGACATAAAAAAATCTTATCTATGTAATTCATTTAAAAACATTTTATAGTGAGAAAATTTGTGACTCATATTGTACAGTTACTCTACATTACACGTTGTACGTCATGATCTTGACTACCATTTAAGTGTTCATGTTTTAGTTTTGGCTAGTAGGTATGGAGGTCATTTACTGCCAATTATAAGCAATAGATGGTTTACGCCTCCGGAAATATAAATAAAGAAATGAGACAAAGTAAGATTTCTTACTTGGAAGGTCTGATGATAATTAACAAGCACCCCATTTTTATAACGTTATTTATTAAATTGTGAATTATTTCTCTCTTCTCACTTTCATCGTCGTGTTTCATCCAGTATTTTTTTATTGTCTTGAGGATGTCTTTCGCTTGAAGAATTACGTTACGTATGGGTTTAACCTTAAATGTCACTTTCACGTGCTTGAGAACGAAAAGGGACAAGTGATTGTCAACTTAAATTTAGAGACGTCAAACATCGATTTTACGCCTAGTTAGTTCGCACTAGTCTAGCAGGCATGCGAAAAGATCCCAGTTAAATTAAGCTGAATTTTGACAAGCGGCCACGCCGGAATTAAGACCATTGTTTTGCTATTTACCTTACTAAGTATTGTAGTAGCTACTTGTATCAGTTTCTGTTGCAAAACAATAGTCTCGATTGTCATTCTTCATTTTGGAAGTCCGGAAGTGCTAATTCCGTTTTGGTTTCCTATTTCCTTGGCGTTGCGTAGATTTGCATAATTACCTTAATATCATTATACAAGATTTCGCTTATAAAGAAGAGGCAAGGCCTGCGTGGGCGTTGCTCTTGTGTTTTCGGAAAGTATCCAGTATCAGCTAGTGTGCGCTATGCTATAAAATAAAAGCATGATATCTATCAGGCGGTGTCACCAAAGACTAGATACTGAGCAACTACTGAGGACGAAGAAGGACATTTATTTATTTAGATATTTGAAGGGTTGGATGGTAAGAAAAACGTGATTGCTGGAATGCTGACAAAGGCTGAACCGAGATAGGTATCTACTGAACTACAAACGTAAAACGGAAAAATACTTGTAGAACAGTGTAGCCATAAACCTCCGTAAAGTGCAGCGCTCTCATTTCTCTTTTTATCTTTGTTGATAATTCGGTCGTACGATGACCTTACCACTCTTACAAAAAACGAAGACAATACAAATATGAAAACAAAATTGAAAATTTTAAAAAACCCACGCCGTATGTTAAAATATATTAGAATAAAAAGGATTAAATAACATTTTTGGAAATCCCCCGACCAGAGTCAAATAAGATAAGAAATATCAAATAAAGAAATCTATAAAAAGAGTGATTTCTCACGAAATCCGCCACACAAACAACTAATTATGACCTTTCTTAGTCCTTACGTATACGTACCTACTTACCTTTTGGTTTCTCGTAGAAATAGACACAGCAATAATATTGATTAATTTAGGTACTATACATACTCATCTATCTAATAATATAATACAAATCCAATAAAACACGTCGGGGGCTGCCATCATCGCTCTCTTTGTTAGAAATTTCAGTTAAAATATTGTAACTACTTATTTATATTACTTAAAAACTAAATATAATGTAGATTCTGAATAAGTAAAACTCACGGTATGATAAAATTTATTAATGTTAGAGCAGGGAATGGCAGACCCCGACGTGTTTTATTGGATTTGTATTATATTATTAGATGGATGAGTATATATAGTACCTAAATTAATCAATATTATTGCTGTGTCTATTTCTACGAGAAACCAAAAGGTAAGTAGGTACGTATACGTAAGGACTAAGAAAGGTCATAATTAGTTGTTTGTGTGGCGGATTTCGTGAGAAATCACTCTTTTTATAGATTTCTTTATTTGATATTTCTTATCTTATTTGACTCTGGTCGGGGGATTTCCAAAAATGTTATTTAATCCTTTTTATTCTAATATATTTTAACATACGGCGTGGGTTTTTTAAAATTTTCAATTTTGTTTTTTATTTGAATATGTTTTAACATCCGGCGTGGGTTTTTTAAATTTTGTTTTTATTTTAAACTTTTTGGATTTCTTTATAGTCTACCGCCATGCGCCATAAAACATGTCCAAGAACCTGATCTGTAAAGATACCGGTTCAGTAGTTTTGAAAACTTCTGTAATGCCAACTTATCTGGCTACTGCAGGGCTCCCTGGTGTTCTACCTCCATAAAACGTATCTAAGAACCTGCTCCAAGATGAAACCTTTTGAATGCAAAAAACCGCATCGAAATCGATTCAGTACTTTTTGAGAACTCCTGTAGAACCAACTTATCTGGCTGCTGCAGGGCTCCCTGGTGGTCTACCTCCATAAAACGTATCTAAGAACCTGCTCCAAGATGAAGCCTTTTGAATGCAAAAACCGCATCTAAATCGATTCAGTACTCTTTGAGAACTCCTGTAGTACCAACTTATCTGGCTGCTGCAGGGCTCCCTGGTGGTCTACCGCCCCAAAACATGTCTAACAACCAGCTCCAATATGAAGCCTTTTGAATGCAAAAAACTGCATCGAAATAGATTCAGTACTTTTTGAGAACTCCTGTAGAACCAACTTATCTGGCTGCTGCAGGGCTCCCTGGTGGTCTACCTCCATAAAACGTATTTAAGAACCTGCTCCAAGATGAAGCCTTTTGAATGCAAAAACCGCATCTAAATCGATTCAGTACTCTTTGAGAACTCCTGTAGTACCAACTTATCTGGCTGCTGCAGGGCTCCCTGGTGGTCTACCGCCCCAAAACATGTCTAACAACCAGCTCCAATATGAAGCCTTTTGAATGCAAAAAACTGCATCGAAATCGATTCGGTAGTTTTTGATAACTCCTGTGGTACCAACTTATCTGGCTGCTGCAGCGCTCCCTGATGGTCTACCGCCCCAAAACATGTCTAACAACCAGCTCCAATATGAAGCCTTTTGAATGCAAAAAACTGCATCGAAATCGATTCGGTAGTTTTTGATAACTCCTGTGGTACCAACTTATCTGGCTGCTGCAGCGCTCCCTGATGGTCTACCTACATAAAACATATCTAAGATCCTAAGTTGAAGTGATACCTTTTTAATGCAAAAAACCGGAACTAAATCGGTCCATTGGTTTTCGAGATAGAAGGTAACAAACAAACAAACAAACAAACAAACAAACAAACAAACAACCTCTTACCCCAAACGCATATACCGCCTCCGTTCCGTTCCGTCCGTCGTGGGTAAAAATAGAGAAATTTAAAAAAAAACGCTCGCTTTATCGTCGATTAGCCAAGCCACTGTGGGCAATAAGCGCGTCTGACTCATTGTAACCTTGGCTTCGTTGAACTTGAACCTGGTATATTATGACCTAGAAAAGACGCTGTTTTTGCTGAGTGTAATGGAAAAGAAGACTAACTTCCATTACACCTATTTTTAAAAGTACCAAGACGTGGTTGTGATGATTCCGATGGCCGATCTAAATACAGCTATTAGATTTATTGATGGTCGTCTTACGGTTTTTGAGCTAGGCGGCGGTTAACACTGACCTAGTGTCCTAGTCTTACATTGTTGTAAATTTTAGATCTTGGCTCACTTGCGGTATTTGACAGGTAATTTTTATAAAAGTTTTTAGCTTATTATTTATTGACAAAGATAAATAGTGATTATTAAGCACTAGAAAACTAAAAGTGCTGAATTATCTGAACTACTAAAAGTTAAAGGAGTAGTACACATACATAAAAGATAAAGTATGTAAATATCCTAAAGCTAAAAATAAACCCTTGACTTTTGACTTTTGACCATAAGTACATACAAACTTTCATATTCATGATAAAATTGACATTCATGTTATAGATAGGATATTTATAGCTTTGGTCCTTGGTATTTATGAGCTTTAATGTTAACAAACATTATTTGTAAAATGTTACTCGATAGAATAAGCTTTTGAATTTGTATTTTATGCTATTTCTGTAGGGATAATATCAAGTCAACATAATTATTATTATTGTTCATAATTATAAAGATAATTTTCTTATTATCCATCTAACAAACAAAAAGAACAAATAAACAGAAATGAAACAAGTAAGGAACTTGGAACTTTAACTTTATATATTTAACAAAAACGTAAAGGTAAAATTTTATCACTATCCAGAACGAGCTCTAGCGACGGCCACCGCGATAGCATCGCCCAGGTCGCTCTGGGCGTTACTCACAGCCGAACCTCCTCCACAATTGTCGCAGGAAGGGCTTTGACCAACAGCTGGGGAACTTCCTGATGCAGCAGCAGCACTGGACGCTGCTTCGCCAGCACCAGAATGACCTTCAGCCGGAGCTTCTTTAATAGGTTCAGACTGAGCCCCTGTAGAAGCACCAGTTTGTGTTGCTGCGTACGCGAGGCTACCAGGGTATCCGAAATGCGGAGGTGGTGGTGGCGGTGGAGGAGGATAATATGGAGGCGGGGGAGGGGGTGGCCAGAAAGGGGGTGGGTGCGGCGGCGGAAAAGGTGGTGGGGGAGGATATTGATAACCTGAGTCGCAGTTGTAGTGAGGTGATCGTCTTAGCCGCTGCAGTAATGGACCATCTGTTAAAAGAAAAATAAAGTATATTATTGCGTGACAGTAGGTGAGTAGTCAAGTCTACATAGGTGGATCTGATGAGGTTCTTGGAAGCCGCTTGATATGAGCAGTCAGTCCGTTGTGGAGATTTTTAGAGGTAATATTTGCTGATAATGTCACACATCCATCACTGTTAAAACACACAACACAATAAAACAAAAACAAAAAAAAAACAACACAATAGAAATACTTAATTACAAGTAAATTCAAATACTGTAAATGAATATAAAAATACACAAGGAAATACATAAATACAGGAAAGCGATGTGCATCAAGAGTATGCATTTCACATCTATTACCCATACAATACAAAATTGCAAAATTCATCATAATGGCTTCTCATTATTTCATTAATATTACAATATAACTATTATTACAACGTCACAGACGTGATAACATCCAATAATAGTTATTTGGTTTAATATTTGACCATCTAAGTATATTTAACCAAATAACTATTGTTGTATGTTATTAAATAAATTCAGAACCATGCATTAGAAGCACGTAGGTACTCAATAAAATTTACGCAATTCGTTTACCACGATGTATATAACTTATATTTTAGGCTTTATTCAAATGTGTGAAGAACATAATAAAATCTTAATAATCTTACGTTTATCATCTGCTGCCGATCCTTCAATAAAAACCACTGCTAATATTAAACCTAAAACACCTATCCGCAACATGTTGGCTAGTAATGATCTAAAATATTTGATACACATGCCGTTTATATACCCCTATAAACACACTACCAAACAAAACTATGAAAATACCAAGAATTGATCTGTATCGTGATTCCTTGTCGCGAGTCAGTGATAACTTGTTAAGTAAACGATAAGGTGACAACCAAATGTTCATATAGATCTACGGTGATTCCCTATTTACTCGTACTTCGATATAATTAGGTATTTTTGGTTTCGCGGTGATGTAATGTCATGTTATGATCAGACGCTCTTCGCAATATTTCCACAATAATTGGGATACATGAACCCGGAAAATGTAAAGCTTTCACCTGCAGGTAAGTTTAAAAAAATCTAGATCTATGCCAAGTGCCAACAACTGCGTCCAACCCGTCTCATCAAAATCAAAAGGTTTTTATTCATAGTAAGATTTACAAAATTAGTTTCAATGTCAAAGCTAATAAATACCGATAGTTCAAAAATCGCGAGAACGGTCAGAAAAAACTCCAGATCGTGTCACATCTTTTCAAATATCTTAAAATAATTTCCGAATGCCGAATGACGTCCACTGCTGGACAAAGGCCTCCTCCAAAGATTTCCTAAACGATCGGTCCTGCGCTGCCCGCATCCAGCGGTCGAACTCTGGGTTTTTTATTTATTATATACAGACATAGACAGAAACAGACAAGTATAAAGAAAAAAAGCACGTCTATAAAATTAATGAAACTAATTTTAAAGGAAACAGAAAATTGTAAGTGAATGAAGTTATTAATACTGATTTGAATAATGATATTATAGGACGTTTGGAGTAGGTATTGTAGCATTCACCCTGATTCATGATATACTTGATCCCCTCGGTGGGGACATATGTGGGCTGGTAACGGTTGTGGCATTATCTCCATTGTGCTTTTCAATAGACTTTTGCTTTTGACATCACTAGGTCGGATTCGCAATAGGTCGGATTCTCACTTCGCCGGAATACAGTAAAAAAGAAAAGCAGGATTTAGTTTTCTTAAGCCTTATATTTATTTAATAAAATGGCTAATCTAATCTACACAACCGTTCCAAGAAATGAATGGCGGAAGTTTTACACAAATGGGCCTATGTAATAAGCTTTTGTTCTAGGCTGCGACGATATTCCCAAAGACGCTTGCTCTCGCCTAGTATTTGTTTTCATCTGATAGGCAATATTGTACAGGCTACTCTAAAATGATTATCTGCAAGATCCAAAAACAGAAAGTGACTGGTTTTCTAACAAAAAGTTTTGTGATGCCTAGGTATATGTTTACCTACTTAGGAAAAGAATTACGTTCTGAGCTATGGGTAGTGGGTGCCAAATGGAAAAGTAAAGAAATATACACCGTGAAATTTAACAATTTATCCGCAACATAGTGGTACCTACTCATGAAACTGATAAATTTCCCTAAGGAACATAATAATCCTTCCGGCGCAAAATGTCACATTAATATGTTGAAATCTTAGAGTATAAATAGAAAAATAAATAATAAATTTCTAAGGTTGAAATATTAAAATTAAAATTTTACTTGTCATACGACGTAGCCCGTCTTTTTTTTTTTTTTTTTTTGAATTGACCTATGCTTGTGTCGAAAAGGTACGACAAATCAAGCTTCACCGGACTTGTCAAGGGTGGCCCGTCACGTAACTGAAGTTTATATGAAAAGTCGATTATTATTTTTGAGCTGTTGTTCAGTTTCATTAGTACTACCCCTATGTTGCGGATAAAATATCTGTCAGTGTTAATTTTATTACATTTTTAATTTTAATAAAAGTTGGATAGAATAATGGTTGCAACGATCGTAATACTGAAAAATGAAACCATTTACCAGTATGTACAAAATCTTAGCTATTTTCTTTCACTACATATTATGATGCTTTTTAGGGTTCCGTAGCCAAATGGCAAAAAACGGAACCCTTATAGATTCGTCATGTCTGTCTGTCTGTCTGTCTGTCCGTCCGTATGTCACAGCCACTTTATTCCGAAACTATAATACCTATACTGTTGAAACTTGGTAAGTAGATGTATTCAGTGAACCGCATTAAGATTTTCTTACAAAAATAGAAAAAAAAAACAATAAATTTAGGGGGTCCCCATACATAGAACTGAAACTAAAAAAAATTTTTTCATCAAACCCATACGTGTGGGGTATTTATGGATAGGTCTTCAAAAATGATATTTAGGTTCCTAAAAACTTTTTTTTCTAAACTGAATAGTTTGCGCGAGAGACGCTTCCAAAGTGGAAAAATGTGTGTCCCCCCCCCTCTAACTTCTAAAATAAGAGAATGATAAAACTAAAAAAAAAATATTATGTGCATTACTATGAAAACTACCAACGAAAATTGGTTTGAACGAGATCTAGTAAGTAGTTTTTTTTTAATACGTCTTAAATCGTAAACCGCAATTTACCTTACACTATTATTAAAACATCGATCAAAGTCACAACGAACTACAAAAACTATTATATTATGTTATTGGCTGCTACGGAACCCTTCATGGGCGATTCCGACTCGCACTTGGCCGCTTTTTAATGATATGCACCGCTCATCGTCCGGCAAATATATATATCCAAAGAAATAAATTTTGTGATTTTTACACAGAAGCATATTATAATAGTAAACCCGTAACAAAAAGAAAGTTCCATGAAATCTTTCTAGATGGCCCTGCTATAGATTTTGTAAAGAAAGTTTATTAAAAGCACTAAGTAGGTTACTCTTTGTGCCTTGTTGGTCCTGACTTGAACTAATCCAACTATTCCTGTGGGTTTGATACGAGGCGACGTGACTATTATTATAGTTTTACCTTCTTAGATAATTTTTCTTAGTAATATAGTTTTTTTTGTTGGAAATGCAAAAAGACAGAGGCAAAATAATTTCACTAAGTGTATTTTTAAGGGGTATTTTATCGACACTACATGATTGCATCATTCTGCCGCGTCCTCTAGAATAGCCTGTCTATAATTTTTAACATTATTTTAAAATTTTCATGATCTCTACCTAAGTATAGGTACCTAGCAAATCTAGGTAACAACCTACATTCGTGAAATTAGATGTATTATTATAAATTTCTGCACCTATAGTGCAGCCTATTAATTTTCATTCGATTTAAACCTGCCTTTTAATAAATAATAATAATAATAATAAATCCATTTATTTCAGGCAATATTTACATAAAGATGTTAATTATGTAAACAGAGGCCCATATCATAAATACCTTACAGACTATCATACATATATTATACTATATCTAAGCACTAATTTACTTAATCACACTAAACTAAAAGTTTTCTTTATTTTTAACTAACTTTCCGCCCCACGGCTTCACCCGCGTTAACCGTTTTTCCCGAGGGAATGAGTTATTTTCCCGCGGTAAAAAGAAGCCTATGAAACTAAGTTATTCTGATGTATAATCTAGATTACTGTAAAGTTTCATTAAAATCCAATAAGTAGTTTTGCGTGAAAGAGCAATAAACTTTCGCGTTTATAATATTAGTGTAGGATGTACGTAACGCATTTTAATAATTTTATTATAATTAAGAAAATATATAGTAGAGAAATAATTAATAGTACTTCTTTATAAATAAATCGGAATTTTATCTATATTCATACAAAAAAGTTTACAAGTAGATTAACAAAAACAACAATTTCAAGTTACAATTTACAGGTCATACTATGCGAGTCTTTGTTTTCCGCCTCCAGTTCACTTATCCATTTACTGACACAGCAACAGCGTTACCGCTGTGACTCTTGGCGTTACTAAGCGCGTAGCTGGTCTTGCCACAAGTACTGCACCCACTGCCAATTCCTTGCTGGGCCTGCAGTCCTTGCGAAGCCAGACCGAGAGCCCCTTGCAGAGTAGCTTGGCCAGATTCCCGTACTTGACCTAAACCACTGTTATGCTCAGAACCAGACTGTCCGGTATATCCTGCACTTGCCCCAGCGTCTGCTTGGCTTTCCTGACCATTATATCCTGAATCAACAGCATGTATATGGCTTCCACTACCATGGCTCTCAAAACCGCCAGCTCCTTTAGATCCGAAATTGCTTAAATCAGACTGCCCGGTATATCCTGCACTTGCCCCAGCGTTTGCTTGGCTTTCCTGACCATTATATCCTGAATCGACAGCATGTATATGACTTCCACTACCATGGCTCTCAAAACCGCTAGCTCCTTTAGATCCGAAATTGCTTAAATCAGACTGCCCGGTATATCCTGCACTTGCCCCCGCGTTTGCTTGGGTTTCCTGACCATTATATCCTGAATCAACAGCATGTATATGGCTTCCACTACCATGGCTCTCAAAACCGCCAGCTCCTTTAGATCCGAAATTGCTTAAATCAGAATGCCCGGTATATCCTGCACTTGCTCCCGCGTTTGCTTGGCTTTCCTGACCATTGTATCCTGAATCAACAGCATGTGCATTACTTCCACTACCATGGCTGTCAAAACCGCTAGCACCTTTAGATCCGAATTTGTTTACGTCAGTACTGCGCTGGCCTTCTAAATTAGACTGTCCAAATCCAACAGCATTAGAGCCTGCATTACCTTGGCTTTGGAAATCGCTACCATGTCCAGTTCCAAATGATTCGGTTTGACTTTGACTGAATGCGGCAGATTGCGCTCCAGCTCCGTAAGGAATATCACCGCGAATCGGAGTATTTGCCGCGTGATTTCCCCCTTGAAAACCTTGTTCGTTAGCACCGCTGCTAGCTCCGGACAGGGAGAATGCTTGTCCAGACGCTTGGGTATCTAGGGCTGATGCTGCAGCGCCACTGAAGATTCCCTGTTGAGAGCCGTCTGCACTCCTGAGGTAGCCGGTCCACTGCCGGGCGTGGTAACCAGGTGGCGGTGGGGGTGGACCGTGGGGAGGGGGTGGAAATATAGGAGGGGGTGGAGGAGGGGGGAACTGCTCGTGATGTTCTCTGTCGCAAGGGTCGCACGACGATCGCGCCACTCTCTTCAGTGATGCATCTGAAAAAAGAATTGAGCTAGTTCATTTGTTGCAATGTTATTTCCGTTCTTAAGAATACGGCTACTTCCAGTTTAAACTGCTTATGTAAAGTAAGTATTACAACATTTACGATTACAAATAGGCATACAATGGTTAAAAACACAAATATAGTTTTTAGACTGGAAAGTGGACTATATTAACGAAAAGCATTCCAAGTTATGATAAACGAACATATGCCAACCTCAAATAAACTAAGAAGATCTTACAAGTAGGATGATTAAAAACATACCATTATTTTTCAATACTGCACAATGGGCAGAGACCACCGCTAAAGCCAGGACAAACTGGAGCTTTGCCATCTTGAAGCTATATCCCGCATCTGAGCTAGATGATACCCGCCGTCCATATTTATATGCAAACTAGTTTAGATGTGATAAAAGACACTTCCAAGAATAAAGTACACTCAAGTTCAAGGTAAGCTGAAAACGCTCACCGCGATTTTCTCCCTTGCTCAGCTGACATAAGAACGGTGCAAAGTGTAATAATTCAGCTCGGCGTGCCCTTGACTGTACAATCTGATTACTTACACTCCGATATGTAATTGTGAGAGCAAACATCACACCTAGTCAAAATACACTTGATACTTTTCGCATAGTCTGTTCAGAATCGGATTGTTGAAGAATAATAGAAATTTGGAGGAATATCCGTTGCTGGGGAATCTCCCGGTAGTTTCAGTGATGTCATTGTGGTTTGTTAAAATAAATATGTAAAGATAATTCCTCTAATCAAAGGATAAATCTATTAGAGAATGTGGTTGTGTAAATCATTCTTAGAAGATTGGTTTATTTCAAAGGCGTCCATTATCAAACCACTTCATTTTAATACCGTCCTGTAAACCGCCTTTTTAGCATTTGATTAATTAAGCATCGATGGGCCTCATCAACAGGATTATGGGGCATTCCACGGAAATATCTACTTTTGTCGGGCACGTGACGCATATTTTTTCCAAAAATCCTCATTCTATCATCATTTGAAGTCTGCTACATAGACAACCGACCCCCTCTTAGTAGTAGTAACTAAAAAAAGGGGGTCAATTGTCCCTGCAAATGACCGTACAATAGCGTCACGTGCCCGACACCTCCGTGACCTGCGTGGAATAAATTGAGCTGCCTCTTAAGGTTACTTCTAATTTGTAGTTGCATTGCAGCTCCCGTGTGGTAAAACACTGTGAGGCGAGTGTTTTACCACACGGGACGGGGATTACGGAGGTTCCAGGTTCGAATCTCTTACACAACTTAGTACCGTCGTAGCGCCCTCGGCACGTCGTCGTAACGGCCTCAGCAGTAGTTGTCGTAAGTTTCCCTCATCAGTAAAAGAAGGAACTTGACTTCCAGGTTATTTATTGTTGAAGAAACAATACAAACAACAGCTCGCAGCTAGAGCTACGGCCGTCTGTGTTGGCAGCCGCCAAATTCCAATGATATATCGCTTTTCATATTTAAATAGCTAAAAACGCGGAAAGAGGCTGCCAGCACGGAAGCGGCGAGCATGTAGGACGCATGCACACCACAGTACCTACAGCGCTACGCAAAAAGCGGCATTATTGCCTAAAGGAGTTTCTTTGAGGCAACCCATTTTTAAATCATCGTTATCATATCAGCTAGCACTCTATTAATTAAAAAAAAGTAGAAAGAATGTAAGATGCGATCCTGTGGAGTTTCTTCGTTAGGTTCTCCACAGCAGTGCACACATTGCGCCAACCTGTCAGTTCTGTCACAGAATAATAGCAGTTCTGTTCAAACTAATAGCGCGTAATAACGTGAAACAAAAGCCAGCCTTAGTTTGAGCAAATCTTTTAAATTTGTATTTTATAAAATCTGTTTTTTTTAAGTCCTATGGTGATTATTTTATTTGACTTTTGACTGCTACACTTCTCGAAGGCTGCCACAGCGATGCATTTGGCTCTATCACTTTATGGCTCGTACTTTTTTCAATAAAAGACGTCAGTCAGTGTAATGACACAACAATCGAACGAAGCGATGATGATAGATTTCTGAATCGATGGCACAGTTGGAAGTATGCCTAGTTGGAAATATCTAAGGAGACGCAGCGTAGGTTCGGATCCTGCCAAATTTCAATGAAATTTTCAGTATTCGCTTTGATTTGATGTATTAAAATATAGCTTCACTTTGCTGTTTACCGCATAAATCATCTTTCGATTACGACACGACCATGGAAAGTGGACTATCTCATTAGCTGCCCTTCTTGTCTCTGTCACCTGATAGGGCTTAATAAAGGCTACTGACGACGCTGTTCGTGTGGCTGGTTTCTGGGCCGAGACTGGGTATTCAGTCGACTCGAAAATAAATAGAAGGCGGTCACATAGCCTAGTTGGTATTGCATCTGCCTATGAAACACAGGGTTGCGGGTTTGAACCGCCCAGGGTAAAAATTCTTTTGATGACCTTGTGTGATTTAAGACCTTTGCCTTATGTCTGGATGTTGTATATATTACATAAAGTATGTATTATTCTGTATGTTTGTCAGTTGTCTGGTCTGACACCCATATTCGCTTTGCCTAGTTTGGGGTCAGATGGCCGTGGGTGAGATATGTCCACATATTTAATTACTTGATTCACTTAATTATCAATTTATTATAAAGAATTTAATTCTCATTGTGGTCACTGGCCTTGTATTCTTCATAAAATAGTATAAATTGAAATTTTACTAAACATTTTTCCACTTATTTCACATTTTTCAAGCATGGATCTTGTAAGGCTCAAATTGACAACTAAAGTTTAGTAAATAAAAAAATATATTTTATTCTTTTCGATATATTTTTTTTAGAGTTTTTTGTATTAAATAGTGTCCATTATATTTTGATTCTTGTTGATGTGCAGCAAATTAATTAATTGAGTTCGCACAAAGAAATACCTGATGATGCTTTTTTAGGGCAGCAACACTTATTAATTACTTCTACGCACATTTGTTTTTCCACTTTGAGATTTTCTTAGTTTTAGACAGTAGTGGAAAAATAATTGTTTTTTGTTAAATTTTATGAATAGACTTTAAAATGTTGCTTTAAATATAAAGAATCTATGAAATCTACAAAATCTATAAAACATGTTTTGTAAAAAGGTACTTAAAAGAATATAATAGCGACGTGATAGATATAAATGTTACTTTTATTCTTTAATCCTTCAATTTTTTAATAAAGCGTATCTAAAAAAAGAACAATTGTTTATTACTTATTAATATTTGCTTATAATTTAACAATCATGATTTAAATTAGGTACTTCAATTGAAAACCCTGTTTCAAATAACGTATAAAGTTCTATGTAACTGAAAATAAAGTCTCAAAACATACAAAAAAGTAATAAATCACAATCTTAAATTAGAATTAGGTGTAAAGACAAGTTCGTCATATCTTCAGCACTATTCACCACTATCACATATGTCTTTAGTCTATTTTCCAGTAGCGACGGATTGAGACTGAGCGACGCCTCCCCTTCCGATGCTCACACTCTTCGATATGCTGATGGAGACTCCGCCAGGCCGGTTGAACCTGCTCAGCCCCCCGAAACCTCCAGGCCTGGGCCCTCCGAACCCTGGCGGGCCGTACCCTGGCCCTCCGAAGCCGGGACGAGGACCTCCGAAACCGCCGCCGCCGAACGACCCAGCTTGCGCGTTCGCTTGTGCGAAGCTGCCACCGTATTGAGGTGCTGAAAATAAATAAATAAAATGAGATAGCCTTTATTCCCAATTATACAATTAAGGCAGTAGACAGCCGAATTGTGAACTCGCCACAAAAGATTATGTAATTGACTTAACTAATTGATGTAAATATCCTAAAGTTAAATAAATGCTTTGAACCTTAATACAGATTAGCGCAATAATAAATTTATTGTAAAATGAACGTGTTTTAAATAATATGTTGAATCAGGTAAATTGAAATAAATAATAATATTGACTCAATTATAATAAAATACCTTACTCAATCATATAATAAATAGGGTGGTAAATAAGTCGATATAGGGAAAATGTAACTACACCAAAAAAAAAACAATATGGCTACATTCAAGAATAAATTTAAAAAAATAATTACCTGCATGTACCGCGAGCAGACTGCACAGAACTACAACTGTCAAACAAGAAAGCAATACACGAGCCATGTTTATCACAATCTCTTCAGCACACTGATTCCATTTACAGCACATTCATCAATTTATACGAAGCAGCTAATAATCCATTAGAGTCTAGGTGAGAATTGGTCGCTTACTCGTAATATTTTGAAAAAATAACTCAATATCTGAAGAATTAAGGTCGGATGTCTATTGTCTGTTCAACATCTTTATTGACATGGTAGGGGCTTTACCATCTGTGGGAATTTTGGTTAAATATTTACTAAATAAATTGCGATGGTCAATGGCAGTGGTTTTACGAGAAAAATATGTTTTTTTATTTGTTTGGGTTAACTATATACCTCACTTTGAAAAATACCGCAAGTTTATAAGTATTTATTTATAACGACCTTTTTACGTATGACATTCTTGGTAACTAGGTAAAATAAAAATGTATGACAATGATGTTATAAGTACTACCATGACAATACCTATTAAATTATTTTTTCTCTTTGATTGAGTCAAACACGGTTTTGTCAACTTGTTGTCAACACTGTTAAATAATGTGGTTTTTGCTTGGTCTTTGCCATGCAAGAAGAAATTGAATTGAATTAAATATTAAATTGAATTAAAACCATGAATATATAACTATAAATTTGGCTAGATCTATCAGATTCTTGTCGCCTTTATATGTAATATTCATATTTAACCCAAGGACGTTGTAACTTCATCACTACGTTAATGATTGAACCCTTAATTCTAAAATAATCTTTCGTACTCAGTGAGTTGAATGCTAGTCATATAATAACCATGCACTCCGAAGCAAAAACACAAGTAATAAAAAGCAAGTTTCAGAAACACTTGTACGTGTTAGGCTGGAAGTCATACGTGCAGAGGTTGTAAGTAAACAAATAAATACTATTAGCCCGTAGCCTGGTTGGTAGTACGCCCGCCTTCGAAGCACAGGGTCGCATGTTCGAATCTCGTCCAGGGCAAGCATTTAAAAGTTTCATTGAGAAAGTTGATCAGACCTATTGACTAAGCAAGCATATCATTTCAGTGTATGCTAAGCTGTCACTTATACCCTTTTTTACACCTTATATATTTTACTTGTAATACAAAACATTTAAACCCGTTTGCACTAACCTTGTCTAAGCTTCTCGTAGTTAAGAAAGACCTAAGCCAACTAAAGCTTCAAAAAATAATTCGTTTTCACTAACAGTCTAATTGGGCTCATAAAGGTAGACAGAAACTAAACAGTTAAAAAAAGGCTGTTTCACACCTTTACGCATCAACTTAAGCGATTCTTAAGTTTAGTGCAAACGGGTGATAATGTCGTTATTGGTGTCGATTCGATGTTGGCCAATGCACTAATCTTAACTAAAATTTAACTAAAATTTAGTTAAGATGTGTCAGATGACATATTTAGCTATTCGGAACGCACGACTTAACTTAATTTTGTATGGAATCTGACAGGACTAAAAATAAGTTGAACTAACGCCATTTAGCTATTCGGGAACGACCATTCATCTGTCATTTTTGGTTCGTTATCTGTCATTTTTAGGTGTTTTGAACTTAAAATGGTCTTAATTTAGTTCCGTTTTTTTAGGTGTAGACTTAATATATTTTGTAAGTTTTGAGGTTAACAAACTAGGAAATCAAGTAAAAATTAAATAGTGATGAGTTGCTTCAACCAATCTCCTTTCGTCATTCCTGGATATTTACTGAATCGCTCATCCTCAGTCAGGTCAACGGGGTCGGTCGAGTCTTTCAGCTAAAAACTCCATCAATCGTATAAGCAAGAGCATGCTAGGCAGATTACTTTGGATTTTGCACCTTTCTTATGTCCATCGAATAAGGAACAGAATCGCAATTGCGTTGGCCCAGCTTAAACTTCACTTAACAGTACGTACAGAAGCCAGCACATGCGGTTGGACACTTGCACTACGAAATTCACCCCTACCGCTACGGAATACGGGTGCTCTCAAGGTCATAATGTCCAGCCACATGTGCTGCTTACTGTACAACAAATCGACCATAAGTCATAGGTTCTATTTTGCAATTTCGTTTTAGTTTTACGCAGAAAAAATAAATTTCTAATTTCCGATAATGAAAACGGAACGTAACACATACTAAGTTGCGTTTCGTTGCGCTTGCGTTCGATTCAGTAACGTTCACTTTATTGCGGATTAAGGTTGCATGACTTTATACCTTTGCCTTTCTGTTGAAAAATAAACATTGCAGGAGCGTGCACAGAGCGAAATAATGTGTATCCGAACGTTAATCGTGTCAAGATTTGTTAAGTCCTGTCAAAAATGAACTAAAATTAGTTAAGATAAGGCGGGTGCAACACCGAATTAGCCCCAATGTCTCCGATATCGCATCGCCTTGAAGTCATCCACAGACTTCCAAATAAATATATACCTAATGAGTCTCTTTGTTATTATTAATTATTTATTACTAACCATACTTTTTAAGATATTATGATTACTAACACTTTTACGGACTTAGTCGGAAATAAATGATTTGAATTTGAATTTGAATGTAACTTTTTTCCCTTTGCGCGACTAATGTCCAAAATAAAAAATGTCCAACGAATTTTTGCAGTCAAAGATGGCGGATCCTGGCGGCGGAATGTGTATTTGCTTTTATGCTGTGTATGGTGGCCGTGTACATTTCCAAGCCGGTGTTCCTGACCCCCCTTCAAGCCGAGCCGATCAAGCCCATTACGTACCACGACATTTTAGATGCTCTGCCGCAAGACACGATCCTCGGGACCGCGCCTAAACGGGAACCATACAAAATGATCATGGACAGAACAGCTGAGATTCTAGCTACTGGTGAGAATTCCGTTGGTAGTACGCCTTCAAAGAACAGGATTGCGTTCAAATCTCGTCCAGGACAATTTTATTTTTTATAGAATTGACCTATGACCGTTGGATGCGGGCAGCGCAAGACCGATTATTGTGGAGATCCCTGGGGGAGGCCTTTGTCCAGCAGTAGACGTCTTTCGGCTGAGATGATGGTGATGATAATGATGACCTATGACTTGCGGGGGAGCGGAAGACTCTACCCAAAAAAGAAATCATGTAGCAACGCGTCTATAGGGGCGGCTCAAGGGAGCCTTGGACCTAGGCCTAGCGCGTTGGCATTGTAACCGAAGGGTGAAAAAAATCACTTTGTTTGCCTTGTTTCTGTATGTATATCAGTTGCTCAGATGCAGTCCGTATTACCAGGATCATCACTCATCGTAATTCATAATTATGTCCACGATCACTCTGGTAGTAGTGTACTGACTAAATAGATGAAAGTACATTATTATCGAGCCTGCGTCATCAAAATTTGCCAATGACATCTACGTGCTCACTTATACATGCAAGTTTAACTTGCAATTGTCCTTCTTGGTGTTTTAGTAATATAATTGTAATTGTAATTGTATTTGTATATTTACAGAAATAATATCTGCAGACGATGAACGCAAACTCAATGAACTTCTGTACAACCGCGTTAAAGGGACCGCCGTTAAGAGGGTTATCTGGATTATATGGAAGGATGAGGTTATTTACACACTATTTTTACACAATCTAGGTAGCATAGCATAATACGCGCGGAAGTCCATAGCATCAATTTATAATAGATCTTTAGATTACTTACTTACACACTTCTGATGCTCTTTTAATGCAGATTCACAGGCGATACCCCAAACCACATCGGCCAAATATTTACAATATGGTTTTGCTTAAGAAAGAGATAGAGCAAAGAAGAAAAGAGAGCTGTCATAGCGAAAAGTCGCCTGTTGACCTTCTTCATTTCGTTTGTTTCGTCATATGTTTTGTTTGGTGTCAACGTAGAGAAAGAAATTATTTTTTGTTCGGTAGTATATAGCCGTAATAATAGGTATAAGGCGACTCGATCCTATCAACACCTCAGTGATACGGTATACTAAAATATTTTAGTTTTGAGTCAGTTTCGACCAATAGAATCACGATCCCGAGCCAACCCCCCTCCCCCAACGCCCCTGCACCTCGGCTAGTTGACAGAATTTCTTTCTATAAGTTTTGCATGTATTACGTCTCTACAGTGTTCAAATCTCTTTGGGTGTCAATAAAGAATATGTGTATATTGTCACTCATATTGGCCAACAGGTTGGCAAGATTCTTTAAGTTTTGCATGTAATACGTCTCTACAGTGTTCAATACTCTTTGAGTGTCAATGAAGGATATTTGTACATTGTCACTCATATTGGTCAACAGGTTGACAAGATCTTTAAGTACTCGATCCGGAGCACTGAAGTCGGCAGGCTGATGGGCTCGGTGCAATCGCTCGACGGTTCCAACAAGGACAAAGTTCATTACAACATCTATTTAGAGTCAGGCTTCCTTACCGTGGAGTGCGCCGTGAACCACGCAATACTGGAACACACCGCTAGAATACTCATCAACTACGAGGTGAGTTAGCTACCGTACCACGCGGTTTCGCCGCCCCAGAGATGTCCTTTTCGAACAAGACGACGAAATCACAAATGTAGTCAAAGAGTATTTTACCTCTTACATTAGTAACACACAATGCCCGCACCTGCCAGCGGGGGCGCGACCCAATTCAATATAGTACCTATACAACGTGTTAAATGTGTTAATAAAATAACGCAACACCTCTTGGGTGTAACTCAGCTCATGTAACTGAACAACTTTTGTTCTGCAATAGTTTTTTTTTCTTACAGATTGACTTGGCCAGCTGATCAAAATAAAAGAAAACTTTAAAAAAATGCGATTTTAGAAAACTTGTAGAACAAAAGTTGTCCAGTTACATGAGCTGTTTCACCCGAGAGGGTCTGCAGTATTTGATTAACACTTTTTTTTTAAATTGACCTTTGCTTTGCTATCGCAAAAGGACGACGGACGAATCAAGCTTTACCGAACTTGTGGGGGAGCGGAAGACTACCCGAAGTAGTCATGTACCAACGCGTCTAGGGGCGGCTCGAGGGAGCCTCGGACCTAGGCCTAGTGCATTGATACGGAAAAACATCGCGAAGGGGGCGACGCCTGAGGGGCTCCGTCTCTGATTATTAGTTTTGGTTTTGATATTGGCCGCGCCCCAGCCGGCGGGTACGGGCATTGTTGTCTGAAGGGTTTTTGTTTAACACGTTGTAGAGGCAGAGCCCCTGAAGCGACGATGTCTCTTTTACGGTGTTTTCCGTATCAACGCGCTAGGCCTAGGTCCGTGGCCAACCGGCTACAATATACGCAGTAGTTTTTTGGGATCAATAATTGCGCAATGCCTCATCTACAAATCGTAATAATAAGAAAATTGATACCCACTACAGAATCACTAGTACAAATTTGTGCTAAATAGAATACGTACACATATCCTGGACCTGTAGGTGGGTATAAAAATGTTTGAACAAAATACAAAAACATTAAAATATATAGAAATAAAGAAAAATTGCCGAAACCCGGGATTGAACCGGGGACCTTTAGATCTTCAGTCTAACGCTCTCCCAACTGAGCTATTTCGGCTATGTTAAGTAGAGTTAATTCAGCCTTTAGAAGCCTTTCTTCTTGTAAAAGCATTAAAAAAGTAGATTCTGCCGAAACCCGGGATTGAACCGGGGACCTTTAGATCTTCAGTCTAACGCTCTCCCAACTGAGCTATTTCGGCTACGAATGGAGCGACCAAATTTATCTTCTTATATCTATACATGATATTATTTTTTATAATTGTACTATAATCGTGCTTGACCCCTGTTAAACGCGATAGCTTTGTTGATTATCTTGTTATTTTTAATGCATAGGTAAATACTGACTTTATGTAATTAGCTATATTTTCCTTATCAGTTTTACTGCATCGCATAGGTAATACGTGTACGGACATTTTGACGGCCACATAGCCAGGTCGGTAGTGTGCCTGCCTTTGAAGTACGGAGTCTAGGGTTTGAATCCCGCCCAGGCAAACATTCGTATGTTTAGTAGCTCCTATTTTTTCCTTGTGCCTGGATGTTGCATATTTGTATAAATATGTGTAATAATAATAATATTAATAGCTATCTACTACCCACAGTATACGATCTGCGATCTGCTTCATTTTGGGGTCAGATGGCCAAGTGTACAACAACACAACACACCATACAGTCATACACATAAATAAAAAAACAACCAATGTGTTTAAATTTTTTAAATTCATATGTATGACCAACCCGCATTGGGCCAGCGTGGTTGACTAAGGCCTATTCACCCTGATTTCAGGGTATGCTCGAACCCCTCGGTCGGAATATACATATACAGCTGTTAATGATGATATAAATATATAACATTCAAACACAAGGCAAACCAGATATCGCTTTTGTACTATCTATAAAATTTATGTTTATGTGCAATAAAAAAATTACAAACAAGTGCTCATCGCTTAAAAGCTTGCCCTAGGCAGAGTTTGAACCCGCGAATTTACGGGGCCGTAAACGTCATTATCTCTTATCACAGCTATCCCTTGTCGCGATGCCTGTGTCGCCGTTGATGGAGGAAGAAAAGGTCCATCGCGCTGTCTCGTTAATTCTTCTGTGCTTCACCTTCGCCCTGCTGCCGCCTGTGCTGGAAACTGAGGGCTTGGTGGTGTGTGAAACCGAAAACCGCTTTAAGGTACCTACAATCACAACATGTAATAAGTACATTTCTTTTAATAATACTCACAAACTTCGATCGGTCAGATTTATTAAACCAGATTATAAACAGAGTTTATAACTATTAAGATTTAAAACGGGATATTTACCGTGGTACTTGTTTTGTGAGTTCTCTTCAGTCGTCCCGTGATCATGATGCATACAACTGCATCAAAATACGAAATAGTTAAACACGCACAAACTGCTATACAGTTTGGCGGGCACAATACCTGTACGACCCGTATGAATGATATTAATAAATTTTTTTTTACGCGTTGAGCGTACGGCGCCGAAAGTTCAGCGTCTGATGTTTTTCGCCTTGACGTATCTAACTTCGGCTGATGTGTCATATCATAAGGCACTGCAAACGAGCGTATTCAGCCGAACATTCCGCGCCGCCGTACGGCACGGCAGGTGTGGCGCAACACTAAATTTATATGTCGTACTAGCTGTCCGCCCACGGCTACGCCTGCGTTGTTTTTATTTTAATTTTCATATGTTCATACGTTCTTAAGAACGAAAAGGGACAGGTTATTGCCAACCTACATTTAAAGACGTCAAACATCGATTTTACGAGTAATTTAGCAGGCATTTAAAAACATCCCGACATCCCGACTAAATTAACCTGAATTTGACAGCTGCACTGCTTACTTTAAATATCATTCATTCAAAATTAAATTCATTCATCTTCCATCCTTTTCGACTCCCATATGAATTAAAGAGATTTTCCATTATCATTGAATTGTTTCAGCGAGCAATGCGGATCAGGGGAGTGGACTACACCACTATATACTTGGGCTGGCTGATCTTTGCATTCTTCACCGCTCTGCCCGTCTGCATGATCTGCAGCATCAGCCTCATCCTCATCTTCAGGTGGATCCACCTGCTGTACGCTCTCGTCATCCTGCTGTCTTACTTCACAATCATGATGGTACTCGCTTTCATCATGTCTATGTTTCAAAGAAAAGGTTCGTTCTTTTATATCTTGAGTTATTCATTTGTATTACGTCTAGGGTTATGGCACTGGGCGGTCACTCCATACAGAAAACGCAATATGACAACCTGCTTCTTTTTGAATATCAACTACAAGTCAATGGCGCTAGGCGCCGTGTAAAACACCCCCGAACACCACCGGCGGAGCCCCCGGTGCCTGCGGGGTGCGGGGCGTGGGGCGCTATAACGGGCGGGAAACTCATTTTGGTGCGGGGGGGTTAGTGTCCTTTCTGTACGGGTTAGTACTATTATTTTCTTCTGTGGTTATGGTACAAATGATAATATCCTTCAAAATTGCAAAACATTATTAGTAGTGTGTAAATATAAATGCCAAGGTACTATTTGCTGTTACTCGTACTTTGCTTTTATGGGAATTCAACTTTATGGACCTGAATGGCAAAAGCGTTTGACTTCTACATATAAACTCCCTGATCGAAATGAGTATTTTCATTTATTTTCCTCATTATGATGTTTTTCTCGATTCTTAAAATGGTTTCCTTGGGAATTTGACTCAAAACCTATAACTGAACATGTCCTTACAGAATTTGCTAATTATTTGAGTCGCAAATATTATTACCATCATTTGGCGTGTAGGTAAGTAAGTAACCATATCTGGCTTTGTTTTTAGCGTTAATCGCGTCAGTGTGGACCACCATGCAAACGTTGCTGCAAACATTCTTAGCTGAGTTGATAGTTCATCACAAGAACTTACACGACCAGTCTGGTATTCTGACGTTCCTCTTCAAGGCATTGCTCCCGCCGCTAGGGCTGCTGAATGGTTTCAATGAGTTTGCATTGCTGAGAACAGGACGTAAGTGTTTTATTTTTTATGTGAAACAGCAATATGCGAGGGGTTAAACTATTATTGGCGTGGCGACCGAGGCAATCGAGGCGAGCGGACCGTGGCGATCGGGCATGTCGGTCGCCACGCTATATTTACTGAAAAAAACTATTCTCTACTGATAAAATAGAATAGAATATACTTTATTGCACACCAGAATAAAACAGAACAGTAAAATTCACGAAAAAATAACAAAGAAAGTGTACATGTAGGCGGCCTTATTGCTAAGTAACAATTTCTTCCAGGCAACCTTAAAATGTATATTTTTATGATACATCTTGTCACCTGCAGAGATTGCAATCCAGCTGCGCCACAATAAATGTATTTTTTTTTTAGTTTTTAACGGCGTACATTTATTTTCGACACATGTACATTATGTACGTCTAACGTACACTTTGTAATTAATTTATTGCGAACTTAGGTAGTAGTGTAGAAGCAGAGTATTACATAGTTTTTTGTCGGATTTTTGAATACCTAATTCTCAACCAGGCTGTACTGACATCTAGCAGATACCTGTAAAACCAATTGAAGTAGGGACTACTATTTGGTATTCTGTGCTTGAAGCAATCACAAACTAACTTTCTTTGGATATTTCACATCAACCAAGCGTCCCGTGACGGCTCACCATTTTTCTTTCAGTTATAACAGTTAGACTTTTCGTATGTTTTTCAGAGGAAGATATGCCCACGGCAAATTCCGTGGGTTATACTATACTTTCTTGGAGTCTCCTTCTTTTCCTGTACTTCATGTTATTGATGTTGCTACAACGAACTATTGGTTCAGCCAGAGCTATTGGTGGCCAAGTTTCTTGGAAATCTATAATTTTTAAACAAGTGCAGGTAGTAATTTAATGCAAACGAATTTTACATTAATCACGTAAAGAATATTATTTGCAATAAATGATTGTTTCGAAGTCTTTTTGAAATATTACGAAAGGGTTTTGTGCGGGAAAATGGGTGAACTTAAAGAGCGTACTTGTGATCCCCGTTCTTGCTTTTTCTTGGTCCAACAGATATCACTGGCCATTCAACGTGGCAATGCAGTCAGCATTATGGGCACTTTTGGACCAGGAAATGGCAGGGACGGGATTTTAGCATAAGTTTATTGATATTTTGTAAATACACGTTTACGAAAATACAAAAGAGTCTCTTGTACGGCGATGGATCATTCATTATAGCCTAAGAAGGAGCAGAATCTTCTGGCAATTGCAAATTGTTGCTTAAAAGAAGATTCTCACAATTTGTTTATGTAAACCGTGTCCTTATTGAATAAAAACATTCAAAAACTTTGAATAGTCTGGGTGGGCGAACAATAATGGTCACACAGTTCCATAATAAATTGGAGCATAGATTCTATTTACACGGAGTAAATCTCCAGAGTAACCTGACTCTATCTTAAATTTAATAAGCATGTTTTCATGTGTGTTTTGAGGTTAACCTATTTCACAAACCCTGGTGTCAGAATAGTAACGACTGCATCCGTAGATAGTTGCCGTAGAATATAAACGTAAAAGTATTAACGCATTTTTTTTTCATTTGTTTTGATATAATGGTGTCTGTCTAACATATGACCTAAAACACCACTATATCAATACCAAATATAAAAAAACATGAAGATACATACAACTCATAACTTATTTATAGAATAGAATAGAATAGAATAGAATAGAATATACTTTATTGCACACTAGAAATAATAGAATCAGTAAATTCAAAAAAAAAGAACGAAAGTGTATTATTATTAGGGCCTTATTGCTTATTTATTTAAAACTATTGCGTATTATTTTTTAGGATCCAAATAAACTTCGTCCGATCACGAAGCCCTCGTTGATGACGAAAGGGAAACTTCAAGAGGTGGATGAATTAGTTGCTAAGGCCGCTACATTTTCTAATGTTTCCAAGGTAAAAATGGTGCTTTGCGCCTAGAACTGACAGCCATTGGGACAGAAAGGTTCTTGGTGACGGTTGCGTGCTGGAAGGCGAAACGTGGGCAGACCCCTACAAGGTGGACTAAAGATCTGTTCAGGGTCGCGAGGAGGAGGATAAATCCAGCGGGATTTGGGTCAATTGTGGAAATCTTCGGGGAGGCCTTTCGATTGAACGGCGAATTGATAAGTGATGAAAGATGACTTGGAAAACCGCTAGGGATGATAGCCATGACTTTTGATGACTATTTAAGGAATTACAACTATAATAGTAATAATAATTAATAATTATGAAATCTATTTGTTTTTAAAGCCTGAGTAGAGACATACATTGCCGTTCGTCTTTTCTTTACTAAGTTACTGACGACTCAAAGTATTCTTCAGCCACGTTTATATATAACCAGCAACTACTGCCATTTAATCCGCCCACCGAAGGATGTAGTAACAGTCGTCTCGTTGTAGTAGTATTGGAGAAACATTATATTTGATCAGCAAATCAGATCAGGAAGGTGCAGTAAACGATAGAGGTTTATAGAATACTAGCGACCCGCCCCGGCTCCGCACGGGAAAATGGTTATTGTGGGTTATCCTTAAGCATATTATGCATGTATTATACATATAAACCTTCCTCTTGAATCACTCTATCTATTAAAAAAAACCGCATCAAAATCCGTTGCGTAGTTTTAAAGATTTAAGCGTACAAAGGGAGGGACATAGGGACATAGGGACATAGGGACAGAAAAAGCGACTTTGTTTTATACTATGTAGTGACTAGCTTTCCGCCCGCGGCTCCGCCCGTGCATACAGGTTTTAAAGAGTTTTCCCGTAGTAAAAGGTAGCCTATGCCCTTTCCCGAGGTCTATTCTATCTCTGTACCAAAGTTTTAACAAAACCGGAGCAGTGGTTTTGGCATGAAAGCGTAACAAACAGACATACTTACTACTTTCGCATTTATAATATTAGGTAAGGAATTAGTAGGGACTAGGAGTCCTATATCCTCTCTTGCTTGGGAGAAAAAGAATGAGATGTATTGCGCACTTATTTTTCAGAATATAATGGGTGTTCCCCTTCTGAAAGAAGTTTCTTTCGACATCTATAGGGGAGAGTTTACTTCCATATTTGCTGAGCGTATTCAAGATGAAATCGTGTACTGCATTGAAGATTTACTTACTGGTACGTATTTGTATATGCCATGTAGTCCCTGTATATTGGTTGCGTTAACAAGTTTTCTTCAATTTTAGTGTTCAGGTACCTTTATAACACGATCCGTTCATTTTCATCCTTTAGGTAGGCCGATTTTTGCCAATAATGTTATGATTTGTTATTGTAAATCGAAATAAAAATCGTACAAAAACGACAGTACAAGCTTGTGACATCATAAGCTAGTATTCCCTATAATTTTTCATATAAAATATTTTTGCACTAACACACAAAGGGCGAAAATCTAAGAATGTCCATCAAATATTGTTTTTGACATTTTATAAAAGAAGCTCTTTTGAATAGCCAGTCAACATCCCTATTAAAATAAAGTGTGTTTCCACACAAAATAAAAAGTTTCCATAAAGTCCACTCCCGCCGTCCTTGAAATTAACTACCTAATCTTGGTTGACTCCTTGAAAAACCGTAATTGTACCGTCATTTTTGTGTTGTGTTTAAACAGCTAAATACACTACAACAGTAATAAAAACACATCAATTTTTTTAGCACATCGAACATCAATTACGTTGTTAATAATCGCGAATGCGACGACTGCACGTGGTCCGAGCATGCCTGTAAACGCAATGATCAATGTGTGCGTAAGAATATGGCGCTTAGTTCCTAGTAGACCATCTGTCTAGGCGCGCCGCGCGCCGCCGCCGATGCACGTAATTTGTGGTTTCCAGGTCTGACGTACGCTGATACAGGCACCATCACCGTATTGGGCGCGGAGCTGAATCCAGGCAGGAATCTCCTTACGGAGCGCATGATGATTGGCTACTGCGACCGACACTCCATTCTCATTGAGGACCTCACCGTGGAACAGCACTTGTATCTTTATACTGAGGTCATTAATTTGATTGTTTGTTTGTTTGCATTAAATAGGCTCCGAAACTACTGAACTGATCATAAAACTTGGTAAAAAGATATGTGGAGGCATAGGGAAGATCTTCCGCCGGGCATGGTGGAAAACCCGGGGACCACGGTCGAACTGTACTTCGTTGGAACTTGTATTAGTTTTTCAATGTCTAGCGTAAAATCTGATAGCGCGTTTCAGGCCTTGGCTTCTAATTGGTCGCTCTTCTAATGACGTAGTATGTGGCGCGCCGCCACAGATAGAATAGCGAAAGGGAAAGGATATAGGCTACCTTTTACAGCAGGAAAATTCCTCATTCCCACGGGAAAAACTAATAACGCTGGCGGAAAGCCGTGGTTGTGGTTTTTTTACTACAGGTGTGCCTATGTGGAAGGAAGTGGTATCTGCCTACCCCTCTGGGAAAGAGGCGTGTCTGTATGTATGTCAATGGAAAACAAACAATAATTATAAACCATTTTATTACAATAATTTTCAGCCAAGGTACTACTTGTATGAACTTGTATGTAGTACCTACCTACTTATAACATCCTTGTTTATAGCAAACTTCCTAACATGGAGATACTAGGAGATAACAAATAGAAGTAGGTTCTTTAAAACTTCCCAGTATGTGTATGGTTACCTTTCAGGTAACAATGCCTGTACCCGCGGGCGAGGGCGCGGCCAAAATCAAAATTAAACTCAGAGACGGAGCCCCTCAGGCGTCGTCTCCTTCACGATGTATTTTCGTACCAACGAGCTAGGCCTAGGTGCGAGGCTCCCTCGACCCGCCCCTAGACGCGTTGGTACACGACTACTTTGGGGTAGAGCCATCCGCTCCCCCGCAAGTCCGGTGAAGCTTGATCCGTCGTACTTTTTCGACACCGGTCAAGTAAAAAAAAAAGTTTATGGCTACAGGTATGTCTATTACATGTGTAATGTGCAGAGAAGTGGGAGCCGCTTCGTATCGTAATGTGTATATCTACCATGGTCCAAGCAAACAAGGTCTTGCAATTAGACCACGTGACTGACACGAACCTACGTCATTTTGCCTATTCATCCTTGTCTATTACACGCGTTCGACAAGGATGAATAGGCAAAATGACGTAGACTCGTGTCAGTCACGTTGGTCTAATTGCAAGACCTTGTTTTCTTGGACCATGATGTCTACCTACAGGTATGTCTATGGCACAGAACATTTAAAAGAGGTTTGAAAGGCGCTGTGGGCGGGGCAGGCGCGCCAAGAGTATGAGCAACGCTCATACTTTCACGCAAAGACGCGATCGCGCTGTTTTACTCACACATAGCTATAAAAATGTACATCGGTTTGCGTGCATGCGTATGATTCGTTTCATTAGAAATCGCGTGATTGAGCGGCGGCGCTATGATTGGCTAGATTTGAAATGGCAAATATGTGCGTACACTTCATCTTTATTTAAGTACAGATGTAGTGGAGGTGAAAGGTGGGGTGGAATCGGCGACACCGAATTTCATACGGACGGCGCATTATTGCCACTCTAACCTCTTTTAAGTGTTCTGTGGTTTATGGCATGTGTATGTTTACCTACAGGTATGTCTGTGGAATCAGCACGGGGACGCTGTGTTTGAGTTCTCGGTGATCCGTCACGACGCGCTGAAGAAGGAGTGCGATCTGGCCGAGGTGTACAACATGAGAGTCAGAGACCTCTCCATCTACTACCGCGCACAGCTCTGCTGGGCTATCGCAGTGTTGCTTGAACCAAGGGTAGGTAATTAGTTACCAATAAGCACTGGGCCATGTGGTCAACTTAGGCTTATTAGCCTCGAGTCCCTCGGTGGGGACATAATATTGTTAATGATTTGAATCGTAACTTAATTAAAGAAGATTCTGATGTTCGCTAGCCGACTGCACTAGTATAACTAATCTTTATCGTATAATGATCGATAGATAATACTTACTAGTAGAATTTTCGAAATGTTGTAAAGATGGATGGAGAATGGATTAATGTTTTTTTATCTATTTCATCTCGAAAAACTTCTGATCAGTTTAAAATGCAATGGTTTTGTTTTGTAACTTAGGGTAACCTAACTTTTTACCAAAGGAAAACAAGGCTACGTTATGGAAAAAAATATAACAAGTTCGAAGCAAAATTTAGTCTGTCCTAGTAGTCTAGTACGTTGCCGCTCTAGGCAAAGGGCTAATACGGTACAATAAGTATTAGCCGACTCAAACCACAGATTAACAAATAGTTACTAACGTAAACTGACTCGTAAACTGCTCAAACTGACTCCAGTCACTTGATTCACTGAACTCAATTACGAAGTAAAGTATCCAAAGAGTGAATGGTTTGTTTACATTACGAATGCACTTTAATCAGTTTTTTTTCCAGTTGGTAATAATGCCTGATTCAAACGAACACCCACTGTACAAGGCTGTGTTGAGAGATAAGATTATGGTACGTATAAAAGTAAAAACACGTGTAACTTACGTATTGCTCAGTCTCAAAGAATCACTCAATGTAAAGCCATGAAAGTATCGGTCCAATTAGCCCGATAAAGTATGGTCTTAGTTCTTAAAACCGGGTTTACACGGGCAAAGTTTACTTGTCAATGTTATAAGATATAATAAATAAATACCTATAAATACCTATTGTACAATATCTAGCTCGTAAGGCTAATTGTTAAAAGAGCAAATAAAGTTTTTTTATTATTATGTGGCATTTGTTCTGGTCGTTCTTCTCCACAGACGAACGCCACCTTTGAAGGCTTTAAACGACCAACATCTCTGGTGCTTGATACTTAGCATTGATGCCGAAAAATGCTTTTGTAAAATCTTACTTTACACCTTTTGACTCTACAATTTATCCTCTTTTTGACTCTAATACTCGTGTTTATACAGAGTTATCCGGTAGACTGTAGGCGACGCGTTGATGTCTTTTTAAAGAATAGTAACATTTCATTGGAAAGACATCAACGCGCCACCTTTCATTTCTTTTTTAATCGTATGTCTTACTGTCGTCATAAGAAAAAAGGGCTCATCAAACAGATATTTTCTAAATTTCCTGAAGAGGCCGTAAGACTAAGAAAATGGTGCATTTATGACGGTAGTACGTCTGCCTACTGAGCACAGGGTCGCGGGTTCGAATACCGCCCAGGGCAAACATTCGTGTGATGAGCACTTGTGTTTGCCTTGTGTCTGGATGTTGTATAATTATATATGTATGTATATCAGCTGTTTAGTACCCATAGTACAGGCTCTGCCTAGTTTGGGGTCAGATGGCCCTGTGTGAGATGTCCCACATATTATTATTATTATTTGATTAAAAGTCAGTTGCGGCCTTTTGCGTTATGGCGGCAGATTACTGGTGTCAATAAAGAATATTTGTATTGTATTTAGCAAAACCAAGCAGGCTTAATTTCATTACTAGAAATATTTAGCTACCTTCGAGGAAATTCAAAGCGTGGTCGACTAAGGCCTTGCACCTTAATTCAGGGTAGGCTCGAGCCCCTCGGTGGGGACATTATGGGCTGTTTACATCGTTTAGTGGCGATGTGTTTCAGAACAGCCGAGGGTACTTGTCAATTGTGAGCCTGACCGTATCGAGCATGGACCTTCAGTACGCCGACCGGCTGTTCTTGCTTGACCACAAAGTTTTGGCATTCGGAGGCACCCCCGCTTATATGTTCTATGTTTATGGTTAGTTGAATATAATAGATTATAATAAAAAAATATTCAGAGAGAGAGAGATAGAGATATTCCCTCTTGGTTGACTTAATCCTTTTTAAGCTAATGAAATCAAATCATATACCTAGATTTATTTTAAACCCATAGGTATTTAGTACGAGTAACAATTGGTTAGCTAACCATGAAGTATTGAGTAGTTAAGAAAAATAAATTGGTTTCTTGGGATTCAAACGGTGCAAAATCCAACGTGTTCAGCTGAGCGTGCTCTTGACTGCACTGTATAAGCTTTAATTGTTGTTTTTTGCCTAGTTTTTATTTAATAATGTCCAAATCGAATATTCTTTTCTGATTTTGTTATTAAAAGCGTGAAAAGTAAGTATAGTCTTTTAATTTAAGTTAAGAATGAGCTCAGTTATTTAAACATTTTAAGGCAACGATTACCGCGTTCGTCTGAACTTCAAATCGGGTGACATAGACATCACAACGTTAGAGGAGTTCACATCAAAGCTGCACGGCTACGGCGCCAGGATCCGCGCGCAGATGGGCTCGCTGCTAATCCTGCGCATGCCGACCACGCCCACGGGAAACGTGGCCCAACTCGCACAGTATATAGAGGAAAACTTTGACCGCTTGGAAATGTACTCGCTCTCGATTAGTTTGCCAGACCCCGAGGAAGTTTTTAGAAGGTTAGTTCCTCATGCTTTTTAACTTATTTTGATGATAGTATACTATTTGTCTAGAATGGAATAGAAAAGTATTGGAAAAGATTATAATGTTTAGAAGAATCTCTATAATGTAAACAAACCGCTCGACGAAAAGCTTAAAGAAGCTTTTAAGGTATCGAATGAGTTCAGAATTAGGAAATGACTAATTAAAAAACTAAAGCAACCCTAACCTGACCTAACCTGTGCCGTTACTTTTTCGGAAACAAAAAATGTTATTTTCTCCGTACAAACTGTTTACTCGTAATTGAAATAGTCGTGACGATTCCTGTCATGTTTATTTACATTATTATAGAGGATCTGTTAAATTAATACTGTACTTTGAATGTTTTTCGGTTATTAGATGCAAATAATACCAAGGCTTTTATTTTGCATGTCACTTCTAAGTCTATATAGTATTAATAGTTTTGCTCAAACTTAAAAGCTCGCACATGACATGGCAATGAAAAAAAAAAGAAACAAATTTGATCAAGGGACGAGCGACGATGTAATAATGCGATATAAAATATCAGTTTGTTTTCTTGAACAGAACTTTTATTACAAAGTAGGTATGTCTTCTGAGCAGATTTTTTTACATATTCTCAGAGCTATCCACGAGTCGAGGGAACATACAGCAGTGGAAAATAAAAGTTCATTAATACACACACAATCAGCCCTGCTATCAGTTTCAAGTGAGTCAACGTTTGTTGTTTTGAAATTGATTATATAAGGTGAATTTCGTCGTCGATTCACCCGCGCCATTGAGAATTTGACAACTTTCCTTAAAAGTCTACCTCAATTCACTACTAGGTTAAGATCTCTCCCTTGAAAGGGAGGCATTTCCATAACCCCACACAATATTGGCAGGCAGGTTGGGTAAGGCTGTTGAATCTTACTTTTCTTTGCGGTGAATTTTGATACTTGCGATTTTTGCTTGGTTACCACTGTTTCCCTTTTCGCAAGTTATAACACAAGCAGCTATACACTTTGTCACAGACTTTGCCTAAACATTTAAGTATTATACTAATTCACCTAATCAAACTGAACTAAAAAAGGTAGAAAACAAGTAGAAAAATTAAAAGATGTTGATTTGATTTGAATCAACGTATTTTTAAATTACCAGTTCTGATGAATATGTGTATGGCAAGGCAAGGTCGTGGGTTCAAGTCCCGCCGGAAGGTTCACGTTTTTGGTTGTTTTCTATGAATCTAAAAATATTCCTACGAATATTTTATTATTTTCCCGTGGTAAATAATGTTCATATTTTCAGAGGAACGTGACTGGAAGCTTCAGACGACTTGCTGTATGAATTTTACACATTTACGAATTATCGCATGGAAATATTTCTCCTGTTATATTCATTATCGTTTCTTCCTAATTGTAACGGTAAATTTAACTGTTTAGGTTATATTTTCAACAATGAGTTTTAGAGTTGTGATTGTGTTTAAAACTTGCTTACTTAGCTTGTGGGCTGCGAGGTAAAACTACCTCACAAACCTTGAAAGATACATCTGTAGTTACTGTAGCCGGGACCAATTTACGTGTCTTCTGAAGCATGGAATCATTTTTCTTTTCCTATGCAAACTGGGGATAGTATCACAAAGTGATGTTTGTCCGACAAGTGTTCCACCGGGATTCAATCTCGGGTCCTTCGTAATTCGCCAGTGTTTTACCATTTGAATACGGAGGTAGTTACATAAAAACTGTAGTAAGTATATGGTGATATTAATAAAGATTTACGATTTTGAAGGTGATATCGGCGCTGATTTCTGGGGTCTGTATCGGGTGGACTCTAGCCGGCTCGCTGAAAAAATTTAACATTAACGAGATGGATATGAAAGTGAGTATTGTATTTTAGCATGATGTACAGCAAAAATAAATTTAAGATAAATTCGTGGTCGTGTTTGATAGTATCACCTTAGCACGACTAATGTCCAAAAAGAAAAATATCCATAGCTCATCACATTAATATTTTCTTCGTGTTTAGACGCTGACAGTGGAGGCAGAGAATAAGGAAACTATTCTAATAACGAGGGTAGACATGTCTGAACAGGCACTAGCAGTAGCTAGAGCGTAAGTATTTCAACTACTTGTAAACTGCAACTACAGCTTATAACAACCACTGCTACCCCATACCACTGTGACAAACCACGACAAACTATATATCCCTTACCCAAAGACATACCATTATAAAGCAGCGCCCCACTGATTAGGAGTCGAAGTGGTCGACATGACCGAAAACTGTCGGAAGGATCATCATCATATAAACCCGCCATATTATAATATCCTCCCAATAGGATATTTATTTTTATTTTATTTTATTCGGAATACCAACACCATAATATACACATGTTAATATTAAACTTTCAGCATAGCCATTTATAGGTATTCAAACCAAGTAACAGTAGAAGCACGACTAAATTGTGAAAAAGTAATCGAAATTTTTGTTCATTACACCGTTTTGCACCTACAAGAAGAGATGTTGTTGTTTAGGAATTCAGCAGGGAACCACACAGCGATTAGGAGGGAATCACACAAGTCAAATCATATTAATAAGTTATTATCACTACATAGTATAAAATAAAGTCGCTTTCTCTGTCCCTATGTCCCTATGTCCCTATGTATGCTTAAATCTTTAAAACTACGCAACGGATATTGATGCGGTTTTTTTTAATAGATAGAGTGATTCAAGAGGACGGTTTATATATATAATACATGCATAATATACTTAAGGATAACCCACAATAAAAAAATTCCCGTGCGGAGCCGGGGCGGGTCGCTAGTTAACGTATATTTTACCTGTTAGATGGACTTAGAATGCTGTGATATATATATTTTAAATGCATTTAAATCGTTTGAAATGTAATATTTAATTAAAGTTCCACTCCAAAAACAACTGTAAAGCTGTAAAACATTTAGTTCGGATTGGTCGAAGATGTAACAAAGCCTGATTGTTGCAGATATGTGTTATCTCATACAAACGCACCCAATGAGCAAGTGAAAAAGATGTCGTACATATCTTTGGTGAATCCCGAGGTACTTATTACACGTTTTGCAGCTTTTATCGCCATGATATACCTACTTACGTGTTAAATTATACTAAGTATGAGTATAGTAGTCAGGAACTTCAGAGCGCCTTTATCCCGTAACAGAACAGTAGAGACAAAACTAGTCATGTAATACTATCTGTTATCGTTACCAGGTATTTAGAGTTCGAATCCTGTTGGGGATCCGTCGAACAACTATTACTTTGTAAGACTTTCCCTAGTTTGGTTAGGACATTGCAGGCTGAATCACCTGATTGTCCGAAAAGCTTCGGAAGGCACGTAAAGCCGTTGGTACCGGCTACTATCTACGGATTCGTATTGACGCCATGTCAGAAGCCTAAGGGGTTTGTTCCCGTTGTCCCCATTAAAAATATCCCCATTGAATGGGGACAGCGGCACTTAATAAATTTATTTAAAATACTTCCCGTTGTCCCCATTGGCATTACCCCATGTAATGGGGACAACGGCACTGTAATAAATTAATTAAATTACTTCCCGCTGTCCCCATACTGCCGTCATAAGAAAGAAAGACGCATCTACACTGAACTTCAATCGGAGAAAAAAAATGTTTTGTGTTGCCTAAATAAAAAAATTCGCTGCTTGTAAGGCACCTATTTCACTGGCGACAAAGACAAAGTCGTGCAAAAACGAAAAGGGACCCAGTTATGCGCAAGAGTGAGCGCGGTGTATTTGTATCTCATTCCAACGCATAACTGCGTCCCTTTTCGTTTTTTCACGACTTTGTCTTTATCGCCAGTGAGATAATAAAAAAAAAACTAAATTTAGAAATTCAATAATGCGTGTGTAAACTATATCTTTTACGTTGTAAATAAAAAGTATGAATATTTTTTTTATTGTGAATATTAGACATTTTCCTTTTCTTCCTAGTAAAAAAAATACTTAAAAATCGTAATACTACAATGAAAAGTAGCATCTGGCTAGACGCGACTTTTCAACTTAGTATCTCTACAATTTTTGTCTAAGAACATGAAAAATACTTGCCTAAAAACATCTCTAAAGGCATGCAAAAGGCAGACTAGGTTTGCATTTCCATGTTGATTGAATATAATATAATTAAGTTACAGATTATATAACATTTACCATTAGTTTGATAACATGTTAAAATTATTTGCTCTTATTATCCAGGAAGAAAACTGGGAAATACGTGTGTGTTGACCTCATCGCTGGCCGCATTTCTTATTTTTATGTATTTTAATGTTGTAGATGTTTTTAAGTAAAAATAGATGTAGCATCGGTTTGGTCAGTAGGTAATATCACAAATTCAATTCAATTTATTAATTCATTAAAAGGTTTATATACATTATCATTACAGGTATACACCCGAGTCGATAATGCAAATATAAAAACATCAAATACAAATAAATCATAAACGTAACAAACAATGTCAATATTAATTTAGTAATTGCATACATTAAAAATATGTCGAAAATAAATTACAAGTATACTAAATTACTTCTAAACTGTCCAAAAATATTATGTAGAACGATTTTTTTGCATAAAATTTATTGTGTAGGTTTAAATAACGTTTTAATTAGCCCCGTGTCTTGTAAGAATTAAGAAATATCGAGAATATGTTTTATACTATTTAGTTTCTTTTTATCAAATCTTGATTCACTTTATTTTCCTCTCAAGCTAATAACGTAACTAAAATTCAAAATGTACATTTAATGGGGACAATGGCACATCATAAATTTTCTATTCCCGCTGTCCCCATTGAAAATAATGCAATGGGGACAACGGGAAGAAATTTTAAATGTTTCCCGTTGTCCCCATTATGGGGACACGCCAATGGGGACAACGGGAACTAACGGCCTAAGGCGGTTCTATAATTCCGACACCAGGGGGTTTGTGAGGAAGGTTAACCTCGAAATCCACTTGATAAGAAGGAGAAGTTACCAGATAAAAACTAAAGCATTTACAAACAAATTACTTTAAAGAACTTTTGCGTGAGTTGGTACTTGACTGCATTTAAAATACATCTTGACTAGCCTGCTAAGTACACAATATAAACCAGTAACTAATATAATGTTCGAATTGCACTACTAAATACTAGTATTCTGTTTTTATCCGATAGTGTACTGTTTGCAGAGTGTGACAGAATTTTTGGCCGAACGAGCTGTGGACTCTCCAAAACAGTACGTGAATTTGTACGCTTATGGCATGAACGTACAGAAAAATGGAACCCAGCTTATGGTGAGAATTATAAACGTTTTTCTGTAAAGTCGACGGCCCAGCCGTTCTCGTATAACAGCGGGACAACCGAACAATCACTACATAGTATAAAACAAAGTCGCTTTCTCTGTCCCTATGTCCCTATTATGTATGCTTAAATCTTTAAAACTACGCAACGGATTTTGATGGGGTTTTTTTTAATAGATAGTGATTCAAGAGGAAGGTTTATATGTATAATACATGCATAATATACTTAAGAATAACCCACAATAACCATTTTCCCGTGCGGAGCCGGGGCGGGTCGCTAGTTATAGTATAGAAGATAGATAGGTAGAAGAAGAAAATTTATGTTTCGTTTAGAAAGTAGAAGTATATTTGTATTGTATTGTTTCTTGTTTAGGTAGGGGCTTTATACAGCCCCATGCATCATGATATCGCGGCAGCTCCCAGGTCCATAGCCCGCGTGTACATGGCTATGATGCGCTATTTTTCGGGCAACTTGGATGCCTCCATTGAGATTGAAGACAGCCCTCTCGTATTGGATTTTGCCCTGGTAAGGATCTAAAGAAACGAAATTTTAAATGGCTTAATATTACTATTGGACTTGAAGTGGAAAAATGGTGTTATTATGCTGCGAAACATTCCATTAAAAGGTTATTTTCTCCCAATATTAGCGCTTCTCTTTTTTTCAGCTAGGACATAACTTTCAAAACTGTTTATATGGCATTTTAATAACTTGATTGATTTCATTTCAGCTGATGGATTTCTCGAAACCGCCTCTTTTGACTCAGTTTCTTTTGGTCCTGACAATATCGCATATAACATTAGTGCCCTCAAAAGAGTTCGGCCTTATTAGACACATGCAGGTACCTATATGACATAGCATTACATTTATCTTATCAGTGCTTTATTTACCTGTCATGACAAGAACTTGTGAAACTCAACCATCGTTAACAGTTCATAAAGCAGCTCCTCACCGAGGAGTTCAAGCCTACCCTTAAATCAGGGTGAATATCTTTAATCTATCTTTTTGGAGAGAATGGGAAAATCTAACTAAAACAACCAAAAAGCGTCTACCTAACCAGCTCGATTGAAAAAAAACTGTAAACAGCAAAATGAACAAATTCAACAACACCACAGTACATCTTTGGCTACCATTTCAGACCAAGCTATTACTTAGCCTACATAAGTATCCACTGTGGGTTTAACATAGGTTCACACATACAAAGGGTGAGCAGAGGTAATTAGCTCACAGGGAGCTCAAACTACGAGTAAAACCAATTTTAGCAAAGTCTTTGAGCTAAGATTCAGTACCTACGCGTCTAAAATAAGATATACCAATCTTAGCGTTTCGTAGTGTATCTGACCGTTTCAGACACACGCCATGAATTTCTCCCCTCTCCGCTATTGGGTGAACCTGGCGATCTGTGATATAGTGCTGTACTGGATACTGGTCCTAATCATTTCCGTAGTCGCGCTCGCCATACTACTTGCAAATATTCTCCGGTCCTACGTGCACTTGCGATATGCAGACCTTGGTGAGTTACAACAATTTACCGGATTAATGCACAACTTATACCATATGGATTCAAAAAATAATTAAAAAATAAACATATAAACAATTCATAAACTAAATTTTTTTGGCCTGATCGGTTTGTATTAAAAGTATACAAAATAATGAAAGGGTCTCAAAGTAATCTTTTAGCATTTTGAGTTTTTGGGTAATTTATTCAGTTAACGCCATTTTGGATGGCCAACCTTGGGCAGTCTGGTCTCGTAATATTCCCACCATTCCCGGGAAATTTCCGCTCCCAGGAATATTCCCAACGAAAATTGCTGTTCAAGCTGGCTAAATGTGGCAGACCGGGTTGGTGTTAACCGGTTAGGTACCTAATGATCCGAACGGCCCTACAGATCTCACTGACTCATCCTTTTTTGGCCTTAAACGGAAAGTAACATTATTAGTGTGGGGATGGCACATCACTAGTCTGGTCCTTGGTATTGACGTCAAAAAAGGTTTTGTAAATCTTACTACGAAAAAAAACGTTATGATGATTTTGATTTTGATTTCCAGTGGCGATACCGTTCATGCTGATGATGTATGGCGTGGGGTGTGTTCCTCAGGCTTACCTCTTCAGCCTGGGCCCTAGCGCCCCCCTCAACTCCATGCTTCTGATCATCACCAACATTGTGTTTGGTAAGAGATTTGTCTGTAAATAGCCCATATATGTTCCTACCTGACTCAGTGCGGGTGGGTAAGATTTGCTCTAAGTATATCAATTCGAACCTTCTATCTTTAAATCTGGATCTTTGTAGAAAAGCTTCAAAAGTATCTAATTTGCTGACAACAAATAAAACTTGACAATAACAACCAACAGATCTTACTGTAAAAGAAAACCATAGTACTTAGTTGGTGTCGCTGTAATTGACCATTTTATGTTACCCTCAAAGTATACTCAACCCTCGTTATTCAGCTGAAAACTGGACTAAGATCTAAAGGCCTCCAGGAGTTTCAGAGTATTATTACAATATAACACACTCATGATTGCTTTGAAGAGCCAACTTCCATTCTAAAATTCGTGGGTTCAAACCTCGGCCGGCACGTACAAACGTGTTTTAGATTTTCGAATTTATATGTAGGTACGTTTATTCGACGCTCTTACGGTAAAGGAAAGCATCGTGAGAAAACTTGCACAAAGGATTTGTTCCGAATTCGTCATGTTCCGGATTTGTCGTATTCCAATAGGAAAATACGAATCTGGAATACGACGAGTCCGGAACATAACGAATTCGGATCAAATCATTCAAAGGTTGTGTATGAAGTTGACCAATCAAATCCGATGAAGCTTGATCCGTCGTACTTTTTCGACAAGAGCATATAAATTAAAAAAAAAAGGTTGACCAACCTGCACTGAGCCAGCGTGGTCGACTAATGCCTATTCAGTATTCGCCTTGGTTTTAGGCTACACTGTAGAGCCCTTCAGTGAGGAAGATACAATCCGTCAGAAATATCTGCGCACCTCGCTGGAATGCGCTTCCCCTCGCGCTCCCCGCACCTCAGCCCGTTTTTGCCTATCCAGTACGGGTGCGAACGCAAGCACCGACGCATGACGTCATTAAGCCAGGTGCGCAGATTTTTCCAACGGATTGTATATGTAAAACTTCTTCTTCCTCGTTCCCTCAATGCTGTTCAATGAGGATCGCGACCACGTACAATCAGTCTCCATTGGGTGCGTTCATATGCGCAGTGGACTGCACGATGGATGCTGCCGCCAACTTCTCTCTTCACTGTGTCGGACCACTTTGTAGGCGGGCGCCTGAGCCCTGAGCACGTCTGCCTTCCATTTTCCCCAATATAATCTGCTTTTCCAGACTGTGCTTAGAGGACCGCATAATATGTCCGAAAAAGCTGAGGGTTCTCTGTCGGCAGATTGTAGAAAGCCGTGTGGTGATTTTTTATTTTAAGTATATGTAAAAATGAGCTATTAATGTCATTGCATTTAAATTCAGGCGAGGTGACCCTCGTTGCGAAATTGCTGACAGGAGATGCGTATAGCTACGCCCTGACCATCATGGCTCTCTCCCCGCAGTTCAACATGGCATATGCCATGGTCAAGATCACACAGATATTCATTTACAACTGCGAGTGCATTATATTTGAAAAGCAACATCTATGCGCTCAGAAAGTGCTTCATAAGTGCTGCGGTAAGTTTATTTAGGTATATGTTGCGTAATTGTAACTGCATGTACGAGTACGTAGTACTACTCGTGACTATTACCTACCACAGAATACCAAATGGTTCCTAGTATTACACTGTTTCGTCTAACCACAGACCCTTTGCGCGACTAATGTTCAAACATGAAAAATGACCAATGGTCGAAAATGTCCAATCATAAAAAAGTCCAATCATAAAACCGTTTAATTCTCAATGCCGGAAAACTGTTTTTTGTGGCCTAAGGGGCTACTCTTTACGGCGATTCTGATCCGTCGACATTGAGATCGGGCGTTTCGTACTCTCGAAAGCCACAATAGCGCCACGCCACCAAGGTGGTTTCATGGGCGGACATTGAGGGAACTAAATGAAATCGGACTTTTGTCAACTCTTTGCGGGCAGGTTTTCAAGAGTAGCGGTCTTAAATTGACTTTGGTATTGCATTGGGTTGAAATCGGGATCGATATTGATTTCAAGAATAGGTTAGGCCCTGGGCCCTAGGTTATATTGTACTAGAGCACAGGAAAATGGTTATTGTGGATTATCTCTAAGTATATAATACATATAAACCTTTCTCTTGAATCACTCTATCTGTTAAAAGAAACCGCATCAAAATCCGTTGCGTAGTTTTAAAGATTTAAGCATACATAGGGATATAGGGACAGAGAAAGCGGCTTTGTTTTACGAGTATAATATGTAGTGATAGTGAAGTATCGTTATATTTTTTCAGAAAAATGTGGAGTTCTACAAGACTGCTATAAAAGAAAGTCATACTTAGAGGCGATAAAAAACGAGGTGTCTTGCATACTCGGCTCGGCCTCACTGATGTTTCTGATCCTTCTGTTGTGGGAGTACCGATACATCCCGATAGTATGGAACTACATTGGAAACAAGTTATTTCGCAGGTAAGTATAGTTAGCGCCAAACAAGTTCCGCAGTTGAAATTCCGCAATATGGCGAGGTTTCTTATTTCTTTGGTCGGGCTTTATATGTATGATAAAGAAGCCTGACCAAAGAAATAAAAAATCTGCTCTGTCTGGGGCCAATTGTAATTATATTGCGAAAAGTTCCATTAAAATTCCGCAATATGGCGAGGTTTTTTATTTCTCAGTAGACCTACTATGTAAGTAGCGACAGGCTCGAGAAGCTATTAAACGCGACATATTGACAGAACTACTATGGCTCTAATGTCACTATGTCGCGTTTGACAGCTTCTCGAGCCTGTCGCTACTTACATAGTAGGCCTCCTGGCTGCGTTTAAAGCAGACCGCGGATGCTTAAAAATACGGGCTATGTGCTCGACTTTTAAATCGCTTTTGATTATATACTTGTTTTTTGTATGGATGCGTTGTTATTACTTGCACTCAAATAGTGCTGATCTAGAAGAACGGCTGGAGCAGAATATCAGCAGTTGTTCGCTTCGGCAGCAGCTATAATGCTGAGTTTCAGACCTATTTGCACGTCACTTATTTTACTTATGCCCAAGATTGTATTTAAATATTATGTAAATTGTGAAAGTTGCAAATAAACGTCTTTTTATTTATTTATTTATTTCAAACAACTTGAATAAGATAACGCCCCGTAGCCCAGTTGGTAGTACGTCTGCCTTCGAAGCACTGGGTCGCGGTTTCTAATCCCGCCTAGGGCAAACATTCGTGTCATGTGCACTTGCGTTTGCCTTGTGTCTGGATGTTTTATATTTATATACTAGCTGTCCGCCCGCGACTATACGCCCGCGTTGTTTTTTTTTCTTACCTTTTAAACCTTCCCTGGACTTTCATGAATATTTCAAGACCAAAATTAGCCAAATCGGTTCAGCCGTTCTCGAGTTTTAAGCAGACTAACGAACAGCAATCCATTTTTATATATTAGCTTTCCGCCCCGCGGCTCCGCCCGCGTTAACAATTTTTCCCGTGGGAATAGGGTATTTTCCCGCGGTAAAAAGGTAGCCTATGTGTTAATCCAGCCAGAGTACTCCATACCAAATTTTATTAAATTCGCTCCAGCCTTAAGACATGAAGAACTAACACACATACAAACTTTCGCCTTTGTAGTATTATTGTGATGATGTATAATATCTCCCTCGATAGTACAGGCTCTGTGTAGAAGTTCCAAATATTTATTTAAGACTAGCGACCCGCCCCGGCTCCGCACGGGAAAATGGTTATTGTGGGTTATCCTTAAGTATATTATGCATGTATTATACATATAAACCTTCCTCTTGAATCACTCTATCTATTAAAAAAAACCGCATCAATATCCGTTGCGTATTTTTAAAGATTTAAGCATACATAGGGACATAGGGACAGAGAAAGCGACTTTGTTTTATACTATGTAGTGATGTCACGGGGTACAACTAGTAATAGTTCATAGTAAAATATGTATAATATTGTATTCGGCAGTATTCGCTTTTCTGTCATTTTACTAGATTTCGTTTATTGAAACGACATATTATCACTAGATTATTTTAGTAAGAAGACGTAATAAACAAGAGAATTCGGCATCTACCGGGATTTCGTAATATCCCTAGGGATTTCGTGAAATCCCTGATTTCCATATTTCCCTGCGACATGTATATATAAATAAAACATTTGTAACTAAGGTTTTTGAGCCGAGACCATCTGAGTTTGCTGTCGATAAGAAAAATAATAAAATAACCTTGAATATTGCAATATCAATGATTGCATCTTCAAAATATTTGAGATGAAAATATTTTGCAGAAAACAAGACTTTATGAAATTTGATTCACCAGGATCGAGAAAAGAGAAAAACTTAGCAGTGGAAAAAAACATACTACTAAAGGCAGGTCAGTTCAAGTAAATTAGTATACTAGACGAGTATGTTTGTTAACTCCTTGTGTGTTAGCTGATTGGAAAAAAACTATTTATTCAAAAATATATGTATTGTTTTGATTAGTCCCACAGAAATTATATCAAAGATGGTTCTAATTTTAAATCAATTTATTGATAGATTTTTAAATACGACAAGAATATTTTAGCATGCGTGCGTTGATGTCTTTCATATGACAAACTGCGTTAATGCAAAAACGCAAAAAAAAGCTGTACCTATTAAAATTTTCATAATAACGAGCGGTTATGAAATTACGAAGTATTATATACACATACATGAAATTGAAAAGAGTTATTTTTATTATTATCACATGTGCTTTATTAGGTAAAGGTTCGAGCATGAATTACGGCGAAAACTTATTGATAGTGAATGCTTCACGGATGTATAAAAACCGTTACATAGTTCGGCACATTTACCTTGGACTCGCTAAAGGTTTGTAACAATCCTTTTTAAGGTTCTGTAGGTATATAGCTTTCCGCCCCGCGGTTTGCCCGCGTTAACAGGTTTTCCCGAGGTAAAAAGTAGCCTATTTGTTATGGTGATGTATAAGCTATATTACTGTAAAGTTTCATTAAAATCCATTAAGAAGTTTTTGCGTGAAAGAGTAACAAACATCCATACATCCATCTTCATAAACTTTCGTGTTTACAATATTAGTAGGATGCGAATAGAGATGCTTGGAGTTTCTCTACGCGATCAAATCCTGAAATGATGAGATCAGCAAGACAAAGTCATCGAAATATTGTGGCCCGAAGGATAACTAAACTTCTAGCAAAAGGCAGCATATTGCGCCTAGATCCGAACGGCCGTAATGTTGTTTGTCAAATGAACCGACGATGATCGTGAGAAGTAACTAGATGCGGGTCAAACATGGCCGGTCTTCTTTCTTCCGGCGGACATATGATGATGATGGCGTTGGATTTCGTCCTGGGGTTATAAATGTTAATTTATTATTATAGGGGAGGCAGTGGCGCTGGCAGGCTTAAGAAGCCACGGTCGTGTGATGTTGTGCGATATGATATCGGGTTACAAGACTAGAAACGAGGGTCAGATTTGGGCTGTTTCCAAATACAGGCAAAGATGTTCGCCGCATAGGGTAAGTTTGGAGTTCGCAATATATTTTGTTACACCTTTTTAGTAACGCTATACATCTAGCTTTGTTTCATAGTATGAAATAATCACTACATAGTACATAGTATAAAACATAGTCGCTTTCTCTGTCTCTATGTCCCTACCTATGTCCCTTTGTATGCTTAAATCTTTAAAACTACGCAACGGATTTGATGCGGTTTTTTTTAATAGATAGAGTGTTTCAAGAGGAAGGTTTATATGTATAATACATGCATAATATACTTAAGGATAACCCACAATAACCATTTTCCCGTGCGGAGCCGGGGCGGGTCGCTAGTCAGTAATAAGTAGGAATTAGAATATACATATAATATAATAAAATATGTGCTAGGTTAGTCAAACGCGTTTTTCTTATGTCAAATGTGCTGTTAAGTAAAGATTGGAAAATAAAGAGTTAGGAAAGGTTGAAAAAGTTTAAATTTTGCGTTCGTACCAAATTTGAAACACGTTTCAAGTTACCATGTGAACGAAGTAGTACCTAGTTTTGTACGAATCCGAATTTAGCAGACATTACGCGACTAAAAAGAACTCCACTCTCAAACTCATAAAAATTACGCTCGTCTGTCCTCACTCACAGAGGATGGTTTACCTCTTTTGCCTTGCCTTCATGTCGTTGTTGTTTTTACATAGTATGCGAGGCAAGTAGTATTGTGCAGCGGCAGGCAACCGCTGTCAGAATGGATGACTGTGTACGACGGCCTTGAAATGCTGGCGCTCATGCGAGGAGTGCCCAGGCGGAAAACCAAGGCAGAGCTGGAGAACTATCTCGCTGCTCTAGGTGAGCCTAAAGGAGCGAACCCAGAGACGCGGGGTGCGGGACTATATCCAAAGGCTGCATATAAACTACTGAGCTGCGGCCAAGACAAAGATGGCGTCCGCTTTCTATGGGACAGACAGGCGTCATCTCCTTCACGATGTTTTTCCGTATCAACGCGCCTAGGCCTAGGTTCGAGGTTCCCTTAAGCCGCTCCAAGACTCGTTGGTACATGACTACTTTGGGGTAGAGCCGAGCGATCCGCTTACTCGCAAGTCCGGTGAAGCTTGATAGGTCGTACCTTTTCGACACAAGCATAGGAATTAAAAAAAAAAAGCGACAGACGACAGCACATAATCTCGGATTCCGTCCCGCACCCCGCTCTTTACCGCGTCTGTGAAACCTCTTCGTATTTACTTCAACGCGATCAAAGATTTTTTTTACTTTTGATTCTAACGATCTCTTACATTTAGCTGTCTTCTGTTGGTTGTGTTGTGAAGTTGTAAGGTTATTCACTAGGTATATCTGTCCTTACTCAAACTCTACCTACATACATAGGTATATTTATTTAACAAGTGCCATACCGAAACTCGAACCCGAAACCTCCATTGAATGCTATAAGTATTTTCTCTATTTGTCCCTATGTCTGTCCTGTCCTTATGTCTCTTCTCCACTTTAGTCGCATTAATATCAAACGATTTTTTTGAGCAGTTTCATATAGATTTTTTTGTCGAGTCGCTGGTTACATGAATAAAGGTTGCATTCCTCAACCGATTCACGTGGAAGCAAGTATGGTGCATTTTATTTTATCTTTTTTATTATTTAGAAGCGGAGCTAGTACTTTTACCTGATTGCAGACCTCTACAAGCAGGCAGACCTTCAGATCTGTCACCTGCTGCCGAACGAGCGTTACCGTTTGCATTTCGCCGCTGCCGTCATCGGGGCTCCGCCCATTCTCGTGTTTAATGACTGCACGGCATACCAGACCAACACCGTCAAATGGGCCATGTACTTCATCATCAGCATGCTGAGGAAGCGTGGCCATTCCATTGTGCATTCTGGGTTTTCGTAAGTCATTCCAAGCTAACTCTTTTTTGTCAACTCTAGAACTATAGGAAAAGAAATTATTGTGAAGAAACTTGCACATACCTGCGAAAAAATTCAAGATTGGTGTTTTGACCACCGGAACTGTGGTCGACTTAGGCTTATTATTTTCAGGGTAGGTTCGAGCCTCGGTGGAGACTCATAATATGGGTTGTTAACGTAAAATAGCTTCCGTGGTCGAGTGGTCAAAAACTCGCCTGACGTTACGGAGGTTCCGGGTTCGAATACCGGTGGGGATCTTGTCGAACAAATATTACTTTGTGAGACTTTCCCCAGTTTGGTTAATCATCTGATTGTCGGGAAAGAAAGATAATTCCGTGCTTCGAAAGGCACGTAAAGCCGTTGGTCCCGGCTATGATCTACGGTTTTAGTCGTTGTAGAAGCTAAGTCAGAAGCCTTAGGCGCCTCTAATAATTCTGACACCAGCCCCTCTAACATGGTCGGTCCACGGGTGACAGACATAATTTTGTTGTGCGTATTATCTTATCCTATTGGAGGATATTTCAATATGGAGGGTTTCTCGCGCAACAAACTTTCGTCATAGCACTGCATGTTACGGGTTAAACCCACACGAAAAGCAGTGTGTGTGTGGTGTGAGGGCCACTTTGCTTAAACTCAATGAAAATATGACCTTGATTTAGTGTGCATTGCAAAACAATTGTGCAGCTAATATCAGATTTTGTGCAACTCAATTGAGCGAGTTATAAGGTGAAATGTTGGGCTCTCAATCCTCCATTGGAGGATTGAGAGCCCACCTAAAACAGAGAAACTATGCGCACTACAGAATCGGTCTTTACGGCAAACTCTAAGTCCAGACGTAACAATAATTGTGTCGTAGAGATATTATCGCAAAACGCTACAGTATTTTGTATATCTTCGGTCAAAATTGGCCCTCAGAAGTATTTTTCGTACTCTGTTTTTGTCAAATATTAAGAAAACCCTTTGCTTTCTGATTAAACAAATTATGTCAGTAATTGTGAAAATAATTGTGCGATTTTGTGCAAGCAAGAAAACTTCGCTACCTCTCGTAGTTTTTAAGTTATGACGTCGCAAAGATTTGGGCCCTCAATCCTCCACTTTTTCCTGTTTTTTGTTAATTACGCCGTAAGTATTAAACATATGACAAACACAAAACCGTCATTAATTGTGAAAATAATTGTGCAACAAATGTGTATAATTTGTTTTTAATAAAAATCATTAATTAAGTAGAAATCTTTAAAAAACACTATTTCTGATGCGGGTATGAGGTAGGGTGACAAGAATTTCGTCCTATTCTACCGTCATATGAAAACTATTATTACTATATTTACTAAATTGTGATAATAAGGAAAGACTATTAAAAAAATAATGAAAAGAAATGTAATTAATAAAAAAAAATTAATTAAATTTAAAAAAAGTAAGTCAAAACAATTGAAGTACCTACTAAATAAATCAATAATATTATATATTTTATAATAAATCTTTGCTTTTTTAATAAATTAAAAAAAAAATAAGTTGAATTTAAAATGACATAGTACATAAAACGAAATAAATAAATTAAATGACCATTTTCATTTTGAGTTTCTTTGATCGCATTTTATTTTATTTAATAATATATTTTTAATGTTTTAGTAACTTATTTATTTTTAGCTAATGTTATCTTTTTTTTTAATTTCATTAAATTTTTAATTTATATCAATTTATAATTTTTTAAATTGTCTTTTCTTATAATCACAATTTGGTAAATATAGCAATAATAGTTTTAATATGACGGTAGAATAGGACGAAATTCTTGTCACCCTACCTCATACCCGCATCAGAAATAGTGTTTTTTAAAGATTTCTACTTAATTAATGATTTTTATTAAAAACAAATTATACACATTTGTTGCACAATTATTTTCACAATTAATGACGGTTTTGTGTTTGTCATATCGCACCTTTGGGAGAATACTGACACAACTTGCGATTTTCAAATTTTACAGGAGAGGAGTTTAAAGTTTTTTTTTATCTTTTTGAGGCTACTGAGCCCATTCAAAGAGGTGTGTAATGTTATGCTATATCAAAAATGATAGTTTGGATATTGGTTACTGATAAACAGAAGCTTATGTTTAAAAAAAAAAAAACTACCCCCTAAAATGGCCACTTAAAGTCATTACATCCCTCAGTTATGCCATTGTTATTCCAGAATTTTTACTAGCCGTGCACATAATACAAATATTAAAAGAGTTTATAACAACTGACATAAAACTAATATTTATATATTTCTGTTGTTTTATTTAGAGAAAATAATCAAAGTTATCAAAATTAAAGACAAATACAAAGTTACTTTAGTAAATCTTCGTATGCGAACAGATGTGCCTTTGTTAATCCAAAACATTCATTATTTGCGCAGTTAGTACGACATAAAAGTATAAAATTAGTTAGAAGGAAATTGTCTACATTGACCCCACTAAATTCTTTTAGTATTCTTTCACTCACAGTGCTACTTTACTTACAATTTCTACTTATTTTAGACTAAGGAAGTCCTACCTGCGACTCTGGAATACCATTCTACTGCTGTTTAGATAATGAAACCTTAGTAATGGAATGGTATTCCACTGTTACAATCACAGTTTCAACTATAACATTAGCAGTACTTAATATAATATTTTGAATTACAACAAAATAATTATTATGGGGACATATATGAGCTGTTAACGAATAACGAAAGAAAAACACACAGCGTCGATATGAAGAATGGTTTTGTGGACTTACCAATATATCCCGCGTAGTCAATTACCTGTCGTCACCAGTGAGGGCGCCACTCACGTTCTTTTGATAGTTTCGCGAACAGCGATGGCAACCCTGTAGCTGTCACTGTCATAGAGTCTTCATCCTCACCAGGAAGTCATTCCTGCGACGCTGTGTGTTTTTCTTTCAACACATAATAATTATTTTGTTGTAATTCAAAATATTATATTATGTGTTTGTCTAAAAACACACAGCGTCGATATGAAGACCTGTTTGTTATCTACTGGTGACAACACAAAACGCTATGTGAATGAAAAAATATTATTTATTAGGTAGGTATTGAACCTGACATAATAACAAAATTAAAAGAGCTTCTTTCACAATGAAACTAAAAATTTTAAACTTAAAAACAACACTATTTGTTTCAAAATTAAAAATTCAACAAATTATTTAAACACATTAAAAATTAAAAACATTAAAATTGTTCAATAAAGTAAGTCCGGAATGAAATTCTTAAACAATAATTGAGATCCATTAGCTTTCTTTTTGACTTCTTTACAATAATACTTTTTAAAAGTGTGTTCACTCTTCCAGTTTCCTCTAGACAGTATTTCATCTATAGGATGATTCTCTAGCCAACTTGCAGAGGCAACTGCTGACCTGAAGGTCCCTGGAGAGGCCGAGATTCCTGCATCTCTTAGTACACTCCGAACCCAGCCACCTATTACAGTTCTAGAAGCTGCCCGAGGTTTGCCAGTTATAGTTATAAATAGACTGTCTATTCTTTCTTCACTTCTCCTCTCCTCAGATAGTTCAATAAGATGCTTAATCCATGTGACTGGGCAGACTTCTTTATTAGGGTGTTTCAGTAGCTGCCAACCTGATTGTTTGTGTCCAGAAGAATCTGTCTTTGACCCAAATACTGGCCACAAAATTACCTTATCTTCATAAAGGGTAATATGAGATTCCGAAATCCTCAATAAGGTAAGATCGTGCACTCTTCTACCTGATGCTAATAGGAGTATTACTGCTGTTCTTCGAGATACTTCAAATAATGTATTTTTATTTGTAGGTTTTAATAGCCAGTCAAATATCACTTGTGCGTCCCATATAGGTGGTTTTGGTTTCATGGGCTGTGCTATCGCAATAGCTTTTAACATTTGTCGTAATAATAACTGATTCTCTGACTCATCTTTCTTGATTTTGCAAAATGTAAAGATTGCTGATTTATGTACAAGAATTGTACTGTAAGCTAGTTTTTCTTCTAAATGTAAATAGGCTAAAAATCTAGTTATCTGTTGCATATCAGGATTATTACCATTCACTCTATTGGTATCACACCACTTCAGCCATCTATTAATTGCTGGATAGTATGTACTCATTGTTGATTGCCTCCAACTAGTACTCAACAGTTGTTTTTCCAGCTCGGACCAGCCATTGATTTCTTCTCCCCACCTCCAACTAACCAAGCCTGAAGCTTCAGTTGGTCTATTTGCGCCGGCGGGAGGCCTGTCGCTGTGTCCACCAAGCTCTCCGAGAGGTTCTCTATGGTCACTGGTGGTTCGATTGCACGTGATTTCAGGTCTGCTAACCAAAATGTTTTCTCCCAATGTGGTGCTATTATTATGTATAGGCCTTTGGCATAGTTCAGTTGAGCTAGTACTTGAGGCATAAGATTGGGAGGTGGAAATATCCAACCCAGACGAAAATTCCACTGCCGGCTGAAGGCGTTTGAGTATAGAGCTGAGTGATCTTTGCAATCTAGCGAGACGTACCTGGTGACCACGGCTGTTTCTGCGGACGCGAAAAGGTCGACGTCCGGAGTGCCCCAACGATGGAACAATCGGTTTGTTGCAGTGGGCAGAAGGTGCCATTCGGCCAAGCGCCGTCCCCGTGAGAGGTGATCGGCGGTGCAGTTGTACCTCCCCGGGAGGTAATGAGCTGACAGAGACACATTCAGACTGTCTGTCAACCTCATCAACTTGCAAGTCAGGCTGAGCAAATTCAGGGAGTGTGTTCCGCCTTCCTTCCGAATGTACGACACCAGTGTTTGATTGTCCGACTGGACCAGAATATGGGCATCCTGAAGGTGATGTGAGCGTTTCCGAATCGCTGCATACACCGCGAACAACTCTTTCTGATTGGAATGCCACCTGTTTTGCTCTTTCGTCCACACTCCTGACAACAAGGTTTCGTTCAGCTGGGCGCCCCAGCCCGAGTCCGCTGCGTCCGTCGTCAAGAAGTGGGTGACTGGTCCCTGGTGCAAGACGGTCCTGTTTTTTATTGAATACATCCACCACTTCAAATCTCGACAAACTTGGGGGGGTAGGACCAACCTCAGATTTTGGCGGAGTTTGAACCGTTTCGAAAATATCTGCAGGTATCTGCAATGAAGGCGACCCCTTGGGATCACAAAGTTGGCGAAGTTCAACTGACCTAGAATTTTTTGAACTTTCTTGAGATTGCATAGGCGATTGTGCAACAGGTTTGTTAAAGACTTTTTTAACTTTTTTACCTTTTCCTCTGATAAGAACATTTCGTTTAGCTTTGTGTTCCAAGTGATCCCTAAATACTCTAGCTGTTGTGTAGGTTTTAGTATTGACTTCGAATAATTTATTTGCCAACCCATTGATTCCATGAGATTCACGACTTCCGCAGTCTGAGAAATCAACTTGGACTGGTCCTGGTGGACCAGAAGGAAATCGTCCAGGTAGACCAGAACTCGATTTCCTTTGGCACGAAGGATCTCCGCGATCCAATTCGTGAGCGCTGCAAATGTATAAGGAGCTGACGCTAGGCCAAAAGGTAGGGATGACATCTGCAAAATCTCTCCATTGTACACCATCCTGAGATAGCAACGATGGGATTCTGCTATAGAGTGAGCTGCTACTTTTCAAGTCCGGTACCAAAAGTTATCCAAATATACCACCAATAACTCTCAATGGCGCTCCTCTTAAAGTTGTATCGGCATTTAAATACCTGGGACACTGGGTCACTGCTACGCAGAGCGACAACATGGACGTGGAAAGGGAGCGCAGGGCGCTGGCCGTTAGGGGAAATATGTTGATCCGCAGATTTGCGAAATGCTCACCTGGTGTCAAGGTGACGCTATTTAGGGCATTCTGCCAAACTTTTTACACCTGCAGTCTGTGGATCGAATATACCCAAAGCGTGTACGGTGCCCTGCGGGTCCAATATAATAATATATTTAGGGCGCTGATGGGTCTGCCACGGTGCTGCAGCGCATCGGGAATGTTTGCCGATGCGGCAGTGGATGGCTTCCATGCGATAATGCGCAAGCGGGTCGCATCCCTGATGGGGCGAATGCGTGGCAGCACCAACAGCCTCCTGGAAACCGTAGCGAACCGGGTGGACGGGCCTATACAAAGACACTGGGTCGCAACACATGTGCTACCAATTACCCGGTACTCTAAATAAAACTTTAACGTTGTATTTTGTAATGTATTGATTAATTGTGTAATAATTTATTTATAATAGAATGTACTAACATAGATTATAAGCGCATGTGTTACTAACAAGCTATGGATTTTATCTGAAATAAAGAGTATTATTATTATTATATTATTATTATAGGAACATGGAAGTAAGCACTGGAGATGTCTATCTTTATCATCCAGTCCTGTGCTTGAAGAAATTCCGGTACTGATGCATGCGATATCAGCTGGAAGTGTTTGGAGTGAACAAACCTGTTCAGACCACGGAGGTCGAAAATTGGTCGAAGGCCTCCACTCGACTTTGGAACTATAAACATCTTCGAAAGAAAACTTGGGCTTATTTGTGTTACACACTCTAAGACCCTCTGATCCTTTAATTCTGAAATCATTTTTGTCATGTCCGGTGATACTTTGGTACTGTACAGTCTTTTCAGGTCTTTTGTAGGGTAATTCAGAGGAGGTTTGCTTGTGAAAGGAATTCGAGCACCTGAGACTATTTTCATTATAAAACTGGTTGCCCCAAGTGCTTCCCAGACCGGTAGAAAATTCTGTAGACACCCCCCCCTGAAATCCGTTTTGCAATAGTCATTTAGCTTTGTCCTTGGGACGAAAGGAGTTGTTGATATTTTTAGTCCTTTTTAAATTTTTTGGGATAATCACGTTTCTTATTAGGACGAAACGAAGGGGTAGAACGGTTTGTCTGAGCTGGGGCAGTAGAAGGTTCAAAGGGACGTTTCCTTGGGGTCTTATTATCTTTTAAATAAGTGGGTGTATTAAGCCACACACTAGTCCCACCAAGGGACTGAATTACTGGCATTAAGGTGCCATGGTCAAAGAGGTGCTCAGCACTGGGCGGTAGTTTGCGCAAAGTATGTTGTAGGTTTTTATTTTGCACTTCTGAAATAATTCGCTCTCTTCTAACCTCTATACACTCTGCTCTCTTTCCACACACTACTTGTAACATTTGTTCCATATTTTTATAGTTTTGAGATGAGGGACCAAATAATGTCATAACCTTGTCAAATAATTTAGCCGGGCTTAACTCTGCCGGTGAGTTGTTTGCCCAATTAATCAACTCTTGTAAATTGTTCCGCACTATATCTTTATGTTCAAGCAAGCCATATGTCAAACCTGCCATAGTTCTTTCTGTAGTTGCTAAGAAGTCTTTGCCTTTATTTAAATGACACAGCTCATCATTAATTTTTAACTCAACAAAGCCAGGTTTAGCCAGAAATGATTGTAGTGCTTTAGCATATTTAACTTCCTTCCAACCTTCTGTATTGAAATGCTGTAGTTTTATTAAAGAATTTAGGCGATCCTGAGACGCATTCTTAATTATTTTGGTATTGTCAGTTACAGTCTGGTAATCACCAAAATCCAAATTACCTACAGTAGGATTGACAAGAAAATCTGATGTATTTGGATTTGTCTTGGAAGTAGAAGGCTGTGCACAAATGTTTAGATAATCTGTAAGCTTACTTACGTGCGCTATAAGAGCATTTACCCTGGGATCGAGAGGGACAGCTTCTGACACAGTTCCGGTCTGTAAATGACTTTCTAACCTTGACCTCTTGTTAGGGGGACGAGAAGATTCGCCCTCTGACTCAGACTCAGCATTATCGCTCTCCTGATTGGAAGAAGAAGCAGATTCCTCTCCGTGAGAAGTTTGGGTAGCAAAGTCAGCTTTCCCATCCGCTGTTTGCGGCGTCTCCGGTGAATTAACTTGGCTCATTTTATCGAAAACGAGTCTCCACACAACATACACAATAATTCAGTAAACTTGTGATTTCACAAATTTTACACGTTTGTAAAAAATTCTCACTAATCCGCGGGAAATCACAAAACGCTATGACAGTGACAGCTACAGGGTTGCCATCGCTGTTCGCGAAACTATCAAAAGAACGTGAGTGGCGCCCTCACTGGTGACGACAGGTAATTGACTACGCGGGATATATTGGTAAGTCCACAAAACCATTCTTCATATCGACGCTGTGTGTTTTTAGACAAACACATAATAATATATTTTTAATCACAGCAATTTCTTTGATAATCACATTTATAGAAAGTATGATAGTACAGTACAGACAAGAGTATTAAGGTATACATTTCCCATTTTCTAATAATTGTTGGTATTATAAAATCATAGCATGCATAGAGTTGGAAAAAACGCGGAGCGCCACGAAAACAAAGATCTGTTTAAGAAGATTCGAATCATAACTCGTCAATTCAAATCAAAAACCTGGGCCATTGAGGATGTAAATGGGGTGACTGTAACAGAAATTAAGGATATTATGGGTGTGTGGAGGGGTTAATCCTGAAAGAGCAAGCGGGATTTGTCAAGGGTCGAGGTACAAGAGAACAGGTCCTAATTCTTCGACCAATAATCGAAAAGTCTAGAGAGTTTAATATCTCGCTCTATATCTGCTTCGTCGACTTTCGCAAGGCCTTCGATACCGTGAAATGGTACCGTGAAAAATTCTATAAGACGTACTAATTCAAATGGGAGTACCGCTTTACCTAGTAAGTCTCATACGCCGACTTTATGAGGACGAAACTGCGACTATTCGTATAGACGACGTTGACTCAAAAAGCTTTCACACTCGCGCTGGCGTTCGACAGGGTTGCATATTGTCTCCGCTCTTGTTCAACATTTATTCAGAGTATATTACGAGAATCGTGTTTGAGCAATGGGACAAAGGGATCTCAATGGGAGGTAGAAAGGTGTCTAACTTAAGGTATGCCGACGACACTACCCTTCCTACCCTTCTGACTGAATAGAAGGAAGACATGAAGCTCTTACTGACACTTCTAGAGACAACAGGCCACTCCTTCGGTCTTACGATTAACAGAGACAAGACCAAGATGATGATAGTGGATCGAACTGAACTGAATCATCTCTGACATCACTATGATTGGCCACTGTGAAGTTGTTCAATCGTATGTATACCTTGGTTCCACCATCACGAACACTGGAGGTTGTGAGGATGAGATTAGACGGAGATGTGCTATCACACGATCTGCTGTTGACAGGCTGAAGAGGATCTGGTGCAACCGTAACATCACTAAAGCCACGAAAGTCCGGCTCATGAGAAGCCTAGTTTTCCCAAATTTTCTTTATGGCTCAGAAACGTGGACGGTTCGCCTCAAAGACCGACGCAAAATCGATGCACTCGAGATGTGGTGCTGGCGGCAAGTGCTTCGGATCCTTTAATGAATTGTGCGCTCTAATTTTTAGCGAACTTCTATCAAAAAATCTCGAACCACCTCCGGAATGGACATAATAGATAGACAACCAAGTCAAACTATAAAGGTTTACTATTTCCTTTCCACCATTTTGGTACAGAATACCCAAAAATTAAAGAACACAATACGTTTGAATTTTATTATAACTATTACACCATTAACATAACATGCAAATGTGCCGTTGTGTTATTACCTTTTCAGTCGGACTTTATGGCACAAGTAACAGTTATGCCTTTGTTACTCCAATAAGTTAAAAATACAAAAGGCACAACTTACACTTAGTCCAAATGGCGCCAGAACATGTCCACATTTTGCGGGGCGACCCGCACAACTGACCAATAGTACGTTTTCGCGCCAGAATGTATGCCAATTCGCATAAATGTTACAAAGACACATAGCTCCCTCTATGGGAAAACAAGTGAATCTATGAAGTGTCTTTGTTATTATGAATAAAATAGCACTTTTAAAATGGTTTGGCATCATTAAGTCATTTTGCGAAAATTTTGCACTTGTGCCACTAGTATCCCAAAGGTGCGATATGTTTAATACTTACGGCGTAATTAACAAAAAACAGGAAAAAGTGGAGGATTGAGGGCCCAAATCTTTGCGACGTCATAACTTAAAAACTACGAGAGGTAGCGAAGTTTTCTTGCTTGCACAAAATCGCACAATTATTTTCACAATTACTGACATAATTTGTTTAATCAGAAAGCAAAGGGTTTTCTTAATATTTGACAAAAACAGAGTACGAAAAATACTTCTGAGGGCCAATTTTGACCGAAGATATACAAAATACTGTAGCGTTTTGCGATAATATCTCTACGACACAATTATTGTTACGTCTGGACTTAGAGTTTGCCGTAAAGACCGATTCTGTAGTGCGCATAGTTTCTCTGTTTTAGGTGGGCTCTCAATCCTCCAATGGAGGATTGAGAGCCCAACATTTCACCTTATAACTCGCTCAATTGAGTTGCACAAAATCTGATATTAGCTGCACAATTGTTTTGCAATGCACACTAAATCAAGGTCATATTTTCATCGAGTTTAAGCAAAGTGGCCCTCACACCACACACACACGAAAAGCACGCTACGCTGATTGGTGTTTTTCTTCAGCCTCGAGTCCCACTTGCCAGTGACGAACCGGCTGGCTATAATCCGCGACGGCAGGCTGTTCGATGTGGACGGGATGGACGTGATGCAGCAGCGCTACGGCCACTCCGGCTACACAGTCGTCGTACACCTCAAGGATGAAGTGGACATCAACCAGATGTTCCAGAAACATTTCTACAACTTCCACATCAACGACTCTTCTGATGTAAGTGTACGTTACGTAAATAACTTGAGCAAGCGAGCGGGGGTGAGGAATGGGCGCGGAGGGAAAATAAACCTACACTTTTTACTATGAACTTTTTTGTTGTACCACGTAACATTTTGTTTAAGTTGTTTGGCGCTAACTATAAAACAAAGCATCTTCTACATTTATCATTGCACCCGAAAAAAGTGCAGAATACCTAAAGACATCTACATAGCGTTGGGTCTTGTTATTCGGAATTTACTAATATAGGTATATTATAGGTAATAAGCCTGCCTGACCAAAAAAATAATAATGCAGGTCTGGGGGCGCCATACGTTTTTTAAAATTAAAGTTCCATCTACAATTTGGCGAGGTTTCTTTTTTGTGGTCGGTAGTCTAACTGTTAATGGATACAAGATTCTGTACCAAGCTATCTTGACATATTTATTACAGACTACATGTTATTTTTAATCCCCGACGAAAAAGAGGGGTGTTAAAAGTTTCGACGTGTGTGTCTGTCTGTCTGTCTGTGGCATCGTAGCTCCTAAACGGATGCGCCGATTTTGATCTAGTTTTTTTTTTGTTTGCAAGGTGTCACAATTAAGAGTGTTCTTAGCAATACTCCAAGAAAATATATTCAGCCATTTGAAGATTATCAGCTCCTTTCTAGTTGTTGAAAGGATCAAGTAACGTTTGTGTCTGGGGTTAGTATTTTTTTTAATTTAGTTTTTTTATTCACATTCGACAGGTATTGACGAACGTCCAAATCTTAGACGACGGTCTATCCTGGGCAGAAATATTCCAAAGAATGGAGGACCTCAGAGAAGATAACCAACATGTTGTCTATTCCTACATAGTGTGTACCAAACCCATAGATTATATCTACCAGAACATCATAGCTGATGAGACTGGCCTCAAAGCAGTTCCTGAGCTGGTCTCTCTATCTTGGCTGAGGAGGATCTTCGGTTTGGAGAAGAAATTGAGAGAACCGCCGATCAAGAAGCTGCGTGAACTCAAAAGTTTTGTCAAGAAATACAGCTTGACCAGACTTCTGGAGTTGCCGTGGTCGGTCATTTTCCAACGTTAATTTTGCTGTTGGTAAAATACTTCAAAGAGGAGAATCATAGTATCAATGTGACGTTTTCTATGAAAAGGAACCTTGCTGCCGGTTTTATTTTATGTTTTATTTAAATATGTAATTTTAGTTTAAATGTATGTTCATTACGGAAACATCAATATGTCCATATCGACCATAGAGGTAGAAAATGTATGATATCGACAGTAAGCTCCTTTGACTCTTGGAAACGTCACTTTTATTGAACATTTCCCTTCTCAGAACTAATTTACCAGCTAACTTGCAAAATGGCGTCGTATTTATATTGGGAAGAGATAATTTTATTGAATGCTTTTGTTACTTCTGTGATGTTGGTTTGTTTAAGTACCTACTGCATAGAATAATGTTAAGAGCAGGCCAAATTGAAATCGTGCCTTACGAATCTGTGCCCTGTACAACGGACATAAGAACCACGTAAGAACACGGTAGTTTTAAGAATGACCTGCTCTTAATTTATTGTTTTCATAGTCAACATAAGTTCTTAAATTCATTTTAAGTAATATTTTTAAGCAGAATACTTTAAACAAAACATAAGATTAAGTTTACTTTAGAATACTAGTTTAGAATACTCGAACAAACCAACTGATAATTTGATTAATTAGTAATAACATTTATACCAGTTACTTATAAAATATTGTAAGTATTAAATAGATATTTATGCTACTAGTGCGGAAAGTATGTGATTTCCGATGAGTGTCATTTTATTCACGAGCGAGCAAAGCGAGCGAGTGTATAAGCCGACACGAGTCGGAAATCATCTTTCGCACGTGTATCATACAAGATTTTACAATGCATTGTGCAAGTAAACAAAAAACAGTTATATTAAAAAGGCGTATAAAATGGCAGGCTTCTTAAACACATGCGCGCTAAATATTATGTACTGCGCTGCGCGCGCATGTGCAAGGCTACCTCGTCGAATAGGCATGAGTAAAATGACTGTTCAGCCACGCAAATTTTTAATTAATATTTGAACGTAATTTATCAATAAAAATCAATTTCTAAAGTAATTATACTATTTATAAAACTGTTTATTGAATTGTTATTTATATTGTTCCCTTTATATTCGTAACAATTGGTAAATCAGTAATTTGTAAAAATATCTGAAATACTGAAATGTCAGGTTGACTGGCTGAATGACAGTCTGAGCAAAAATTAAAAAAAAACTGAAAAGTAAAAAGCACTAGTGCGGAAAAGTGCAACTTTCCGCACTGTTTGGCTGCTTAGAAAACGCTCTTTTCGAGCACATGCATTGTAAAAGTATTTTAGGAAACCAGTTACGTACTAAAGCCCGTCCTGGTGACGTGTTAGTAAGTTAGCCATAGATTAATAAAAGCGTGCTGTTAGTTTTGTGTTCGTTATATTTTATATTTTGTTATGACTAGAATAAAGGTATATTAATTAAAAACTACATGTATGTGTGGACTGAGAGCCCATTTTTATTTTTGAGGATTTTTGCAGTTTAACTAACAACAGTCCTTAGTAAAAGGTGTGGAAATATTTATAAAACGAATATTAGAGTTTGTAAAGACATAAATCAAAAGATATGTCGTCTTAAGTGGGTCCCTCAGTTCACACACATGAGCTCCCAAATCTAGATGTATAATGAGTTCACCAACAAATTTTGGTTACAGACCTTTAGTAAAACATGAATAATCATCTACATAACATTAAAAAACGTAATGTGAATAGATAATAAACATTTACAAACGCCTTTCTGTGGTCCCTGAGGGCCCACATAAGTTTATCTCATAATTAATAGATTATAACATGAACATTAAATATTCTTAAGCCAATCTTCAGTAAAAAATACAAGAAAAAAAAAAAACTAAGGAAAGATCACAAACAGTGGTAAATATTGTGAATTTTACGTTTTTGTTGGTGGTCCCTCAGTTCACACACTATACAGATGCCAATTATTTAAAATATAATTAAATACAACAATTACAAACATGTGGAGCCTTTCAGCGTTTAGTAAATTTTGTATATCATCGATCTGTATTTATCTTGTCACTGGTTTTATTGTGCTTTTTTGGCCTTTAAATTTTTTATAGATCTTCATACTAACTCTGGTACAGGGTGTCCACACTTTAAGAAAAGCAATGTTCATTTATTTTTAATTTCTTTTATTACTTAATAGAGTATCGTACAAGTGATAGGTTACATTATTCATAAGCTACAATCGTAATACAAAATGGAAATTAAATTGAAATAATGATGACTTATTGTTGTTCGGTCTGTGGATTGACGTTACAATAATCAGTACCGTTGACAAAAAATTAAAAGATTGTAAATTAGATAGAAATGGTTAACAGGTAAATGAAATATAATGCTTTTAATAAAAAAAATGATTTCACATTAGGACTATTATTCAGAGTATAATTTTATATTTAGTACTTTTGAAAATTACGTTTTAATCTCAGATTTAATATAGCGCGGGAAAAGGCTGGTCGGTACATATACCAGATATTCATTCTTATGTTGTACCTAGTCATAATTTATATAATATCAGACATCTCATCTAAATTACTCGTTTCTGTATTGTCATTATTGTCCAAAGAAAGTCATAATTATACAACAAATTTCGTTCACCACTATGCAAGACTTTTTCTCCTTTAGGTACTCATTATCATAGTGTTTACGTAAATGTCATAAGAACAACTATACCTATAACCGAATACTAAATAGTTACCTAATTCAATAAAATGCTAACATAACACATAACGCTAAACTGATGCTGAGTTTGTATGTGTTACTTATTATCATAAACTAGCGACCCGCCCCGGCTCCGCACGGGAAAATGGTTATTGTGGGTTATCCTTCAGTATATTATGCATGTATTATACATATAAACCTTCCTCTTGAATCACTCTATCTACTAAAAAAAACCGCATCAAAATCCGTTGCGTAGTTTTAAAGATTTAAGCGTACAAAGGGACATAGGGACATAGGGACATAGGGACATAGGGACATAGGGACGGAGAAAGCGACTTTATTTTATACTATGTAGTGATAAACAAATTCTATTGTTTTTTTTTGTTTTTTTTTCACGTTTATGAGTTTTCACCCACCAAAAAAGTAGATAGTGGGTTTTAATTGGATAATTTGAGTTTTATCCCGGGTGGAATAAAACGGAACAAAACTACTGCCTACTATTTTTCTTGAATCAATATTATGTCCTGATTGCATGGGCACCCTAATAGTACGGAAAACCTAACGTGTAAAATTTTGGTAAAAAAACAATAAAACCAGTGACAAGATAGATACAGATCGATAATTTACAAAATTTACTAAACACTGAAAGGCTCCACATGTTTGTAATTGTTGTATTTAATTATATTTTAAATAATTAGCATTTGTAAGGCGTGTGAACTGAGGGACCACCAACAAAAACGTAAAATTCACAATATTTACCACTGTTTGTGATCTTTCTTTAGTTTTATTTTTTTTCTTGTATTTTTTACTGAAGATTGGCTTATGAATATTTAATGTTCATGTTATAATCTATTATTTATGAGATAAACTTACGTGGGCCCTCAGGGACCACAGAAAGGTGTTTGTAAATGTTTATTATCTATTCACATTACGTTTTTTAATGTTGTGTAGATGATTATTCATGTTTTACTAAAGGTCTGTAACCAAAATTTGTTGGTGAACTCATTATACATCTAGATTTGGGAGCTCATGTGTGTGAACTGAGGGACCCACTTAAGACGACATATCTTTTGATTGATGTCTTTACAAACTCTAATATTCGTTTTACAAATATTTCCACACCTTTTACTAAGGACTGTTGTTAGTTAAACTGCAAAAATCCTCAAAAATAAAAATGGGCTCTCAGTCCACACATACACAAAACTACATGCTTTTGTATGCCACCACCCTACCCTATTATACATAATTTTACACAATATTGTAAACAAGAAGCAGTACCAGTAAATACTTTTGCATAATAAGTTTAGGTACTTACATAGTTCTATAGCAATAAGTTTGCTAAACGGCGGATAACGAGACAAGAGTTTCAAGCTAAATGTTTAAAACCACTGTTATTTAAGTTGTTTAACCACTGTTTTTTTTTCATATAAGTGATTTAAAAAAAAAAATTGAACTTTACGTGGTCAACATAGTCAAGCACTAATCCCCAATACTAGGCGTGCGTAATATCGCTACTACAAGGCACGCGTATCTACAGAGGAAAGGTACGGGGCAATACTAATTTGTATATTGCAGAAAGTAATCCTGATTCCCGTTTCACGTTGTGTAGTATACATGACAAAAATGTAATTTACATTTGAGACTAATTGATTACGCAATAAACATCAAACTGTACTTGTATATAAAAGCTTAATTTAACTAAGCCCCTTGAACTAGTCTAGCTAGTTACACATAAGTGGAGATTTCCAAGACTTATTGTGTCTATGGGTAATGTAGACATTTAAATGTCGGAAAAGGACATAATATTGTTTAACTTTATGCAACATTTATGAGGAACTTTGTAATTAGTTGCTTTTGGCATCTTTTACTGTTTAAAATTATCTGATTAGAGATAAATAAACCATGTTACGTGTACTCAAATTTAGTACAGTACAGATTGATCAAAAAGAGTAGAATATGAAAAAGTAGAAAAACTATAGCTGTCCCTTTCCAACAAATTAGTTGTGAAAATGAGATGACACTACTACAGTGATTCTAATTTTAATCCTACTCTTTTTGGTCAGACTGTAATTCTAATTTAAAATGTTATCTACATCATTAGAGCAACTTTTATAGACTCTTTGGCAAAATGTGGGTTTCAATTTTGAATTTTAAATATTAGTGCAAAGTAGTATGAGATCTCTGCAACTCAGCAGTTGATCCTCTGGCATGAGCCATCATATTCTCTATCCTATTGGTGGTCTCCCGAACCATAGAGAATTCAGACAGGTCGGGAAGGTCAAGAACAATGTGCGCTGAGAGGCGCTTGTACACAGAACTTGAATCTTTTTTATTTCGTCTAGTCTCTTCATATTTGAGTTGTTGTTTTAAAAATATTGATTGCTTGAGCATCTCTTGGATGTTTTTGAAGCTTGTTGCAGCACCGTCCATTGACTTCACCGCACTGAAAATTAAAAGAGAACATCTTAAAAAATAAGCAAAGTAAATATAGTAAAGTATTTTGTATTGTATTGTATTGTATAATAAATAATATATGTATTATAAAGTTGAATGGATAATGCACTGATAGGAAAAGGTTTTGAGAACTACTTGATAATATTAAAGTGGAATAGAGCATGGTTACCCTAATTAAATTTTTATTAAGATAAGTGATTGATCAGTTGCTAGTTAAATAAAAAGCCAATTTTTTTTGTGAATGGCAGAGTCTTATATAGGCAGATTTAGAGCCAACTAATAAATTAAAATAAACTTATTTAAGAACTTGGCATTTTCTGAAAATAAAAAAAAATACTTTCAACATATTATAAGTACCTAACACAAAAATATTTGTATAGGGAGGTAAAAATATACATGTAATAACTGACAAGCAATAAGCACAAAATGGGGCTTCTAACTACTACAGCATTCACAATTAAAAAGTGAGTCACTTATACACTTCAGTACCCAGAATGAAATGGGAGCTGATAAGCAAGCAAACTTCAGAAGTAGTTATTCTATTTGCCACTAGCTTTCCGCCGCGGCTCCTCCCGCGTTTAGTTTTTCAAAGGCAGCCTATGTTACTCAGGGTGAATGTAGCTTTCTAATGGTGAAATATTTTTTGAAATTAGTTCAGTAGTAGACAAACATACACACATACAAAAATACAAATCTTTCCTCTTTATAATAGTATGATGTCCAAGACTTTAATGGTTTTCAATTCTTTAAGATAGGCACTTTCATGTTGTTTACCTTAATGCATACTCCACATCATAGCACCGGCCTTGCAGTTCATGTTGTAGTTTGGTGACCTCAACTCTTCGCTCCACCATCGGTGGCAAAGCTTTCCTTACATGTTCCTGCAGTCGATACAAAGCTAGCGATGGCTCGTTTGCTACTATATGCATGTTCTCTGATATTCGTTCTGCAGCTAAAATGACAACAATTTATTATTGGAATTAGGTATGATATTGCTTCTTCATGGTTTCTTTAATATTCAGCTTCATTAGTAGGGTGTAGGGCGGCGGTCAGGAGGGGAGGGAAGGGAAACACCCCTATTAGTGGGTAAGTAGGGAAAATCTTTTGTAATTTTAATCTTCAGCGGTCGCCGGCCGCTGCCGGGGCCTACTTGCTTCGTTCGCTCCTTTTAATGCCACAGGGTACTTAAGCCAAACAGCTGCTTTTTTTTTCGAGTCAACAGCAAACTCGGATTGTCTCGACCCAAAGACCAGCTACACGAATAGCATTGTCAGTAGCCTTCATCAAGTCCTCTCGCGTGCAGTTGACAGGACAGGAAGGGTAGGTAGCTAAGCTAATTAATGATAGTGGAGCTACATTATGAGAACAGAAGTTTAGGTACCTTTTCTGGCCTTAGCCTCTAAGTCTGAATCTCCTTGATAAACAAAAGCCATTCTGCTTGTAATAAATTCATTCACAGTAGTGTAAGCAACCTGCAGGCCTGTGGGCTGCAATATTATAACATCCTTGTAATAAAATAATCTAATACCTCATCACAAAACAAAACCAAGGAAGGAAGGAAGAAGGAACAATAAACAAACAAACAAACAAAACAGTATTTACCTGTCATGTCATGTCTGTCAACTGTGTCAACGTTAGTGTTGGCTATCGATAGCCCACTATCGATAAACTATCGATAGTCTATCGATAGTTGAAGCAAAACCAATAGTATCGATAGTCTATCGATAGTATTGCCACGTGTCAATACTATCGATAGTATCGATAGTATCGATAGCGTTTTTATGCAATACTATTAACAAGGGCAATACTATCGACACTATCGATATATTTACGTCCAATAGAATCGATAGTATTGCGAAATCTTGCAAAAATAATCGATAGTATCGATAGTATCGATAGTTTTGCTCTATCGATAGGCAGCCATATTTCGATAGTATTGCTGGCAAAGCAGTGTTGAAATTCGTACGATAATTATCGTATTTGTACGATAATTTCATAGTAAATACGATATACGATCCTAATTAAGGGCAGGGGGAGAATAGGTATGACCGGCCGAAATGCCGGCCGGGCCGGCAAAAGGCAGGGCTAGCTATATCAGTCTGCAAACACTCGCTTCGCGCGCGTGACGTGTCTTTATTACGCCGCCGCCACGCCGCCGCGCCGCTCCGATCGATCGCTCAAATTATGACTTCAAAAAAATCAGTTTTTGGACGAAGCGACAGATGCTGCTGTGTATAAGGATGCAAAAATAGAAGAAAAAGGAATGGCTCGGACGTGTCTTTTTTTTAAAATTCCGAAGAACAATGAAAGGCAATTTGTATTAGCCATTGTTATATTTTTCATTAAATAGTCTGCAAAACATCTATACCTCCTAGTAGGTGAACATTGAAAATAAATACGTACATAATATAAGTAGGTAAGTATTTTAATGTAGGTTCATTAAGAGCAAGCTAAGCTGAACATTAATTTTATAATAATTTGATAAAAACAACATCTATAAAAGTGACTTATAATTGCATCAGCTGTCTACAAAAAAAAATCAGCCTGATCCGTTGACCTTCGATCCGAAAATCCTTAATGTCCCATTTTTTTTACTTTGGGACCAGTGTGCAGCGGCGGCGGCGGCGGCGGGGCGGTTGCGAACCGACATTTGTTATTATGAGGGAGGAATAGGTACTTAGGTGCATAAATTAGCTATGTTGGTTTTATAGTTAAAGGTCGCAGGCTCAGTTATGCCACAGCATAACCATCGCACCGCCGCCGTTCGCGCCTTCGATCTCTTCGCAGTCCCTGAACAAAAAATTATAGACAGACTTACCAATTCCGGCCATAGTTCTTAATTTCTTTTGATTGCTCAACTAACTAATTATAAAGCCTGACCAAAGAAATATGACACCTCGCCATATTGCGGAATTTCAGAAAAACTAATTTTATACGGGAAATTGTTGCCATAGTCGTAAAAATATACACAGAGCAGGTGTCATATTTCTTTGGTCGATAGTATCGATAGTATCGTCACGTGGTGATACTATCGATATCCTGACTAGTTTTCGAGGTCAACTATCGATAGTCAAACTAGTCGATGGTTCTGCAACACTAGTCAACGTCAATGGGCTCAGAAAAGGCAAAGGGTTTAAAGTCCATACATCCTAGTCTTTTGTAAGTTTCATTTCTTTGTCGTCGCACAGCACACGCACGCACGCACGGCACGACGCACGACGGCACGCCACGCACGCACGGGCTCTGTCATAAAAAAATCTGTCACTCACTCTATCCACAGTACATACTAGTTTTTTTACGCGGGAATCGAGAGGAAATGGCGGGTTCATTGTTTCGTCCTTTTTAAAAATAGTTTTTCATGGTAATTGTGGTGTTAATATGGTGGAATTAGTGCGATAATGTGCCGTTAAAGAAGAACTATCAATGAAAGTGAGAAATAATGAGTGGTTAGCTGTTTCTGGTTTGATACCCCGCGTTAAACTTCAGTATCATTGGAATGTAAGAACCACCCTTGCATTCCAATGATCCCGTAACAAGAAATGAAACTACTGAAGACGTTTAACATAGATGCAAGAAATGACTAAAGACAACGAAATGAAACTGAAGAAATAATGACTGAAGATGAAGACAATAAACTTGGATAATGCAAGAAACTACTAAAGACTAGGCTGTATGGGCTAGATCCCTTTGCCTTTCCCATAAGGGAGAAAGAAACCAAAAAAAAAAAAAAAAGTACATACTATATTTATACCTCTGTGCTCTATCTGTCAATCTGTCAGTCATAGTGATGTGCTGGGTCGGCTGTTTTTGGTATTCGTATTCAAGTATTTTAGTACTAATTAAAAAATATTCGAATCAATACTCAGGTCAGAAGACTCGAATAAGTCAAATCAAATCAAATCAGATCAAGTTTATTGCTTAAATTAAACAAAGTTACATTACAATTCCGAAATTTTACAAATATATTTTATTTCTTTGTTTAACAGTTATAATATTAGTTATAGTTAGCGGGAGGCCCGCGTTGCTCTTGCTCTAAGTTTCTGTCAATCATCATTTTTTTTTAAATTCTACTTCGTTGAAAACTTGCGCCAAACACTCTGTATATACCGGTGAACTATATTTACCGTTTAATAATTACATAGTTACTTACTTGCAGTGTTCAAGAATAGTGGCCCAGGAGGCTGCTAAAAGTCTCGAGTAGGTAGGTACATAATATTTGAAACGTACTTCCTAAACAGATTATAAGATAACCAAATAAATGGGTAAAATTCTTAAAAACCACAGTAAACATACCATTCTTTACTTTATGTGTTAAAATTATAAGCTTGTTGTTTGTTAATACGAAACTTCACATTCAAATATACTGTAATTACTCGAACGAAACCTGAATTCGTGTACCTGGGTATCCGAAATAATCCGAATACTTTATTTTGAATAATAGAGTCAGCTTGACTCGCCACATCACTAGCATAGCAATCAGTCCAAGGAACAATATTACACCTGGCGGAGAAGAAAGACAAGTTCATAGAAAAAAACCTAATTTCCGGTTTCACCGGAAACAGCCTTACAGCGCTATCCTTTGTCTGCCCTAGGTTCTAATTCATAGGCGGGAACTTTTGAACACTGGTAGATTTGTAAAAAAATGTTAATAATTTTTGATGGATGGTTGCAATTTCACTTGTAAGAAAATGCAAAACTACGTTGCTTTTTCTTACAAGTGAAATTGCAACCATCCATCAATTGCAGGTTGATATTTAAATAAAACAACGTTTAAATTAGTCGAATATTATGTAAGTATATTCTTATTTACAGCAATCTTATACGCAATAATTTAGCTTTATCAACAGAATGGACAAAATATGATGAATAAGGATGTTGACTAGCTGGATAGTCATATGAGTTTCTTTTTATTAAATATCACAATATTGTATATGTAAAATAAAGAGAATACACACAGATATAGATTTGATATATACATCTGTGGGAATACACCTATTGATGTCACAGGTTTGTATTGTCGTTTTTGTATACGATTTTTACTTTTATTTGCAATGCTTAATCATAAAATTTGCAAAAATCTCCCCAACATGATTATTATTATCTATATAATAAAACTGTAGAGGTCAAATGTCTGTACATAGTAAAAAAAAGATAAAATCCGAGTCAGGAGGATGTAGGAAATAGAACATATTCAGATAATTTTCTTTTTTTTGTTTCTCTGTTTATCTACGCAAATGCATGCTAATCTACGCAACTATTGGACAGATTTAAATGAAATTTTGCATGGAAGTTCTTTACATGCCTGGTCAACATCTTATACTTTTAATCCCGGAAAATTAAAAAGTTCCCTTGGGATAGTTAAAAATTACTACGGAAAAGTCGAAAAACAACGCGGGCGTAGCCGCGGGCAGACAGCTAGTATTAGAATAATTTATGATGTTTTATTTCCTGCACAGTATCACATTTATTTTGAATACCTACAGTCAACATCCCCATTGCATGCAAGAAGAAAAATGCTATATTATTATAACTTGAATACAAATAAAAGTACTGTAGTAATACAATAAGTAAGTAGTCAACATCTAAGATTCCTTTAGTGCGGGATAGTTAAAAATTACTATGGAAAAGTCCAAAAACAGCGCGGGCGTAGCCGCGGGCAGACAGCTTATATATAATAATTCTTATACGTCACGTTGAGATTATTTGTTTAGTAACGAATCATTAGCATCTACACTAAAGGAAAAATAATGGTACCAATAACCTAATAAATATTATTTACATTTGCATGCCTGTAAAGGCTCATTGCCTAGTACAAAACCTACCATATACATAATAATGTAAATGTTATGCGATAATGCCGATAGCGTGTCATTTTCAAGAAATAAAATCAAATATTTGTTCCTAAAGTAGTAGATCAGTCACCTAAATTGAATCACCAAACAATATTAAAACACTTACCTAAACATAAGTAAGAATTGCTTGGAAATATGTTTACTTAAAAAATAATTTTGTATTACTGAACAAAAATTTTAATTTAACTTGACGATACACAATTAATTAAAACTACCATAGTTTTTTTAAGTAATATCACATAATACTGAATAGTAGTCCCTTCAGAATGCTCACTTAGCGATGTCACAAGTTTACAATGATAGGAAATCTACAAAATTGTTGAATTGTAACTACAATTTTACATATTTCTGTTCAATAAACATTTTCTCTTACATATTTATAGAAAAAACTGTTTTATTGAATACAAAATTGTAACTACAAGTTTACATATTCTTGTACATAAATTAAAATTTTATGTAAATTGTAACTTACAATTTTCAACTTACAGTTTTTTTTTTTAATTTGCTTCTGGAAGACTTTCCATTAGTAAATGGCACAGAATGTAAATTATTAAATCACTTACAATTACAAATTTGTAAGTACAATATTTAATCGAAATCTACAGGCGTTTTCTACAGATGTAAACGTTCATTAAACAGCATTTGTAAATTGTAACATTAGTGATTTTTAAACGTAAAATTCTTATATAATTGTAAAGTTTATTGACAGCACTTGTAATATTAATAAAACTTGACAAAGTCACTTCTTTACAAAATTGTACGATTGTACGATTGTTACGTTTATTATGTACAGGGCCCTGGTAATATTATATTATATGTACATCTTTACTGGCTGAAATCACATTTCAGCCAGTAAAGCAAATAAATGGTAAATTTTCATAGCGCGCCAATTTAACTCCGCCCTTAGTAGGCCCGCCCTTCTAATTGAATTAAATAACTTATCTATTTATTAGGTGACTGACAGATCTATTATTTTGATGATTGAATACCAATAGTATTATTGCTACCCGTGATTAACTTTTTAGAAGACAGATCTTATTTTCTGGCTATAAAAAAGTGATCAAACTATAATAAATAAGACACATAATATTTACATTAATCTGATGATTCATACTTAGAGACAGTTTTTATAAATATTATGACTTATTGCGACTCACTATATTATTATAGTGTAAATAAATTATCGCACAATATTTTAAGGGAGGAACCTACCCATAAAACTGAATAACTTTCCCCAATAACCTTTTTTTTTTTCATTCTATTTCGCAAATTGCATATAGTCCTTATATATTTGGAACATTTCATTAATAACTTTTTTTCTCGGTTAGTTTTTGTCTCTTCTGGGGCACTTGTGTATTGCTTATTTGTGAAGTGCTGGCTCGAGGTTTTGAAATGGCATGTTGTTTTATATTTTCATTTTGAATTTTCTGTGTCTCATCCATATCACTAGTCTCAGCTTCATTTTCCGTACTTATTACATTAGTATTTGTTATATTTAGCAAAGGCTGCCTTATCTGTGAACTGCAGCTGCTGGCTTGAGGCTGTGTAGTGGCATGTTGTGCTCTATTTTCATTTGATGTCTCTTCAGGTGTATTTTCAGGATATGCTGGTAAAGTAATAGTCCCTGTTCTCTCTGTAAATAAATGAGTTACCAATGAGCAAGTTTTATCATAATTATTATATTACTACATATTATATCTTTAGAAGCATGGAAAGAAACATACTCGGCTACTTAAGGAGAGAAGAAAAAAGAATGCCTGAGGGAAATGTATTATTTAGTGTTACTTTTCTAAATAATCATGAAAAAAATTGTATGAGCTCTGTCAAACAACAGACATACTTATATACTCGTAGTACTACTTATCACATATTTTATTATCATTTTATTATAGGTATTGTTTATTTCCTTTATAATATGCACCTTCCCGCATCTATTATTGAATGTTTTTACAAAGCTGGGTTGCCTAGAAGACATTGCTTTAAGCAATAAGGCCGCCTGTTGCCTAACACTATAGATTATAAGTTATAATTGTACATTTTCTGGTTGCATGCAATAAAGTATAGGTATTGTGTGTGTTGTTGTCCTATGATACCCCAGTGGTACAGAGGGCCTTCGTGAGAAGTCTCCACCCCTTCCTGTCCTGTGCCTCACGCTCCGCATTGTATTGTATAATATTGTATATAATAATTTGTATTGTATTGTATAATAATTATCAAATATAACTTACATCACTCGGGACGGCAGTGTACAACAATTTTGATTTGGATGTATCAGTAAAATCTTCATCACGAAAATTATCTTCACAAAGCATTCTGTGCTCATTATAGAGCTTGGTTTGGAATGCTATTGATAAATGCTGCTCCTCTGTTGGAAATAAATATCTTGCCCACAACATACACCTGAAACTGAATAGGAAATATATCAGAAAACTAAAGCTTAGTGTTTAATTGTGAATACGCTTATCGAGCTTGTCGCATTTTACCTACGTAGGAAGGAAGAAAGGAAGTTCTTTGTTTTGAGGGAAACATAACCTACAACACTTACCATAAAAGGTTTCAGGTTTTGGAAATCGAAAGAGTTTGATTTTGTCAGTAGCGGGGGATTTCCCGCACTTAAAACATTTTCGTTTCTGTTCAGACGACATAATAACACAGTTCAAAGAAAAACAACTTAGGAGATAGAGTCACTGTCTCGTAATTCATAATCACTAGTTATAAGTCACAAAAACTCACATAGGCGGAGGAGCGGAGCTCAACTCAACACCATATGCTTGCACAGGATTTAAACTCAAATTCACAGAACACTATTACCAAAAGTAATCAGATAAAATAGCATGAACGAAAAAACAAGAACGCGTGAAGATTCGGCCGGCCATATTGTTTGTTTGGTTTGGTTTGGTGTTGCCAGTGTGGATAGAAATATTTATACCAAAGAAATTATAAATTATAATTATTAAAATAATTAGGACTTGTTATTAAAATATTTTATAGTGAAATATACTTACAATATATTTGTACATATTTTTTTAAAATTATTTTGTCAGTAATAAATATTTTTTGAATAAAAATATATTTCTAACTGAATATATAAGATTACTTATTAAAATGGCAAAGATGTAAGTATGCCCTAGGTACTATGTTTTGATACGTCAAAGAGAGTCGATATGGCCTGAATCAGTCAGTCTGTAAATGGTAAACAAACACTAAGCGCATTTCTTAGATTTAAATAGTAGTCACATTTATCATTATATAACGTTAATTTGTTTCTAGAGTATTGCATTGTTTGACCTCTGTACATTCATATCGTGAAGCTTTTGTTATTATCAAATTTTACAGTGCTGATAAGCGGTGATAGGTATACTATGACTGGTGGTGGTCACTAAAATTTAGTTCCGTTTGTTTTATCTGTAAAGGAGGTATCGTTTTTTTACACTGAGTAATGATAAAAAAATATTAGTATATAGAAGAAATAAAGCAGGTAGGTGAAGTTCATTCTTTTATCTTTATTGAAAATATTCAATCAAATAAAATGAAACTATTTAGAACCTAAGCTAATCTAATTTTACTTTAAAATATATTTTTTTAGGTATTGTCTGAAAAATACTAGTGACTAACAGTGATGGCTGTAAGTATTTTAGTTTAATCAATTACTTTAATTTCTTAATATTTTGATTATAAACAGTTAGACACATTTTGTTGGTCTCTTAAAAATTATGTTATCATAAACATAAAAATAAAATTTGTTAACTTTTATTTTAACATTATTTGAATCTTTTTTAGGATCCAACTTTTGCTGACAATATCTTGGGGACAATTTTGAACCTAATGTTTCCTATCAAAATGCTTCTTCGATTTTATTCGTTGTGTATTTTGATGATTGACATAATGTGGGTGGTGCTTAACGCAGTGTATGCAATATTGCAGGCAACATATGGAATATTTAAACCACCACTTTTAAAATCTGTCAGGTTGGAGACTGCTCTGGTGAGAATTTTTAATTAACTATTGTTATGTTGTATTATAAAAAAGTAAATCGGTTTTGCTAAATTAAAAATCTATCTTTTGCTCTATTAGCTTATAATTTTTTATAAGGGTGCTCCCTCACCGGGAGCATTCGTGTGTAATGTAACATTATTGTAATGTGCTCTGTGCTTCTCCACTAAGTAATTCTGTAACGTTACATTACATGCGAATGCTCACAGTGAGGCTTCCTTTAAACAAACAGAAGTCTTGCTTAGACTATTAACTAAATATTATTAAAGTTAATCACTATTTCATTATTTATTATAACTATAATGGTTGTGATATTAAATAAAATACCTCTTTATTTTACAGGTTATTGGTTCTGGTAGAGGGGTTGGCAAAGAGATTGCCAAACAAATGGGTAAACTTGGTGCAATAGTAATATGTGTTGATAAAGATAAAAACAGTAATGAATATACAGTACAAAAAATTAAAGAGGACGGTGGCTCCGCTGTTAGCTATGTTTGTGATATTACTAAAAAAGGTAATGTAGAGGCACTGGCTGGTCAAATAAGAAAAGACTTGGGTTTTGTAAGCATGTTGTTTTATTGCTGTGGTATTCCTAGCCCAAGGTCGCTGATGACTCAACCACCGCAAGACATACATGATACTTTAGACCTCTCCCTCACATCTTACTTTTGGGTGAGTATAATCAATTCTATTTCTTTTATTCTCTTGCTCTTACTGGCCTTATTTTATTTGTTGATTGACCTTTTAAACTATCACCATTCATGTGTTAATGTTATTGATAACTACTTGTAATGTAATATAATAATAATGACTATATACTTACTTAGACGCATGACACTTTTGATGTATTTATTTATTTATTTATTTTATTTTATTAAGGAATAAACAGTCACACATTTATGTTTAGTTACACATTTGTATGTTTAAAATACAGACCTATAATTCCCTGTTTTCAATAATTCCCTAATGTTATGTATGATACTAATAATAATATTACAAAAATAACCCACAATAAGCTACAAAGGTAGGTACTACTTACAATACATAAGTTTCTTAACTGCAATCTTAAAACTGTTAATCTTCAAACAAAAGATATCAATATCTACAAACCTATTATTATATAAATTGCACGCACGTCTTAGGTAACTATTTCTGACAAAACAAGTAGCACAAGGATCAACAAAAAACAGTGGCTTTTTTCTTACTGCTCTTAAACGACCACGGGGCACTAGATACGAAATAGAATTAAGTAGTGCTGGGGCATCAACCATATTATGAATTATCTTATAAAGATAAACAACATCAATTAAGTCACGCCTAAGTGACAATGGTTCTTGCTTAAAGGTGTCACACAGAAATCCGTAATCTAAAGGAGATTCTGAAGAAAAACCAAAATAATGCAAATGTAATTTATTTTATTATTTTGTTTGTTTTCATATAGCTTTTGGAAATATTTCAGGAAGTTAGGATATGATGGAACTCAAGCATAACAATTTCAATAAGTACTTTGTTAAAAAAAAAAAAAAAAATATTAGAAAATTTTTTAAGGCCTAAAATTTTATTATTTATATTTTCAGCTTATAGACGAATTTTTGCCAGCTATGAAAGATAAGAATCGTGGTCACATAGTAGCCCTAACATCAGTGGCTGGACTCAGTTATCTGAAGGATCAAATGCCTCTCAGTGTAGCGCAGTTCGCAGTGCAGGGCTTGGCTGAATCACTCAAGGAAAATTTAAGGATGAATAAGATTGATGGAGTTCATGTAACTTTGATACACATATATCCTTTCATCACTGAAGAGAACTCTGAATTAAGATTAAAGTAAGTTTATTATCAGTATTATCACAATAATTATAATTAACCCTGTGGCGTCGCTTGTGTGGCTTTCCAAGGTAATCCTACCTCACAGGAAGTCAGGAAATGTACTGAGCGGCCTAATACTTTTGACTCGGTTCGTATAGCTACTACATGCGTAGATAGTAGTTGGTACCAACGACTTCACGTGCCTTCCGAAGCACGGAATCATCTTGCTAACGGAAAAGTCTTAACCAAACTGTTGAAATTCGCAAATTGAATTTGTTCGAAGAGAGCCGTACCAGGATTCGTACTTGGAATCTCCGTAGCCACATAGACTGTTTTTGAACTAGTCACCAAATAAATATACAGAATCATTATTCTGAAAAGTTGCCTAGTAAATACTAGCTTTCCGCCGCGGCTCCGCCCGTTAACAGTTTTTGTGGGAATGAGGCATTTTCCCGCGGCAAAAGGCAGTCTATGTTACTCAGGGTGACAGAGCTTTCTAATGGTAAAAGAATTTTTAAAATCGGTTCATTTGTTTTTGAGTATATTCATTACAAACACACACACACAAAATAAAAATCTTTCCTCTTTATAATAATAATAATATGATTTTCATATTATTACAGAATACCTAGTTACTTTGGCACAATAACACCAAGCGCCGCTGCGGCGTCCATATTGGAAAGCGTGCGGCGGAACTACCCCGAAGCGTCAGTACCAAAGCATCTGTTGTTCCTCGGTCACCTACTGCGCATACTGCCTCGGAAGGCGACTGTGCTCATCAGAGACCTCCTCGATACCGGAGTAGACTTCGCGTGACGTACACGATAAAATGTCCTCAAGATATTTAAAAGGATCATCTTCTTCTTCATTCTCGAAAGACACCTCAAGAAAGTCCAATTGCATGATTCGACAACCCAAGATCGTCTGACTTGGCGCATGAAAGTGAGGAGACCCGACCCCAACTTTTCCTTATCCCATCATTTGGGGTCGGGTCTCCTCACTTTCATGCGCCAAGTCAGACGATCTTGGGTTGTCGAATAATGCAATTGGGCTTTCTTGAGGTGTCTTTCGAGATTTTTCCACCAGGTTAATGGCGGGCGACCTCTTCCTATCCTCTGTTCCGGCAGGTCCAGCGCTATTTGTACCACATGGTCTTCGCTACTTCTTTTGATATGCCCATACCGACGAAGGCGGTTCTCGGTATTTTTAAAAGGTTCATGTGTCACTATATTTTTTTTATCGTTAACTGCTCATATATGTCCTCACCGAGGGGCTCGAGCCTACCCTGATACCAGGGTGAATAGGCCTTAGTCGACCACGCTGGCCCAGTGCGGGTTGGTCAACTTCACACACAACCTTTGAATTTCTTCGCAGGTGTGTGCAGGTTTCCTCACGATGTTTTCCTTCACCGTAAGAGCGTCGAATAAACGTACATTATGAATTCGAAAATCGAAAACCATTGGTACGAGGCGAGGTTTGAACCCGCGAACTTCGGAATGGAAGTCAATGGGCCTAGCCACTTGGCTACCGACGCTCACTTTTTATTTTTTAATAATTTTCAATAATATGTAATGTAATGTGTCTCAGTGAATATTCATTTCACGTGATAATAGGATAGGAATAATATTTTGAAATAATAGCTTTTAGATTTTACTAAGTGAGATAATAGGATGTTGCTTATATTAAAACTATTCATCTGCAACTGCAACTATTTCATACCAGTTCAAATTATATTTTATTGTAATTGCATTTGATTATTATAATTAGATATCCATTTTGGTGTCATTATATAATATAGGTAATCAATATTTTGTTTCTGTGTATAATAAAATGAAATAGTCATATATTGTATATCCCATGGACTTAGTTACAACTTAGTGACATAGATGTCATTCCATCCATATTCCATAGTACAAAGACTGATGAAGAATTTATATTAAGGGGCTACCCAAGGCTAAGTGGCGCCGCCCTCTGTTAAAAATTAATTACTCGCGAAGTATATTTTTTTTCAAAAATCCGGACGGTCATTTTGAAGTTGGCGTGCTATAGGATATATAGGGGCCATAAACTGTATTTATTATAGTCCGCTGTAGTTACAGATAGAAAAGTTGCTAAAAACGGCCACTTTTGTCAAATTTTCTATCTGTAACTACAGCGGACTATAATAAATACAGTTTATGGCCCCTATATATCCTATAGCACGCCAACTTCAAAATGACCGTCCGGATTTTAGAAAAAAAATATACTTCGCGAGTAATTAATTTTTAACAGAGGGCGGCGCCACTTAGCCTTGGGTAGCCCCTTAAGTTAAGTTTAAATTAAATATAATAATGATAATAATATTCATATTTTTATATACCTAAATAATAGCTAAAAGACGATATTTTTAAATAATAATCTTGTTTAATTTATTTGTTAAATGTACTATGCATGATGATTTTTAATAAAAAATCGAAAATGTCTTTTATACCTGTGTTTTTAATATACCTAATGTAAGCCTATGTATCTAACTATCTAAATACATAAAGATTTATGCAGATGCGTACAATTGTTTTTAAATATCTTTTCTATGAGAATAAGTTGTAGTTCTGTGATAGATTAAGCAGAACAAATTTTAGCTTATATCTAATTATCTTCATCATCATTGGCTTTTCTCTTCATGTGGAGGTTTTTATTAGTATTTTAAAATAATATTGGTAAACTACTTGCCTTTCCTACTCCACAAGAGATGGCGCCATTTTTTATTTGATCTGTTAGGTCAAGTTGATGGTCTATTAAATCAATGATATTAAATCAATGATATCAAAGCAAGTACCTCAATCAACTATTTAAACTACTATTCAGTAATAAAATTTACCGATGGTAACTAACCACAGGCGTCTAAAGTAACTAACACAAAAAACAAAAACCGTGACTGGCTGAATAAACTTAAATCTCAGGCCTGTCCTATCCTATAACAGTATAACATTTAAAAACTAAAACGTCACATTTTTGACATTTACGCGACAGTAACGCCCCCCCACATAGTCCATGGAAATCGTACCATAAAAGGGGTCTTCACTTGCATCAAATCGGGCAGTTCTGATTTTTTTATATGTTGTATGTAATGAGGTGGTAATGACAAATATAATTTTTCCAACTCGAAAGCCTTCCGGAACATTGTAAAATTCATGAAAAACCATTAAATTTTTCAGTTTTTGCCATTTTTTACCACCAAGGACCCGTTTTACGGTAGAAGTCACTATGAATTCTTTTAAAGTAGACTAAATTTGCAACAAAATGAGAATAGTTGGGTCTCGATAAGCTGAATAGTTTCAAAGATACAAGCTGTTCAAATGTTTGCAAAATTTCTTAAATAATACAATTTAGAGTTTAGGGTGTCTGTCAAAAATATTTTTCTACTAAAGGTGTGCTTTTTATTATTTTTATATATAGTATAGGGTATATAATTATTTATAATAAAAAAAAACAAAACCATAATACAAATTTTTTGCAAACATTTGAACAGCTGTATCTTTGAAACTATTCAGCTTATCGAGACCCAACTATTCTCATTTTGTTGCAAATTTAGTCTACTTTAAAAGAATTCATAGTGACTTCTACCGTAAAACGGGTCCTTGGTGGTAAAAAATGGCAAAAACTGAAAAATTTAATGTTTTTCCTGAATTTTACAATGTTCCGGAAGGCTTTCGAGTTGGAAAAATTATATTTGTCATTACCACCTCATTATATACAACATATAAAAAAATCAGAACTGCCCGATTTGATGCAACTCAAAATGTACCAATTCCATGTATCAACACACACCATGTTTTTTTTGCTTGCAACTTGCAAATCGGTCCACTTTTTGTAATTTGACTTGAAAGAAAACAAAAAAGAATTAATTAAATTGTGTGAATTTGATGTGCAAATGTTTCCGAGATTAGAATGTACCAATTGACTTAGATTTAGTGCTTAACTGAACGATTTCTGACATCGACGAATCCGGTAAGTTGTAGCATAATATATTTCTATCTCACGACACTAACATAGCGGATCGATCGATATTAGAAAATTAATGTTTATCTGTTTGTTCAGGGGTCAATTCAGTGAATTACAGTAGCCTGTTGTATGGGCTTTGCCTTTATGCGATGGAGCTTTCTTGACCCATTTATAAAGCAGGTTTTATGCTCAACTTTCTAAGGGTATGGTAATTGGCTGAATGTATTGATACGCACGTTGCCACTCACTGTTCATGTTTTTCTGTTACCATAGAAAAATTTACAATCTTTTGCCAATCAGCTTATTCTCTGACCAAATAAATAGCCAAGAAATAGCTCTGACAAAAATTAGTTTCCCTGTTTAATATTAGGTGAGTTAGTAAAAAGTGTGATGAGCGCATACCAACATACACAGTCTTTATGTATTCAGCTGTATGCAGCTTTATATTATTATCACAGTAAAAAGAAATAAAAATTACAGTATATATTACATTCTTAATAATACTTCTTTTGTATGTGGGTGAGTTCATATTGCACATCTCCACTTCAAAAGAGTATTAGTGTTCTGTGTTGCACATGATAAACTGAAATAATCTAAATGTGTGTGTGGACTTTAGCAAAAATTGACATTGACATAATTTATTTGACAAAACACAATACAACAAAGAAAAAAGTTTGTCTTCGTTTTCGGAAGAGACAACACCTTTTATAATATAATACCTACATCTTAGTAGAAAATCTTATATATTCAGTAGTTATTTCTAAGAATAGTGAAATTTATTAAAAGTGTAATAATTACTTTATGTTAAGAAAGTATCCAGCACATAAAGCTGGGCACAAAAAGGAAAGGGAATTATTAGCGGGATTGCCTGTCAGTAATAAGAAAGACTTTCTCAGTAATACAGTTCTCTGATGATGAGTATTTTGATATGCAGTGGAATATTATCACTCTATCAGTCAATACATGTCCATTGGTGAACAAAAACTTCATCAAAATCCAAAGAAATTTAGATATACAGCATTCATATGTGTACAGCACCCAGTCTATCTAATTGGATGTGTTGATTTGGGCATAATAAAACAAAATCTTTATTCATTTTTATTGTAACAATAAGTTATTAAATTAAATGTTTCAATTAATATTGCTCGCTTTGTTATCATGCGGGTTTCGTTCGAGTTTAACTTACCTCATTAATTATCATGATTAAATTTTAATTAATTCAACTATCTTTTAATTCATTAAAATAGTAAATGTAGTTAGTTACCTATAGCTAGGTAGGATAAGGAAACAATTATTGCACTTTGTGTGATAAAATTCAATAAGTATTTCTTAGTCATTTATAAATATGGTAAATAATATATATAATAAAGATACAATGTAATACAATAAATAAATTGATGGAAATAAACTGGATCTATTTATGTAAAGTAGGTAATGTATAAAGCACTGACTACAACAATTTTTTTTTGCAGAAGCACTTTTTATTTAATACAAAACTGTATTGTCTTAGTGGAAAAAGGAGCTTATATCACACTTAAACCCTCATAGCTTAGTAAGAAATATTACATCAATATGTGGCTTTATTTGACGCGAAAGACTTGTGGTGAAAAAAAAAACACTATCTCAATTTATCATATAAAAAATAGAAAATAAATAAATCGCTTATTCATTGATAAATTCCTGTTTACAAAAACCCCGCCAAACTACACAATAGTTTGTTGGCGGATTGTAGCTGTAAGATTACATAAGACTCTCTTTGACGTGACTACCTTCTACATCAGCTTAAAAATGGACCAACACAAATTCTCTCCCTTCCCATCTTTCGAGGGGATTGAAGGCCCAAATGCACATCGGAAGACGCTCGCTCGTGATCCGATATATCCGAATTAATGTGCTTTTTTTTTTTTCATTTACTTACCTATGCTTGAGTCGAAAAAGTACGACGGATCAAGCCTAAAATTAATGTGCATTCTGTAACACAAATTGCGCCCGATTTCTACGTTCGCACATAAACTCGTACAACGCCTAGCTGCCCGCCTCTCCACTACGTAACCCAGGTAGTGGGCAGCTTTCACTTGAGTCACTAAATACAACTGTAGGCTTACTACGTAAGAAGCGACAAGCTCGAGAAGCTGTCAAACGCGACATAGTGACATTAGGGCCATAGTATATGTCGCGTTTGACAGCTTCTCGAGCCTGTCGCTTCTCACGTAGTATGAATACAGACCCCTATATCTCCTTTCCAAGTGTAGTTCTTTACATTATGAATTATTTACTCATGTGATGTGATGATGATGACACTGTACAATACCTTTCATTTCCAAGGGTGAGGCTTACTGAGTCCTGTAATGGACTGTTATAAGCTGATTTAATGTATTAATCTAACTTAAAAAAAGCATATAAATAATAAAAGACTTATCAAAGTATAATGAGGTAGAAGCTTAATATCTTGTAAACTAAATAAGTAGGCTGTTATTATGTTTTCGCTTGATCATTGAAAATAATGTTATACAAAACATGAAATCTGTGGAATCTGTTGAAATTGTACAGAAACCTTTTTATTGCTTGTTAATGATGTTTATCGGAGCTTCTCAGACTTTCATTCCTCTTTTGATTAATTGATCCTTAATGACACAATGCATTAAGGATCATTATAACCCAAACACCCTGAAAATTTACGAGCAATTCAATGACTTGAGGATAATAAATTTAAAGATATTTGTCAGTTATATATTATACCATACTCAAATTACGTACATGAACTGCCGGGGTAGCATGAGACTTCACGCATGACAAGACATAGTTTTGTCGCATGTATACTCTGATCCCATTGAAGAAAGTTTTAATATGTCAAGTTCCTTACAACTTTTTGACAGTTAATATGGGCTGGGCTGGAACGGACATAATATAATAAATAATATAAGCATATCAGTGGCATCGCTTTTAAGATGTGTGCGAAAATTTTGTATTCCGATCGGCACTATGTAGTGCGAATGTGTGTGTGCGATGTGTATGTATAAACGCAGTCGGCACATTATGGATGCTTCAATTATCTTTCAACGGGAATCTGTCCGCTAGTAATATATTACTAATTTCTAACGTCCTTGGGCTCAATTGCTTTTTAATTAATCTATACCATTTGTCCTGTGCGCAAGTGGGGAACATCTTTGGACAACTTTTACGAACGACGACTATATCCTACAAAGATTTTGATAAAACATGACTGTCGATATATTACTTACCAACGTAAAATGACTATTAAAAAAATGATGATAGATTAAATGACGGAATTACAACCTAGCGTATATACTTCATCAAGATCAGTCGCACCTATGAGTGGATAGTTATATATAATCATTGCCGTCGAAATACATTAAATACCTACTGGACAAAGGCCTCCCTGAAAGATCTCCACAACGATCGGTCCTGCACTGCCCGCATCCAGCGGCTCGCGAATCTCACCAGATCGTCGATCCACCGTGGATAAAAGAGTAGATTTCCTGAAAAACGTTATAAAATCAAGAATATACCAGACTGGTTTCGTAAATCGAAAATGTGTTGGTTGTTTTACGAGGTATCCTGCGAGTGGTTGTAAAACGAGTGTGTGACCCGGGAACGAGTGTCGGGAGAATTTTTATTTTTAAATTGTGAGGGATAAATAATTTCCAACTCTGCTTCTTCGTACCTGCACACATGCATGAAGTTTTCATTTGTCTAGACGTGGTCATATATTTTTTTACAGATAACATTAATCCATGCGTCTAAACGTGGTCTAAACTTAAAAACCGTGGAATTATTAAAACAATTCAATGCATTTTCTAAACGGTCATGGGCTCTCTTTTTGAGGATAAAATCGCTCCTTGGATTTTAGTATTTTTTCAAAAATTTAATGAAATGATCGGCAATTTGTATTCTCAACCTTAGAGTCTTAAGTTGCGTAATATAATTTCAGCTCAAAAGTAATTTTGGAATAGATAAACCATCCTATAGTATACAATACGTAGGCAGGCTCTTATATAGATTCCGTCAAACCGTAATACAACAGGTTATTCTCGGCGCGAGGAACCATCTTTGGGCTTGTATTTATTATTTATGAAGTGAAGCTATCAAAAACAACTCGAGCAGATACCTATACGATACTCGCACAATGTGTTAGAAAGCTGCTTGCTTAGATTTTTTTACTTGTGTACTCGATATTATGGATAGGCACTGTCAATTTAAATGCGAAGATAGATAGATTAAAACTTTATTGACACACAAAACACAGGCAGCACAAACATAAATCAAAAAGAGTAAGATGGAACATACAAATTACACAAGCAAACACACAGAATTAACAGCGTAAACAGGTACGTTATATATTTATTTATATGACGCGAAAAATAGGTTTTACAGGAAATTCCAACGTAATAAGCATGTGTCTCTCTTTAATTTAAGAGCTGCGTTTTTGTCGTTGCAGCAACCGCTATCCTTACTTAATAAAATCTGATTAAAAAGAAAACTTACTTAGTATGAAATTTACAATAGAATAGAATACACTGAAAACTGACACACACACACATACACATAGACACACAGAAATTTGTGTGTTATATGAAGTCTTCTATCCGAACACCTTTAGTCGTTTCCATGTAAGCGTACTAGGGAAGGATCAATATAACCCAACTACGGTACGGTTAAGAGGTTCGGACGCAGGTGCGCGACCGATAGTCCGTCGCGGTTTTTCCTACGTTAAATTTGAATAAGCCATTATTCCTCGGGTCTGGTTTTCTTATTGTGTAGCGCAGGGTGGGACTTTTGTGTCATTATTTAGGGGATTTCTGTAACTCGCAAGTGCTCGACGACGTTTTGAATTGAGAATCATATTACAACGGCGACGTGACGTTTATCGTGAGAAATTGATCAATTCCTTTTTTCCGTATCTACTGTTTTTACTTATTTCAGCTGTAGAGTATGATATACTTTGTGACACATTTAGATAGGTTATGTTTTTTATTTGCAAAGCCCTTCTCGAAATGGGATAGGTTTTCGTCTAAAAGTTTCTCCACATTCTTGCATTGAAAGAACCATTCTTACGATATTTTAACAATAGTTCTCCTCTATGTCCAACTTGATCTCACGCAATAATACCATAGACAGAATCAAAAGAACGCAAAGCCATAGATTCCTACAAACACCGCCGTCGACGATAAGATCTTCATTTATTTTCCCGGAATGTGCCCCCGGGGGGCAATCTTGTCCACCCTAGATCCGGCCCTGGCTCCGTCTCACAGTTACAAGTTTTTCACGAGCCATTCCACTTCCATTTCATTTTGTAGACGCCCGAGTATTTTATCGAGTTTTTGAGGGAATTTTAACTTGGGGCAAAATGCACGGGGAAATATTGAGTTATGATTCAACTTTGAGATGTCTTTTTAGGTAGGGAAATTCCTTGTTGGTTTTTATTTGTGTACCATGTTTAGGCGCTTTTTTGCAGCTTTAGTCGGTAGTTCGGTACTCGGCACTCGATAAACTGTAATCGGATATTGAGACTGGAAGGAAATAGTTTTATCTAATGTCTCGTTGAAATTGGCCAGAAAAAACATAATTTAATGTATTTTCGCTACGCTTGATATTAAAATGGCCTATCACGCCACAATCTTTTGAACATATTGTTTTAAATAAAATCATAAAAAAAATTCTTTGAAGCACACGTAAATAAATATAACGAAAAAAAAATATAATAAGCTACGTATTTAACATTACATACGTACGAAAACATCGTGAGAAAACCTGCACCCGACTGCAATGAAATTCAAGAGTTGCAGCCACACTGGGCCACTCTGGTCGACTAAGTTTACTCTATTCATCCTGAATTCCAGGTAGGCTCTAGCCCCTCCATGGGGGCGTATGAACTGGTAATTATAATGTATTTTAGTGAAATAATGTGGAATAAATAGAAGAGTGGGAGTGGTGGAGAATTGGACTTTATAGTCACAGACGGAGATGCGGGATCCCGTAAACCCACAAGCGCTGACATCTTTTTAGATGCAGTGGCCTATGATGAAAACAACATACCTATTGATTGACTCTCGAACTAATTAGTTAAACATGTTATTTAAAAAGCAAAACTTTTTCGACTTAGATCAAAGTACAACGAAAAGAGGATAATTAACTTAACGATGACTATTTGTTTTCTTCAATTGAGGCTACTTGTTTTCTTAAAGAATTCTTTGTAATAAAATACAAAGTAGGTACTCCAAAGAGCCATGAGCTGGAATATTGGCTAGTTGATTGAAGACTTACGCAATAATGTGGTTTTTTTCCAAACCTATTTTAAGACTGCGAAAAATGTGATTATATTATTTTATTATTACTTAACTTCTTCTTAGCTTCTTTATACTTTATGAAACTTTTATATTATGGCGTTGGTATTGTTTTTTTTTTACTTTCCTTATTTTGTTCCTTTTGTGCAATGACTAAAACACAGCGGGGGCATAACACACGAACCCTTTTGTGTATATCTATAAATTAGGCATATATAGCATAAAAACTTAAAGGACGACAATAACATTAAATTAAAAATTTTGATACTCCCGACTCAAAATCTTTACTTGATCCTTTCAACAACTAGAAAACAGCTGATTGTTTTCAAATGGCCGAAGATATTTTCTTGGATCATAGCTAAGAACACTCTCGATTTGACACCTTGCAAACAAAAAAAACTAGATCAAAATCGGCGCATCCGTTTAGGAGCTACGATGCCACAGACAGACAGACACACTCAAAATTAATACACCACTTTTTTGTCGGGGGTTAAAAACGAAAATTCTTTAATTTAATAATATTGTATCAGCGGACTTGGTAAAGCAAAGAATCAAAGCCTCTTGTTCTTAAACTAAACCTAGAGAAAATGCCCTGTAAATACATAACACAGTATGTATTTTTAAACTTCAATTGTGCTTCGAAAGTTCCATTCCAACACAACAATACATTCATTTAGTTTAAAACTTTAATGCAATCTCATCACGCAGTCTGCTCGCGCCGACTTTCATAATGTAGAGGAGTTGCAAAAACAGTGTTTACCCGCATTTACAGTCATTAACTCGGCGGATGATAAAGCGAACTTTCCCTAACTATTATCCGGCCGTTTTCATGACAGCTCACTGTTTGGGCCTGCTAGGTAACGCGTAGCAACTTTCGCCAGCAACTTTAATTACATACACATGACTCGCGGAAATAAGGTACCGTGGTTATTGAATAAGTTTTGGCCCTCGATGGACGCTGGCGAGAGCTGTGCACACAACCCGCCGCGTTAGCTCGGCACATTTCCTCTCATAACCTGTCTGTCATGTGCTCCGTATAACAAACAAGCCCCCCTAAGTGGGCCTTTGTAACCGCACGCACGTGAGCCAAACACCACACTCAATCATTTGTTCCAGGCATTAGAATGTATTATTACGTTGACCCAACTAATCTGCACGTCCCAATTTACAAAGCCCGCAGTTTACGTTCCTTTGTCTGTTTAATAAATTGTTTGGGGAAACATCTGCAAGATTAATAGTTGTGAAGCTCTTGACGCAGTAAGTGAAATTCGTTATCTCATGAATGAATCCGCTTGGTTTTCAGCCGGTCGAGGAGCTCGCGATAAACTCGATTTGACCTGACACCCTCCTCGTTCTGTAAATTCTGTTCAACCACAAAAGCTTCAATTACTTACCTAAACGCTGTTCAGATGCTTTGTGAAAAATCGTCTATCAATTTGAAATCTGTACAAGTTGAATGGTTTTCAAGAACCTTTTCAAGTTATACCTACGTTGAGAGAGCTGCTTGATAAATTTGTCCTTTATTTGGTCTCGGCTCAGCTGTATCGTTTCGGGAGGGAAGTACTTCTCGTTTCAGTGATAATACTTCTTAATGGGCAGCATCAGGACCGTTTAGAATTCAATTTAATGGCGTTTGGACCGCCACAGAATACGCGCGTCGCACTCGAATGACGTTAAAAGCTTTTATGTTTTCCGGACAACGGCCCCTCAGCGAAACCCGCCGCATAAATTATCTACATTATCAACATAAGTACACGATAACCAGACAAATATCTCTCACTTATAACATTTAGGTAAATCAAGCTTTATTACCTTTTAGATAGATAAGATCTAAAACATTAAAAGCAGAAGTTCTGGAGACCTGTACTATGTATGTATTATTAAATGACGGGTAACAGATATTATTGAACGTGCTTTGCAAAGGAAATCGAACTCGGGATTGACTAATTTGTTCAGTATAACTTTATTATTATTCCGAACCCTTGCGACGCGGCATTATCTTAAAATTTATTGCAAGAATTTCCATCGTCTGGCTTTAGGGACAAAACGAGTGCCTATGAGTTAAAGTAATTGGTAAGAAATATGAGAGCAGGTGGCGGCGCTGTGGGCTCGAGACGATAAATAACGAAGTATAAACCCGTCGGAAAAGTTACACCAAATAATAATATGATTCGTGAGACAGTGAGATCTCCCTACGTGCCTGAATTAAAAGGGGCGTAAACACAGGAGCGAATTTGGTTTCGTAGCAATCTTCGTAGGCATTTGCTACGAAGACGATATCGCGTAGCAGTGTAGCAGACTTTTGACTCTTGTGGTATTTTTTTTCTGTTTCCCTGTATTGTGTTATTATTTGGTTTCAATATAAAATATTGAATTGTAAATACATAAAAAATATGGGACATCTCAAACACGGCCATCTGACCTCAAACTAAACAGAGCCTATATTATGGGTATCAAACAGCTGATATACATTAAAATATTTGTTTAGATATAGAACATCAGAACACAAGGCAAACACAGGTGCTCATCACACAAATGTTTGCCCTGGGTGGGGTTCAAACCCGCGACCCTTTGCTTCGAAAACAGGCACACTACCGACTAGGCTACGGGGCCGGCGATTATGTTGCAAGATCTAATTTAACTGAGGCGGTTGGCTTGAAATGTACATAGTTAGCGAGACAGAATAACACGACAGTAGTAGGTAATAGTCTGGACTTTATAGAACCTTTATTGAATAAAATACAAGGGTTTTTATATTAAATACATGTCGTTGAACTGTGGGCTTTAGCCCTGACATTTACCATAACTAGAATAATATTAGATTACAATGATATTTAATACTCACATTACATTGTTATTATAAACACCTTAATTAGGTTTCTACATATATACGGTCATCGTTATAGTAATCTGATATTGATGTTTCTAATAAAATATTAATTCATTTTCTTTATCATTTTCTATGGTTAAATAGGGCATACCTTTCATACCTACACTACAGGCTCACAACCTAAAGGAAGACTAAGTTTAGTTTAGCCACACCCTTAATAAGCTAGAAACCTCAGTCTGGGAATTCGTCGAGGGTCCCTCTCTACTCACATGCCTGAGTCCGTCCCGGTTAAGTTTAAAATTCTCAGTGCGTTACTCCAGTAATTCATACGTTGTTTAGCTTAATACATCATAATCATATCATACTTCATACTAATATTATAAATAGGAAATATTTGTATTTTTGTGTGTAGGTTTGTAATGAATAAACTCAAAAATTACTGAACCGATTTCAAAAATTCTTTCACCATTAGAAAGCTACATTCACCCTGAGTAACATAGGCTACCTTTTACCGCGGAAAAAACTTAATTTCCGTAACTTAAAAAAAATGCCGCGGTGGAAATGTACATCTTTTTTTTTTAACTTGAACGTGTTGATCTGTTGCGATTTGCGCTAGTTAAGTAGCTGTTAAATAAGTAGGTGCTATCAGTGAAGACCTGTAATTGGCTTTCTATTACTTAGGTTAATTATTATTTCAAATGTAATAGCTGTTGGTTTTCCAAATAAAATAAAATAAAGCTAGTTTGTTTAAATACATCGTTCGTTAAGCTGACGGTTTGGAAGGCGGATTAGGAGCGCTCTCAGGACTGAGAGGGAATCAAAGGCCCGTCTCTCTTGTTGCGCGCACTAATAAAGTTTGGCATAAGAGGATTGTGTCCTTTTTATGTGGATTCAATCGCGTGCGTAGAGCGTCTGTGGCAGCGGCTAGGGCTATCCGGTAGGCGATGGATCGAGCCTCTTAATTCTGGTCAGTTACGATTGCATGCCTTGATTTCGATAAAAATCAATACTGGTGGTACTACCACTATAATAGAGAAGGACATACGTAGGTATGTATGTCAGATAGTCTGTTTTATACCATAGTAAAATCTCCGCCGTTGACTTAATTCACCTGTAAAACATCATTATTTTTGTAATCAAAAATTAAACATGGGCTAAATGTCTGAGAGTTTTGATCTATTTGGAAACTTTACCACAACTGGCATGAAGGAAGAAAAAAAATTACGCGTAAATATTTTTTTATCCTTCATGGCTGCTGGGCTAAGGCCTCTTCTTCGAAAGATACTAGACGTGTTAACATATTCCTTACGCTTAAAAGTCAATTTGGGGATCTTAGTTGTTGGTTGTATTGGTGAACGCTATGTAAATGTATGCGTCACGTCACGTTACAAAACAACAGCAGTGCGAGAGTTGAGTGTTTTGGACAAATTTTAAGCCGGGAACCACACGGTCTATGTAACGTTAAATACAAATACAAATACAAATCATTTATTCGTCAACATAGGTTTATAGGTTGGTGCAGTAAATTATCAAATTTCACACTATGTCGCACCTTCCGGTATACGAATTTATACATTATAATAAATTTAAAACATAAACAAATTCACCTAAAAAGTATTAATTGTTAGTACTACTTAAAAATTCGTCAATAGAATAAAATGTCATTTCAATTAAATAATTAGTCAGCTTACATTTAAATTGAATTATATGATCACATTGTCTTATATCTAAAGGTAATTTATTATAAATCTTTGGGGCCATACGAATTGCACTTGCTTTGTATAAAACGGTTCTACCGGATCTTAGTTCCATATCGTATTTACGACGTGCACTTACACTCGCGTAAGTCTCATATTCGTGATAATAGAATTGGTATGTTCCTAATAACGTAATTCATTCATGAAAACATCGCGAATACTGATCCGCTGCGAGATTTCGCTCACGTCTGACGCGTAATGTACCGCAGACGTGGGCTGTTCGTTCCTGTATGAATGTATGTAAATGTTTCAATTTGCGCCTAGCTATTTCAGTACTATTCTGTGAAACCTGACTTGATTGAACTAAGTCAGTGTTTGAAAATTGAGTAGGTACTTTTAAAGACAACTTAAAAGAGTTAAGACTGATCGTTCGCATACAAAACGTATGTACGGAAATATATAATATAATATACTTTATTGCACACAAGAGAATACAATTAAAGCAACACAGGTATACAAAAGGCGGCCTTATTGCTAAGGTAACAATTTCTACCAGGAAACCCTTTAAAATATATAACTTTCAAATATAGAACTTTAGAGACTCCTTATATTTTATTTTCTTTCCTACTTTAAATTTACTCTTTAGCTGTACTTCCCAACGAACATTGTGTGATTTAGAGCGTTTTAACCGACTTCAAAAAAATGAGGGTTATCGTTTACTTACAATGTCACACATTTACTTATGAATAGCTACATGTAGAGTCGTAGATTCACAATATGAATACAGAAATTGTCACACACTTTCTGAGGTCAAAATCACAAATTCATTTTATAATTAATATTTAACTTATAAGATTGTATTATTGTTGTAATTAGTATAAATAAATAGGTAAATTAAATATAGTTGAAAACTAAAATTAAATTTAAAAAGTATATTAAAAATAATGTAAATATGGAAACAGAATGCCAAGGTCTGAAACAGCCAATAGAATGCCAAGGTTTGTTTGCCAATATGTTCCGTTCGTTATCAGTTCATAGGTAGGTACATACATGTCTCGACAGAGGGGCTTGCTCGGTGTGGGTTGGTCAGAATAATGGAAACCACTTTGGCAGTGCCTAGGTTAGACTAATAAAAAGGTTGCTTTATTGTGTGCGAGTATAGCGCTGCAAAGAGGAACGCAATCATGATGAAACTAGAATGAAAATACATATTTTACACTCATTTTTTTCATTAGCTAAAAGATTTCCTTCGTTCATTCTGTATTCGTATTAAATTTTCGGTTAATTTTTACTCTGCTTGAAATTTGTTTTTGTTTATTATTCTAATCAATGGAATTCAAGAATATTTGAGCTTAGATTGTCCTTTATTTGCAAGTAAATTAAAAATTTGAAAACAGAGGCCTAATTGAACCTGAACTTCCTTGAATTTCTAATCATGCGATTAACATTATTTAATTAGATAAATCTAATTAAGATTGTTCCTTTTAGCAAAATGTAAGAACCAAGGCAAATTGATATTACGTAATCCATACCAATATTATAAAGAGGAAAGGTTTGATTGTTTGTTTGCATTGAATAGGCTCCGAAACTACTGAACCGATTCTATTGTCACAAAGATACAATAGACCTTGAGGAAGGACATAGGCTATGTTTTAAGGCGGAAAAATCCTTCATTCGGGAAAAACTTTTCACGCATGCGGAACCGCGGTCGAAAAGCCAGTCTTTAATATTTTCCGTTTACAAAAGTGTTTTCATTCTCATTTGGGGCACCACAGCGGCGTCGCTGGGGTGATACGATTTGGCGCGAAAATTGCGAAAAATCGGCGCTCTTTTCCCGCGGCGGCCATCAACACGTCGAGGTAATGCGCTCGGATACAACATCAGCACCGCGTACCTGTAATAACACAATGATGTTTTTTTTTTAAAAAAATAGGTAATCATAGGTAGACTAGTTGGGGGTCGCATTTGTTACCGGATACACAGGTGAAAGCTCCTGTTCGTTCCCTGAATTGTGTGTGAACCTTTTGTACTTGCTAGTTTTCAAGAAGAGTTTGGGTATTGCTTGGTTTTATTCGAAGCCGCGAACTAAACGGAAAACTACCAATATAACATGATATTTCGAATTGGACAATATGGGAAGTGGACATTTTGGGAATTTGACCTTTAGGGAAGTGGCCCTTAAGAGCCAAAAGGTTCCAATCAATAAGTCTTATCTATATAATTTCCTGCCAAGCGAAGACTTATTTCCCAATTCAGCCAATAAATGCTAAGCTCTTTGAACTCGGTCACATGGAAAAAGCTAAATTGGGAAACACTTAGGCCCAGCGCACACCAGGAGAGGCGCGGCGAAGATACTGAGAACGTATCAATTAAAACTAAACCTTAAATATTTTGACATACGGCGCCGCGCGCGGTCTCGCGCCGGCTCTCGTGGCAGCTTCGACGCGCCGCCGCGCGCTACTCGATTTTGGCATGCCGTTTTCAACCGTACGTCAAAATATTTAAGGTTTAGTTTTAATTGATACGTTCTCAGTATCTTCGCCGCGCCTCTCCTGGTGTGCGCTGGGCCTTAAGATGGCGTATGTATCCCGGGAAACAGATAGTGCTGCCAATTTTTTTTACTTTCATTGTATTTTTTTTCTAAATTAAACCCTTTAAGTTCTTTAAATTGAAATTATTTGGAATACACATTGTGATTTAAAGCTAAGTTTGAAATTCTGTAAAAAAACCCTTGTAATATTATCACATGGCTATCAGACATCTTCGTATTTTTTGAGACAAAGAAGGGAATTTAAACTTTTAAACAAAGTAACAGGCCTACTGGCACTTACTATTATTGCCTCTAGTTGTTCTTTATGTTAAATCTCACAAACCTCATTGTTCCGTCCGACTTTGCTCTTGCGCTGTCGTAAAATATATCGATACCGAAAGTATCGATAGTCCGACAGCACTAATAGAGGTGGTGTTATGTATAGCAAATTGTGATCGGCTCAGTATCCGAGAAATAGGCTTCTAGGTCAATAGCTTCGGAAGTATGTGGTATCGCTGAGGAAAATCGGGCCTTCCTCGCCTATGACACGTTTTTAGGTATACAGTGGGTAGCGAATTTGTTTTTTCTTTTATTTACTATTTTATTTAGAATCTTGTACAGTAGCCAGCACATGCGGCTGGACATGTTACCTTGAGAACCCCCATATTCCGTAGCGGTAGGAGTGAATTTCGTAGTGCGAATGTCCAACCATATGTGCTGGCTTCTGTACATTGAATTACTTGTGTACCTGATAATCCTAATACGTACATTTATTTGATTTTTTTTATTTATTAGTACTATAAAAGATGTGTAAATTTGGGTAGCTGATAAGACGTTTGTTAGCTAAAACGACTGGATAGATTTTAATTATTTTTTAGGTTTTAATTAAAGGCTTCGATTTAATGTAGTAAATGCTTCTTTATCCTTACAACACAGATGAAAAGAAGACTTCATAAACAATAATCATACTCATATTATAGTTATCTTGCAGAAATAACCCCCGCGATGCAAAACAATACATTAAGGGGCAACGCAAACAGAAGACGGCGAGGCGAGGGTACGGTTGGTACGGTGCAGGCGCGGCGATGTATCAATCAAAACCAAACCTTAAATATTTTGACATACGGCGGCGCGGCGGTCTCGCGCCGGCTCTCGTGGCAGCTTCGACGCGCCGCGCGCTACTCGATTTTGGCATGCCGATTTCAACCGTATGTCAAACCAGTTTCAGTCGATACACCGCCGCGCCTGTGCCGTATCCTCGCCTCGCCGTCTTCTGTTTGCGTTGCTCCTAAGAGAAAGGACAATTATTATCCCCTATCTCGCGACCCACGTATCTATCTCTGCCGTCCAAACATGATAGATGGCTGTTTAAACAAGTGCATTTTTCTTTCGCTGGCAGGCAAGGGAAAGTGAGTTATTCAGCCTAGTCGCTCGTGCTCGTATTAATCATCTTCCGAGTGCGAAACCTTGTCACACGTTTCGGTGATACGCTTAGTCGCGACTTGGCCCGATTCTCGTTATGAAAAGCTTTGTGGGCTCGTAATAGAATCATACGGAGGAAGTGGAGATGTCTGTCTATAATAATAATATATTATGTATTACAAATTCGATATTTTTTAAAATGTAAAAGGTAAATACAAAAGTTACGATCCTGTGGAGTTTCTTGAGCGGGTTCTTTACAGCAGCGCACACATTACCCCACTACGCGGTTCCGCCGCCGCCGTCCTAGAAACATATCCTTTCCGAACCTGACGACGAAATCACTGATGCAGTTAAAGCAGCCAAAGAATTTAGATTACACCTAACGGAATGCCCTTCTGGTAGCGAATACCCTTCAGGTAACAATTACCCTTCAGGTAACAGTGCCCGTATCCGCCGGCGGGGGCGCAGTCATAATCAAAATCGAAATTGGTAGTCGGGGAAGGAGCCCCTCAGGCGTCGTCTCCTTCACGATGTTTTTCACTATCAACGCGCTAGGCCGTAGTCCGAAGCTCCCTCGAGCCGCCCATAAATGCAAAAAAAGCGCACACATTGGGCGGACCTGAAATTTATGTTCAAATTAAGTAATATCACATCGCTTATTTAGACTTGATAAATTAATGTGAGACTAGAGCCAAATGTACATGTAGGTACGTATGTACATGTCCATGTCTTTTACGAAATCAATCCCGAGCGTAATATTCTCCAATTAACAAAAGAAAAAAAAGATTACGTTATGTAATGCAAAATATGAATATGACCTAGAGTCCTAGACAATTATTATTGTGTATGAATATAACAAATACTGTATTTTTTAACCCCCGACAAAAAAGAGGTGTGTTATTATAAGTTTGACGTTTGTTCTGTCTGTCTGTGGCATTGTAGCTCCTAAACGGATGAGCCCATTCTGATCTATTTTTTTTGTTTGCAAGGTGTTACAATCGAGAGTGTTCTTAGCTATGATCCAAGAAAATATCTTTAGCCATTTGAAGATTATCAGCTCTTTTCTAGTTGTTGAAAGGATCAAGTAACGGTTTGTGGCGGGAGTTTTTAATTAGTACAAAGCATCTATGTGTGTCGTTTGCCTTATAATGGACAATGCAATCGCTATCCAATTTAGGGATAAAACGACGATCGACTCCCATTTACAATTTGCAATGCAAATGCTCGCAATACAAATCACATTCAGACGTTTATAGAGTACATAGGTACTAGTACGTATGTACGTGAATATTTTATGTCGCAGGCATGTTACAGACTCTGCTATTTGATAACAATCGTGGATATTGATGTGATCATTCAGTATCATAATAGCAAGTCCGGTGAAGCTTGATCCGTCGTACTTTTTCGACTCAAGCATAGGTCAATTAAAAAAAAAAGTATCATAGTATTACAATATCGTGAGCTAAATGGACTAGGTTTCCTTTATACGAAACGTTAATGAAAGTCAAAATAATGTATTATGTTATTATTATATAGTATTATTATGGTCTTTACCTTTATAAATCAAACTTTTTTAAATCTAACAGAGTCAATCATTACTTACGTACCGTATCGCAACGGTGTGAGCAGACCTTGAGTCTGAACATAAACGAAAACAGCTCGTTTGACATAATATTTGTGTTAGAATAAGTACTTCAGTACGCACGGTATGAAATTGATAAATTTTTAATGATAGGTATCATTGTATACTTACTGGGTGGCCCCGGCCTTAGATTATAGTTAATACTAGGTATTTGAAATGAAATAATTATAGTTAATACTATTTGAAATGAAATAAAGATATTTTATATTATTTATTTAGAAGTTTTAATTAAAAATCTCAAGTGCATTTATGATCGCCGCCAGAATTATTACAAATATCCAGATAGTGATAAATAACGGCGACGCACACAAAACGAGTCGTTTGCAGTTGACGCGAAGAGATTTACTGAGCACACGCCTAGCGCATTGTGCCTGTACAATAACCTAGTTTACCCACTGGGATAAGCAGATTGCTTGTCGAATGCAGAATCTATAGGAAAGGCGAGAAGTATCTATTGATAGGTAACAATGAGTGAGGTAAATAGGATAGCTCTATTTTCATTAAGAATAAACGCTTACTAGGTCAGAATTTGGGTTTAATTTGGAGAAAATGTATTAGATAGGCAAGGCACGTATAGGACAAGATTGGAAGAAAACAAAAATTAAATAAATAATAAAACAAAAAACTAAAGAAATACTACACCAAACAACTTATAAATAAAAAATGGTGTCAAAATTGAAAGTAATATTAAATAAAATTAAAGTAATAATATAAAGATTGGAAGTAATATTAATTATTCTATTATTTAATTAAGGAAATTAAATATTATAATAATTTTATAGTATATTTTTAACTGGTTGATCACAGTTAGATTGTAGTTACTAGGTATGTAGTAACTACAATCTTACTGTGATCAGGCTTTTTTAAGAAATAATTTAACACAAATGGTTATGTAATGAAAAATTTAAATAATCTAGGTAACAATTTGACTTTATGCATTGTACGCCCTTTGCTTTATGCTGCGCCCTTCTATCGTTGTGGATTTTTTCAAGGGAGGCATTTGTCAAGATATATGATGATCTTACTAGCGACCCGCCCCGGCTCCGCACGGGAAAATGGTTATTGTGGGTTATTCTTGAGTATATTATGCATGTATTATAGATACAAACCTTCCTCTTGAATCCCTCTATCTATTAAAAAAACCGCATCAAAATCCGTTGCGTAGTTTTAAAGATTTAAGCGTACAAAGGGACATAGGGACAGAGAAAGCGACTTTGTTTTATACTATGTCGTTTACGCTGACAAGTATTCTTTTAAATAAATATCTTCATTGCAAAAATATCTTTAGTCTCCGTTACTCGCACGAATCCAGATGTTTAAGGGTTACAACTCTTAAAATTGTTTACTAAACTAGAACGCCCATAATTATACCTAAAAGTTAACTAAACGGAAGCCATGTTGTTCTCATTTGTCTGGCGTAAGCTAATTTTGCTCGCTCTAGAACATTGAACTACTATTACTAGCGTACATAGAAACGACACCCGTGAACCGCACTCATAGGAGGTAGTGATCTCCAACTTCTATGGATTATGTCTTTTGTTTTCTTCGCGCTCCGGCCATTCCGCTCGCCTTCCGTTGCCGTCATGTTGGCGCATAAAATTTATTCGAGGTCTCGTCTCTACTACTTTTACCTACGTAATTCTTCAATGCTCTAGAAGAACAGTACCTTCGTTCTATCTAACTAGTGAAATATCTCAGAGTTGTGGAGTTCGCGAGTTGTAGCTAACTTACCAAGTTTGCGCTCATCACGGCGCGCGCTTTGCTTGTATACTCGTACCCTGGTGTGAAATTGTTCCTGTTTCACAAAAAAAAAACTAAAATAGAATTTCATTTTCATAGGAAACATTCGCCAACGCATCATTTACTCTTCATTCCTTTATTTATTATGTGGGTGGACGCCTAACACAATGCACTTGAAGTGGCTAAGTTCTGTGCCGCAACTATGGTTTGTCATCGAGTCGCAAAGAAGAAGATAGGAAACATTTTGAGAAAAACCACGGCCGATCGCTAGTACCTACTTAATTATGTTTAAAATGTTATTCATTTGCTAGTAATTTATTGTACGGTCAAGTGCAAAGTAAGTACACCACGATTCTGTCCCTTACTTTACGGACATAAGATTGGTGCAATCCGAAGTGTTGAGCTTAGTGTCCTCTTGACTGTTCCAGTAGTTTATTGCCCCGCGGCTCTGCTTGCTTTATTTTAGATGAATTAAAAGCACTTTTCTGTTTTTGCACAATATATGAAGCGAAGAATGGATGAAACGAGAATAGACCTCGGTGGAAGTCTGAGTTTTGGAGTTAATCAATGATGTGTGCTTATGGGAAAATTATCCATGCGGGCGTGAGGGAACTTCGCTCGAGTTCTGCTTGATATTTCTAAGTTTGGTCGCTGTATTAACGATTTCCGCACATACGACTAACTTCTCTTTATATTAGACTAGGTACAAGTGTTGAGCTTAGTGTCCTCTTGACTGTTCCAGTAGTTTATTGCCCCGCGGCTCTGCTTGCTTTATTTTAGATGAATTAAAAGCACTTTTCTGTTTTTGCACAATATATGAATCGAAGAATGGATGAAACGAGAATAGACCTCGGTGGAAGTCTGAGTTTTGGAGTTAATCAATGATGTGTGCTTATGGGAAAATTATCCATGCGGGCGTGAGGGAATTTCGCTCGAGTTCTGCTTGATATTTCTAAGTTTGGTCGCTGTATTAACGATTTCCGCACATACGACTAACTTCTCTTTATTTTAGACTAGGTACTTATCTACTATTCGATTAAAGTATTAGAAAAAAACATGCCAAGCGGGAAGCCGCTGGATGCGGGCAGCGCAGGACCGATCATTGTGAAGATCTTTGGGTAAAGCCTTTGTCCAGCAGTGGACGTCTACAGGCTGAAATGATGAAGTGAACAAACAATTCCGTCGGAATGATTCCACAGAAAAGTACAACAATGATACATATGTATAGAAAACCCGTTTTTTCTCAAAGATAGAGCAGAGCCACAGTCGTCTCAAAAAATACACAGACTTAAACCACAAATTGAATATTGTTTTTATGGTATGAAGAGCGTATCATTTTATTTTATGTTATTTTTTATGTTTGGCAAAATGTTTTTGCAAAATCATTATTACAGTAATTTTTAGCATCAACTAGACTATTTACTCTAAGTGCTTCTAATATGTTCTAAGTAACTAATAGGGTTACCTAAACTAATAGGGTTAAAATTCAACAGACTCCACGACGAATTGCGAACCTGTTGAAATAAAATGCAAACCACCAAAATAATTCGAAATTTACCTCAACGATAAAATCCGTGCTCGAATCCTAGAACGATTAGTCTTAAGCGAGCTTCCGTGCCTAAACCGGTTTCCGTGTCCCACCAGATCCCAGGGGATTTCCCTCCTACTCCTACCTGTGGATTTTTATTAGTCTTCAATGCAATCTCACTTATCCTACTAAGCGAGAGCTATCTGTCTGTTTGTAGGTCTTCGTATATTTCTGTTATATTTTATAGGAAATGGAGGCTTTTTTCCTGTGGAAAGGAGTTTTCAGCGATACAAATAAGATTCTGCCCTTTCACGTAATCCCAACTTCAAATCTGATTTTTTTTTTTATATCAGTCCGTGATAACGGAATCTCGATGAATTTGATACGAAATTTCAAATCCTTTGCTGAAGCTTGATCCGTCGTACTTTTTCGACTCAAGCATACGTCAATTAAAAATATATATATACGAAATTATAATCTGGAGCCCTAGACAGTCTGCCAAGGTAATCATATATTCTCGGTATAGAAGGTCTTATCAAAAATTTGTGCCAGTTTCCCCTCCGATATCCTGCCTGATACTTATTAAAACCGATGCATTATCGTAGGTAATCCGCAGCAAGCTTTTACTAAATCCCTCTCCGCGCTTTATTAACGCATGAGTTTGAAGCAGTTCCGGTGAAAGCTCTTCGCTTACAAAGGAACTACTTTATACTCAACTAGTCCTAGATCTAGGGTATGGAAATATGCCTCTTCTTATAATACATATTCTGCACCCTACGGCTCTAGGGCTCAACGCGCCTGAGGTAAATGTAGCGTAGTGTGGAATACATATTAGAAATTATTGTAGCGAACCTTCAGAGGGGCGGTGAATGTTTTTATTTTTCATTTCTTTAATATGCTGCGTAAATGTGGGAATAATAGGTTTTCCAAAGGAGGATTTAACAACATAACGATGTTTGCTTTTCTAAATAAAATAGAAATGCTCGAAAAGTTTGTCAGAGAGAAAGCAGCGAGCATGCAGCATGCACTCGCCACAGTACCTTCATAAAATTTCAAGAGCAGTAGATTATGTTGAAAAGGTGGTCTAACATTTGAAAGCGGTTGCAATCGCATCCTAGCGGACAAATGGCCAGCCGTTTGTCTCTGGCGACGACACTCCCAGCCCATAACCGTAATCCGATAAGTCGGTTAACCCGTTGAAGAGCTAATAACAGCCCGGTAATGCCGGATAAATCTAGAATGCACTGCCGTAATCCGGTTATGAGCAGTTTTGAGCCTATAAACAGTTTTATCGGTGAGCTTAAATTTAAACTCGAGAACGTAAATAAGAACATGTTAACCGGTTGCATTCGGTTTCAAAATACGAAGATATAGATTGTATTATGTAACTCGACGTGAAAGGTTACAGTAAGTATATTTTTTGTAAGGTTATTCGTAAGAGTAGAATAACTACTCTTAAACTTACTAATAATGATTTTAATAATCCCTGTAAATCAGACCCATAGATTTCCTGCAATAAATTGTAACATATCAATAACACTTAAAAGATTAACAATATATACCAATGTAGTTTATAGGGTAGATCACTCACTATGTACAGAAACCAGCACATGCGGTTGGACATTCGCACTAAGAAATTCACCCTTACCACTACGGAACACGGGCACTCTCAAGGTCAACATGTCCAGCCGCATGAGCTCTCTTTAAACTCTCTATGACTACTCGTAAATATTCTACACAATGTTTGAAAATTTTCCTTCCGATGGTGGTCGGGTGCAAAAGTTAACATGCATGTTGTTCTGTTTGTGGTATCGGCATATGTCTGAACCGGTGCAGTTAAAATGGGCGCGGTTAACGGAAAGAGCAAATTCCTCCTTTGACGCGGATTTTCGGTATAGATTGCAAAGTGGGGCTCCAGTCTGAATCCCAAGTTGAAAGTTTTAAATTGGACCAAAAATAAAAGTTTCGGTTCGAAGGTAATCCTACGGTTGCCTTTGAAAGCAATCCGGTGCTGGGCCAATCCGCGCAAACTGGTTCGCATTTCAAACGTTAGTTTTTAGGAACGGAAAAGTATTGAGATTCAAACTCTGGAATGAAAACCAGCAAAAGATACAAAATTTTGGCTCATGAAATTTAATTAATGCAAATATCTTAAAAATTATCGATATTTACTTGACTCACCTTATGTGAAAACTTAACTTATTTATCTTTTTAAGAAACAGTCACATAATAGCAGTTTTAAAATAGTACTAGGTCTTAAAATCTAGACTTACGCATTTGTTATTCTTGGTTGATGGTTGATGTTGTTAAGTTAATCAATTAGAACACCACTTCCTTGTAAATTCCATGTAGGTTAAGTAACCAATAACCAATCTAACATGTAAATTCGTTTGTAGCATGTAGATAGATAATCTCAAATTGCCTTATCAGCAGGTTATTAACGTGTCAAATCCGTCATTAGTTCGGATGAGCAGTCGAACGCGAGATAAGATAGCGTATAATGCTATCTTTATTGGCCACTACAATATTTGGTGTCAACTGTTAACAGGGCTGTGTGTAGACACTTATTGATAAAAATCGAAGTAGATTGTTTAAAAATTGAGGAATCAAACTATTTCTAAACAAGGCCACTAAAGAAATCAGAACATCTCACTAAGAATTGCACTGCGACACAATGATTGGTACTCATGCATTTAACATTTCAAGAAAACTTGACGAATACAAGAGTGGTGTATTCGTCATCATTTCTGCTAAAAGTCTGGTCCGGCCTCCCCCAAAAATCACTACAACCATGGTCTAAAAACAAGGTCTAGCACTCCGACCACGTGACTTGACACAAGCCTACGTCATCTGCTGTTCATCCTTGTCGAATAATACTACTCATTCGACAAGGATGAACAGCATGATTACGTACCTATATAGGCCTGTGTCAAGTTTGACGTTCCGAGTAGAAGACCTTGATTTTTAGATCATGACTACAACATCGGTCCTGCGCTGCGCGTGCGCTGAGTCTGATCTTCTAATCTGAGTAGTAATATACTGTCTATAAATATAATATAGAATTTATTATAGTCCGTGGTCTCTACTGGCTGGCAACCCTATCGTCAAAGGGATATTGGACACTAATGAGCCGACTGGTAGCCGCTTATTAAAACTATATTTGGACGCGTAGATATTTTGAGGAAACATTGGCTGGAAAACAATAACTGTTCTGTAACCAGAGGGCATTCAATTATTTGTATTGTCTTTGGGGATGTTATTGGCTACTTACATTTTGTCCATCTGAGGGTGTCTTTTTGTTTTTCTTTTTTGCTAGGAAACTTATTACTTCTGCTTATTATACTCGTAAACTTAGTGTGTTACTATTCTATTATTACGTCCATGCATAAGCTGTATGTGACATTGGTTTATTGAGACATTTGGTTTGACGGAAACCTAACCTAAAGCTCTCTTTTTACTTCCCCACTGAGGGGTCGAGCGCTTATTTTAAACAGTGGTTGTCAGACAGACGCATGGGACCGGTCATGCAATTCCTTCGATGGTGATGCAGGCCCATGAGTCCCACACAAATATGAATTTGATAACCGTAAATGCATTTAGTACTCAGCAGGACTCGAACCTATGCCTTCCGGATGGGATGCAATGACTCTAGCCACTAGCCGCTACCTCGCAAAATTACTTTTTATGCGAAAACGATTTTTGCATTTATTTTAATATCCCCTATAATAGAATAAATTACAGGTTACAGCTTTGGAAAAGTTGAAAATATTTTATATTATTATGTAGTTCTACGGTTCTTTTTATTTCAATGATTTTCCGAGATACCAATTTTTAGGTAAACGATAAAATGTTCTTGAGCCCGTTTCCAATATTTTTAATTCTCCGGTCTCTTTGAAATTACAATGTTATTTGTTCGAAGTTTAAATACATATCGTCTTGTTTCTGAGAAACGATTCACGCGGCGCGTGTTCAAAAACGTGATTGTTTTGTGAAAATAATTTAGTACTCAGAACAGACCCACTGAAATGGTTTGATTCTCTCCCTGAGAGAGAACCCACTGTTTTTGTGGTTAAATGACTGGCAGGCCGGCCTAAAATCGAATCGATAAATATTTTTCATATTTCATAAAAGCTTTTGTCCATTTAGAATAAGGTCATTTATAAAATCAAATTATTGTGTACGTACGATTTCAAATACGTGTGACGTCACATGCTTACAGTCTATAACTAGGTACTTTAGAAAAGAAGAGGTAGGTATACATAATTTTCCTCAGTAAAAAGTAACGTAAAGTGCCTAAAGTAAGGACGTAAAGATATTTGTTAGCCAATTGGTTTCCTACCTAACGTATATTTTCTGTTAAAAGAAAAATTTAAAAGCTATTTAATTTATGTTTTTTTCATACATACATTTAAAATTTTTTAATATTATACCAGAGCAGCAACAGCAGCTTTTATTTCAAGGACTTCGCAAGGAGGTTGTTAGCAAGAGCGTGGTCCGAATTCGGTCTGGGTTATCTTAACGGCCTGGATCCGGCCACTGGTTTTGAGGCCACCCTTCCTTATCAGGACTTTATTTGCTTGTTGAAATAATTCCTAAAATGAAGGGATTGCTGCAACGTTTGTTCGTGTTATGTTGTAACGTGACCGTGATATGGGATGGACGGTTTCAAGCGGGGTTGCCAGATAAAGTTATTTTGAATTTTAATTTTTCCACCCTCCTCGCTTTTCCGCGCGCTTGATCCGTAAATGTACTGTCAGCTTGAGTCAGTCTAATCTGTTTATTTTGGAAATGCGATGTTTGGAAATTTGTTTGTTTGTCCCACAAAGACAGAGGGTCTGTCATTTACCGAATTATGCAATAATAGAAAAGCCGAAATTAATTGATTTTATTAAGATATGAGATTTAGTAAATAAACTTCTGGCACAAATTACACGTATCGATATTTTGGAATCAAAATAGTGACAGTAAAACTTAATTTACTGGTAAATAGAAACAATGAAGAAGATATTTAAATTATTTGAGCTACATAATCGGTTTTTTTCTATAACGTGAATTACGTGCAATTTATAAAAATTGGTCCATGACTATACATATTATGACAAGCACACCATCTAAGTAACTATCGCACTGCCTTTTACTGTATTTAAGGGAACGTTTGATGGTTCTGTTTGCACTCTCCCTCTCCTAAAACGGAACAGGAAAAACGTTTCACGGCCTAATCCCGCGGGAAGGGGGAGTGCTGCCATCTATTGAACCTTTAATGTACTTAATTATTGCTCTAGTGCGCGCACGGTGTCTCCGGGGACCGGAGATGTGGTCTGTAAACGAAAATTGATCTGACGTAGCTTTTCCTTTGTTTCAGGTGTTTTGGGGATCCCGTGAAGAAAGCCAGAGCTGATGATATCTATGTGAGTATCACACGAATTGATTTACAGTGCGTTAGTGTCCGTAAAATTTAGACAGGCCGCCAACGTCATTTTTTAAAATTTGTTTTGTTCTACAGAATATTTATTTTGTTTCTACCTACAATTTGTTGGTTATGGTTTTTAACTATTCGGACAGGAAGAGGCTTGACTTTCCTAGCTTGTCTTGTCTGTTCTGTATCCTGTTAGAAGAAATTTAAATATGGCGGGTTTCTCACAGCTATCTAACAGTTGAATGTGATATATAATCTCTTGAAACAATGCCCATGCTACTGGAACTGGGTATTATAGGCTAATAACAAGAAAATGTTTAGCTAGATCTCTTGGTCTGGGATAGAAATTAAGAATCATCATTAAATTATAGAGTGAAATTTCAATGAGAGATTTTCTGACAGCTTGAAATTAAAAAAAAAACGAGCGTTCCTTAAGATTTCCATAGATGACGCTAGTGAGAAATAATGAGAACAGTAAAATTTATTGTAGCCTTTTGACTTTTTTCTGTCAGATTGTACATGGTTCTGACTGAGATTAATTTGAGGATAATTAGTTGATCAATTTGAATGTTTTTTTATAATCCAACACTTCTGTATTTATTACCTCGCTATTCACTAGTGCCATCTGTTGAGCCGTTTTGTAAGGTTTTTTTTTTCTTAATTTGCTACTGGAAAACTTCCCATTTGTAAATTACTTCTTTAATATGCCAGTAGATTTAAATGGAAACCCATTAGGCCTACTTTTCTTCGAATTCGAAAATGTCTATCATAGCCAATTTAACCTCTCAAGGAGGACAATTGGAAAAGGAACTTATTACAATAAAGTATTTGATGGGAGTTCTCATTAGATTACATTAATACAAAGAAGCCTTTGGACCGTGAAGACGAACAAATGGGCCTATTGTGAGAGTATCAGCGATTTGGGGTCGGATGTAGGGTTGCCACTGCTGCCCGGAGACCGCCTCGTGCTAGATACGAGTACGTATGACATTTGGGCAAAGGTTTTGTGTACTAGAACAATCTAGAACTAAGCTGTATTATAATTTAAGCTTGTGGAAAAACTAATCTTTCTGAAGGTGGCAAGGGGACTGAGGGTTTTTATCCTTCCTTCTACGTTTTTTATATTCGATGTTTTTACGTAGCCAACTCTGTTAGACAGAGAGAGAAAGCTAAGAAATACTTATTTTTTCCGTCATAGCAGTTAAGTTAAACGTACTATCCAGGACGTGATCTAATGAAAAATGTACTTACCTAATGTTTAGTATTTTAAAAGTGAATTTGGTATTAGTCGGGCTTATAGTTAAGTACCCTCCTAGTAGTCTGGCTTTTGTGCAGCCCTAGTGCAAGGGGTCTGGGGGGCGAGGGGAGTGGGGCGATCGGTCCGCAATAACGCTTGCATGTCAACCTTATCAGATTCATTTCTAAGGTTAGACAATCCCGCTTTAGCCCTTTTGTAAAACGAATTTATACGTGTTTTGCATATAGGATCGCTATTTCCTTTTCTTATCGACTCACTACCTACTTTAAACGCTACTTTTGTATTACATACGATATCTTGATTGATCCTAACTGTTTCGTGTGATGTTGTATCCCTCTACTTTGTTTTATAAACATATTTATTTTGTGCAATTAACTTAATTTTAGGTTTGTGAGGAAGGTTAACAACACAACACAACACACTAAGCAAGTGATTTAAATAAGCAAGCATCTTTTAAACTTACCTATATAGGTAGGTATATAATAGGTATATTGCTCTGCTCGTTCAAAGTACAACGCGTTTGTAGATTAAAAAGTCTCAGAGATATCAGCCATGATTATATTACAAGATATACTTCCGGCTTATGGTTCTTGATTTTAGGGATGTAAACTCTTGACCTTTTTGCAGATAATGTCCTCGAAATGTACTTAACCCCACAGCGGTCCCGCGTTAATCGAATTTTGCCTTAAAGGCTTTATTATATTTTTATGGAACAAATATATTTTTTCTTAAATGAGTTTATGACAAAGAGATTCGTAACGCTTTTAGGTTTTATCTGAACAAAGAACATCCACTTAGTTGCCGAAAGGGCAGAGATTTCCTTAAGTTTATTTTAAATTTACCTTTTATAACCACTTAGTCAGACGAAGAGCAATTTTCAAAATTGTCTTCGGTAAGTACCTGGTTCCCTGGTATAAAGCCTATTGATGAGCTTACAACTTCACACGAAGGGGAAGAGAAGATAGTAGTTGTGCAGTTTTAGGCTTAGAATTAGACCGACTCAACTCTTTCTCTCTTTCTTTCTGTGAGTAAAACGACCAAAGACCATAACCTGGGGAAACTACAGCATTCATATTTGTAGCCAACAATAACTGCCAGGCATGCTCACTCAATACTGACCTCTATACTTAATTATTGTAACACCTCCTTTTCAAGAGCGATATCTTAGTCCAACGGGTTACTCTTTTGCTATAATAGCGGGAGTCCAATTGTTACAATAAAAACCTTTGGTCTCGGTCGATCGTGGTATCATTTATCAAACCATTCGGGGTCCGTTTCTTGTATCGCGTGGCGCTACCTGACCGGTCATTGTGTGATTTACCGCCCCTGTGCTCACTCCTCGCCAATATTTATTATTGCCTATCCCCAGTACGCCAGATGTTTTTGTTTTATCCACACGAGAAAACCGATTCCTATCGTAAATAATCTTGGCGATACGGGGATATTTGATATTTTATTCATGCGCTTTCGTCTCAGAATATGACGTCGTTTTTTGATCGCAATATGTTTTAGTACTATGATCTTCGCTGTGAGAGAGTGAAGAGTTATCGAAGGGAGCTGTATTTCCTTTCAATAAAATATGACTTGCACCTCCGAATATATTTTTCAAAGTAGGTACAGTACATTCGAATAAAATTGACATGTTTTGGTCATGAATAATTGTACGTACGAAATTGCGCTACATTCGGCTGTTTTATTGGTGGAAACTGGAAATCTAATGCTATGTATGATTTATGTTTATCTAATTTTCCTTTCATGAGGGGCGCGATTGTAACGGAGGGGAGACTGGAGACAGGGGTGAGGGAGAGGTCACTAAACTTTTGTTTGCGAACACAACACAAGCAACATGTGAAGTAAATTCTCATTGCTGCGAAACACTCACGTTTATTGACCGGGATGTGAAATGTTTGTTTACATTCCACTTGTGTTTGGGTGTTTTAGGTTCTCTCGTGGGACTGACAGGAGTCTAATTTGAATCCAACTTAAAGCTTCATGTAATCTAGCAAAGGGTGTCACAGATTTCTACCGATATGGATGTTACACGGTTTGTTAGTTTCTTTGTCCTGCTTTTATGCTAAAGGAATAAATTTGGATGCTATTAGGGTATTAGGTAGGTTAAGTAGATAGATCAGGTGCAAAATTTTAGCCTTCGTATTTAATTTTAAAAAATCTGGTGGTCTAAAAAAATCGTGCTTCGCCACGGGCCTGGTACTAAATAAATAAATATGTAGGGACATATAGTAAACGGCCAACTGATCTGCCCCCAAACTTGGCAGAGCCTTTATTATGGTTTTCAAGCAGCTGAATGTAAACTGTCTATAAACATCTGAAGATCCCTTACTGCTTAAGGTAAACTGGCCAACTGAAAATGGATACACTCAGCCGCATACGACCATAGTTTTTAGGCACCGAAAAATCTCACACAGTCTTTTAACTTTAACCCTCAAAAGGCACAGAAAATTGCTGTTTCTGGGCTTCGTTTTCGTTGAAGCTTTGCCGAATCAGTAAAAGGTTTCGACCGCAGCCGCCGCCGAATGAGCCGGGGGGGTGCGCGGGAAGGGAGGGTCACGTGGCGCCCTGCCTGCCGCCCCTCGCACTGCCGCGCTGGCTAGCACAACGACAGATGCCTGAGAAAATTACGAGCTACCTTATGTAACTTGTACTTGAAGCCATTTTTTCTAAGACGTCAAAATTCTAAAGGTCTTAAATTTTCAATTCAATTTACAGTAGGTATGTTGATTTTATGCGTACTCACTCAATCCTGAAAACATCGCAAAGAAATTTGCACAAGAAGTTTTGAAAGTTAGTGTCTCTTAATATTAAATTTGAAGTAGTTGTTCAACTACAAGTCTGAACTTTCGACTTTAATTTAATATTTAACTCCAGCATCATCATTACGGTACATAATGAAGAAACTTTGCGCGATGAAGTGTGAAATTTCCGAACAGAATCCTTATTACGATCCCCGTGCCAGGTTGGCTCGAACGTGATCTCTGACGTAAGTTTCATCCAAGTATTTTTTGTTCGTAACTTGAACGAAGCTGTGCGGAAGCCGGAAAACACTTTCATATTTCAGTTGAAAACCGTTTTGGCTGCTGTCGCGTCGACAATAAATGTGCATCTACTTTGAAACAATATTCTCAGCAAAATGTTGTTCTACTTTTAGATCAAAGAAAATGGCTAATTTAATTTATATTTTTTTATTATTGAAAGTCTCAATTGAAAAGATCTCATAATAATATTACATTCATAATAATGTTACGTTTCTAACACATTTTTTACAGTCCTGAACTACTCTTATATTAACTAGGTATTATTAGGTTCGGTAACAGAATACAAACGCAGAAGAAAATACCAACGGTTAGTATTTAATAAAAGTATTCATTATTTTGCTTCAGTGGAACTAGGACCGGCCGCTAGACTTCCTTGGGCCTTTGACAGTCCTCTGTCACTAATGGACTCGCTAATGCACCAAGATCGCAGAGCATCCAACCGAGATGGCGGTAAAAGGATTGGAACGTGCGAATGGAGGCTGCGAGGAAATATCGCGGAATTTTTCCACCAGATTGAATTAGGAACGCCGCGGAAACGCACTTGCTTCACTGCCTGAGCTTGAAGCGATGCAAGCTTTAATAGTAGGGTACTTAGTGCAAATGAATGTATGGGAACCATGAAAAATTGGACCAGTGGATGAAACTTGGCATGGTGTTAGAATAGGTGGACTTGAGTAGAAATCCACCGGGACCCATGACTGGTACCCCTTCTGAAGCCGGGGGGAGGGGGGTGAAGGTGGGTTTTGCCGCACTTGTTGTTGACGCTTATATCTCTAAAACCGTATGTACTATGACAAGTTTGGTATCATTTTCGGATAACTCGTTAACGTAGAATTCATTTTTTGAATTATAAAATAGGGTTTCCATATAAAAAAACTAAATTATAGGACAAAATTCGCAAAACACGAATGAAATTTTTCCACATACACGTCGTTTACTTTTCCCATGGGAATGGTATCGATATAAAAAAAATATGGTCGGGTAGCAGCATTCACGGGCTTTACAAATATATAACTTTTATGACACTTACTTGATAAAAAATGGGTTAAAAAAAATAAAATTGCATGCGTGGCAGACAAAGGTATACACATGGAACTAGCTGCAAGACCAAATTAGTCCCAAAACAGTGGTATTAAGGGGTGATAATGTATGGCAGAAATGTTGTGGGTATTACAAAACCTTCCAAACAAATAAGAGATGTAGAACATCAGGTCAGAATGGAAAGTTAGAGCGGCCGGAACAAACGGTAGGAGATTAAGAGGTGGCGCCGTAGTAAAACTTATTGGAAACCTTGGTCAGACTTTAAAACGAAATAATCAGACTAAGATGACTGACTTCAAAACCTGGCAAACGCTGGCAACCCAGCAAATATAGCAAAGCGGGGGCAGATAATATTTCTGTCGATCAGTAATAGAACCAAAAACCCATTTCGTTTTCTTGGCTACTGGTTTATAACCCCTGTTTATTTTCTGCTTAGATTCCACGCCTTTGGGGCAAAATCGAAAGCTGTTGCACTGTTGAAACTCAGAAAGCCTTGAGATGATCTTAAAAGTTACCTGCCGATATCTTTAATGTGTCATTCTAACCATTTGCTGCAAATACTATGCTAGTCAGCATCATCCATCAGGCAGATGGATCAGCCACCGTAAGGCTAACTAAGCGTAAGCAAGAGTTCGAGGTAGAAGACCATAATAAGGGTTGAAGGTTGGGGAATTTGGTGAACAGTTGGGAAGTAGGGTCGTTGGCGATTTCAAGCAATCGTTTTTTGTGCATTTTTCCCTTCTAATCGAATTAACTCGGCGAGACCAGTACTTTGCCACACATGAAGCGCTATCCGTGGTCTCAAGAAAGATCCTTACGCATGCAGGTGGTAGGGTAGGCTCGACAAGTCATAGGAGTGTCATCGTTGAAAAAGACACATCACGCTGGCAAGTCCCATCCGAGCTGTAGCTTCACCGGAACGTGTCTGTTTCGGCTGACTTGAGTCCGGAGTATGTTCAAATATGTCAATTTGGCCAAGGCAGATCATGTCCAAGCGTACTTAAACCACGGAATGTATGACACTGACGCTGTGGGGTGTCTCGTCTATTCTATTTAATCGTCTTACTTACTTACTTCATCTATAGACATTAAATGTGTTGAGGAACCAGCACGTGGTGGTGTAGGGGATGTTTGCTATCGGTATCTTCATTAGCCATGCCCAGAGAGTTGGTCACGGCTCTACGAACCTTCTGATTAAAGCCAAAGACTTTTATTTAGAGCCAAATTTAGCCCCACAGTTGCGCGTGTGCTAACAGAATCCAAACCGAAGCTGCTAGTATAATTGTCTGCCGTAAAAATGTGATCCAATTCGACTAATCGATGAACTGGTGAAAAGTTTTACCATTTGGTGGACCTAGATCGGCACAGTAGGTTGTTGCTTAAGCAGCGTTGCCTATAAAAGAACGATTTATCCAAGGTATCTTAAAAGATTGCTGGATTCCGAAGGTGCAACAAAGGATCGTCAAATGTTCCAGTTTCAAGACATTATGTTAGCAACTAAGTATTTACAGTACATAAGTTAAATTCCTAACCACAGCTTCAAAGGCCTGCGCTTGGTAAGTTAATACCAGATACACGTCGCAGGTCTCTTTCAATCAGAGTTATGTATTGTGTGAGGTTCCTATGACTTGTCAAGATTTGGTTACAGCTGAGCAGGACTTTTCTGTCCAGATTGTAGCTCATTGAGAGAAGACTTTTGGACTGCGAGGATGTCAGCATCCTTTGTCAGCCAAGCATTATTTCCAGTATTTTTTAAGCATGAATGGCACAGTACCGACTGGTACCGACCGAGAATAGCTTTTGAGGTCATCAAATGGTTGTCTGAGTTTCAGCAGTGCAACAGTTTTATCCACGCAAAAATTAAACAGTAGTTAAAAATCCAAAAAATCTTGATTCTATATTTACTGGTTAACAGAAATGTTGTCTGCACATGTTAAGCTACATTTGTTGGATTGCCAGCGTTTGCCAGGTTTTAGAAGTCAGCCATCTTGGTTTTTTTTTTCGTTTTAAAGTCTGACCAAGGTTTCCAATAAGTTTTACTACGGCGCCACCTCTTAATCTCCTACCGTTTGTTCCGGCCGCTCTAACTTTCCATTCTGACCTGATGTTCTACATCTCTTATTTGTTTGGAAGGTTTTGTAATACCCACAACATTTCTGCCATACATTATCACCCCTTAATACCACTGTTTTGGGACTAATTTGGTCTTGCAGCTAGATCCATGTGTATACCTTTGTCTGCCACGCATGCAATTTTATTTTTTTTAACCCATTTTTTATCAAGTAAGTGTCATAAAAGTTATATATTTGTAAAGCCCGTGAATGCTGCTACCCGACCATATTTTTTTTATATCGATACCATTCCCATGGGAAAAGTAAACGACGTTTATGTGGAAAAAATTCATTCGTGTTTTGCGAATTTTGTCCTATAATTTAGTTTTTTTATATGGCAACCCTATTTTATAATTCCAAAAATGAATTCTACGTTAACGAGTTATCCGAAAATGATACCAAACTTGTCATAGTACATACGGTTTTAGAGTTATAAGCGTCAACAAGAAGTGCGGCAAAACCCACCTTCACCCCCCTCCCCCCGGCTTCAGAGGGGGTACCAGTCATGGGTCCCGGTGGATTTCTACTCAGGACTACCTATTCTACAACCATGCCAAGTTTCATTAACTGGTCCAATTTCAACTGTTTTTTGCACTAAATACTCTACTATAAAGGAAGCGTTGGATTTTAATAATATTGCAGATGGGTGTGTTCTAGAAGATAACGGAATATACTTTGAGGTAGTGAAATTCAATATTCCATACTGATATCTCTTAGTGATCGACTAAATAGATCATATCCGATTGCTATATTGCGACTATATTCTATAACTGCTATTTCTAGGTATTACAAAATATTGTAATTAAACCAGTACGCACACAATCTGCGAAGAAATTCATGGATTTTAGTGAAGTTGATGTGTCAACTAAGACATCCTTATTCGAGGTAGGCTGACGCTCCTTAGTCGGAATGTTTAGAGCGTATTGCGAATGAAGTCGGTTGATGACCTTTAAACCCACACAGAAAAAGAAGTGAGCAAATTTCCGAGAGTACTTATAACTTTTTAAAGTATTTTACGGGTACAAAAGAAGCGTTAAAATATTTAAAAGCATCATAAATACGAAAGAGTTTTTCCTTAAATACCTTTACTTAAAGTCTTGATACTGTGATCTTTCAAAGCCTCAGGGTCGGGTCAATGTTTCTCCTTGATTTGTCCGAAAGACTCGCGGCTCTATTAATAAAAGGATCAAACTTCGTTTCGCAAAGCGTCGACGAAGTATCGCTTCTGAATCTAATTCTTGAGTTACGCTGTTGCTTCCTTGCGGCCGACGACGCCGTGTAATTGTTTTTATCCAGAATTTATTTTATTTTATTATTTTCATCTTCAATCTTATTTATTCGTGGCAAGTTGCGCTGGTCTATGATTTAGTCTTCAATTTTGGAAATGGTCGTCGGTTTCGAAGTGTTAAAATGTGATTTGATTGAACCATCCTCGGCAGGTGTTCTCAATACTTTAGAGCGAATTAGGTAATTTCCTTTTGGGAAATAATTCTTTGAAAGGGATGTAAAAGCATCGGCATCGTCTCCGGCCGTTTTTATTGCCTTATCTCGGGAACCGTTTCCGCGGGCTAATTGTGCCAGCAATCTAGTTACCGGGGGCTGCTACCACTTGCCGTGTCCATGCTCCTCCCCTTCACTCAGACCCTTCCATTTGCCTTCCCCTTCCTTGTTTCCATTAATTGCAATTTAAAGCATATTCTACGGTAGCCAAAGAACAATTTACGTTGTCCTTTAAACCGTCGTCGGAATAAGCACTTTATTTTTGCCGAAATTAGAAACAAAGTAGAAGCAGTTTTAAGGAATTCCGCTTTTCGTGTTCTCGAGTCGAGCTTCCGTATTTCATTGTAATCGAAAATTCAGAAATATGGTTGACTTTGTTTTGAGTGTGGGCAGTAGATTTATAAGACTGCTTATATTTTCCATTAGTCAAGAGACCCTCGACCGCGGTTCGCCAAATATTTAATTGCGTTTTCCCTTCGTTTTGACATGATCCAGATTTTGCTGCTAAGGACTGTGTCTTTTCAATATTTTACCTACATGATATTACGAACTCTGTTTTTATTTTATGAGCAGCGTTTGCTTTATCAAGATAATTTAGTCTGTTGTATTGTAATAAGTTCGTGATTAGACTGCTTATTTAATTTATCAGTTACTAAAGTACCAAATAGGATTGTAAACTTTACATTTCCTCCTTGACTGGACTGACCTTCATGTTAGTCGTGTTGTGTTGTGAATCGATATTAAAATTAAAATTTATGCGCAACCGCAAATAAACCTTTGATCGTGCATATCGTTTACAATTTTAACATGATTCACTATCTCTATCAATTGATACAAGGCAATTAAATCAAATAGAATGTTTTAGCAATTTTAAGTTTCAGTATTAAAATGACTGGAAATTAAAATTATATTTCCGATGGCTTATATATATTTTTTAAAAGGTTTTTTTTCCTTTCGGAATTTGCTGCTCCGTAAGTGTCACAAAGGCCTTAAAAGAAGAATGTACACAAAGTGGTTAGCGTCGTATGAAACAGGAGGTATTTGTGTCGATACAAAACTTGCTTGAACTACGAAACTGGGGCAAATTGCTGCGAAACTAAACGGAAATTGCTAAAATTGCCGTCATCGAGCACCTAACTTTCATTTTAGCACAATACTTTATTTTGCATGTTTGAATGATAACACTCTTTAGAAACCTGTTAGTTACCTAAATTTTCTATAATTATGTGTTGTTAGAATGATTTGTTTGAATACCTGTGTCGAGTATTTTAGTTTGTTGTCCATTCTGCAAAGTATTTGATCGACATAAAATCCTAATGAAGTTTTCTACGAATCCTAGTGAATCGTGTACAGTTTCTTTGTACAGTTTATTGATTATAATGCATATTTTTTGACGTTCTGGTGAGGGTTGCATGAACCCGCTTGACGCGGACAACGTTAGTAAATGCATCGCGGTCATCTTTAAGGGAAAAGGAATTTAGCATGTCAGGTGAAGCTTGATACGTTAATTTGGCAACACAAGCCTCATCATCATCATCATTATTTCAACCGAAAGACGTCCACTGCACACTAGTTCAATAAAAAAAAGGAATGTACTAGGTATGCTGTATGTTGCTGTTGTTTTTAAATATATCGACAACTGTTATTAATATAATCAACGATACGTACTTACAGTCTTTATTGATACTGAAATATTAAAACAATAACTTGAGCGAAGTCACTGCTTGTATTTGAATGTACTTGCATACGAGTGTTATTGGCAATTTGAAACCGGTTGGTGTCCGTATCGATATCACTGTTACTGGTTAGTTGGGTGCTGTTACTCGGTCCTTGCACTTGGACGATTCGTTTCCTGGTGTTCATTGAGTTTGTCGGTCATAGTGTTAAATAAGAATTAGTCTTTTAATGTGGTTTTTATCTTATAAGCAAAAATATCGTTGTAGTTTCAAGTGTCTTGTACTGGTGCGTGTGCTTGGTAGTGATCTAAGTGATGTTCGTTCAACCCGCGCTAATTAATATTTTACGCAATTTCCTGCTTGGTTGCCTAGAAGAGTTTCTCTAGCAAGAAGGCCGCCTAAAGAGTAATTGTGGCAAAACTCTTTTTTTTTTAAGATTTTTAAAAAACTTAGATTAAACCATAAAAATCCACAATTTTGATAGTAACAAAGGCAAGCAACTCGGTAGTGGTGGTGACAGCCCTTAGAGGCCTTGGCCTGTGGCAGGGCTAGTCACAATTTATTTACTTGATTATTATTGGTGTATCAATAAAGCATTTATGTAATGTATGTCTGAAAAGAATTTCAACAATTACATACTGTCGTCTTGAAGGTAAGTTATGAAAAATTATACCAGAAAACGTATTTTGTTAAAAAAAGAATCATCCATCATGTCGATTTCACTCATAAACTTGAGCATGCTCCGTGCTTTGGAAGGCTCGTTAAGATTACGATCTTAGTTTGCCTTTGACAGCTAGACTTCTGTAGGTTTGAAGACAGTTAAGCTTTACAACTAAAATATCGTCAAGACAATGACACTGACGTCAAGGTCGATGATAATACACGGCTAGTTTAGCAATGAATTTCCTTTAATATTACTTCGACTACTCTAGGATCAATAAGTGCATGTCAGTACTAATGCAGGCAAGTAAGGAACCAGGTCACTGGATCGAGCGGGTCACTCGCTTATAGCGTGGCGAGCGGTTCCGCAAGGCATTCATTCCAACGCACTCATTATGCTACGGTCGATCAAAAGCTTCTGCAAGAGCGAAAACTTACAGATATTTACAGTTTTGATTTTTGCTTCTATCCAAACCAAATATGTGTTTAACTTTTTGGTAAACTTTACGACATTTATGTCTATAGTTATCAAATTCATGTGTTTGTCTAGGGACTAGGACACGGTAAACCATTTTTTTGCCAATAGGGCACACGTCTGCACATCTTTAAGCTTTAGTTTACGCCTAGAATGTTATAATATTTCTTAAATTTCTCATATTTGGTGTCAGAATTTTGCAAAAACAAAATGACTAGTTCATTATAGGTTTATCAAAAAATATTTCATAACGTCAAAAGTTAAAAAGCTTTGCTCAAACCAAGGCTAGCTTTCATTTATTTTGTTTCATTTACTGTAATCTTTTTTGGCTGCTCTATTCATATGACCTTTGTTAAATCTAGACTAATCCAGCGGGTTGGTAAGCAAAACAGTTTCGTTGAGCGTCGAGGGAGTGACGTCAAGCCATCGTCTGTTTCGCAGAGATAAGTGGTGCGGCGCCAAAATCCAGCGTGGAACCTCTTTAGGTCAAGCTATACTCTCTGTGTTGCTTTAATCAGCTTTGTGGATAATGACAGAATATAGGTATAGGGTGGACCAAATGAAAGAATTGAAGAAAATTCTTTATTGCACAATAAATGCACAAAGGTGAACTTAATGCTGCAAAGCATTTCCGGTCCTCTTTTACCCCTGGAGGTATGGTAGGATTGAACCATATACCGCCATGGATGGATGGATGAAGTTTTTGTACAAATACTGATCCACGAATTTTGTTAAAACTTAAAAATGTTACAGATTTTACACCCGAATAGCATAACAAAATAGCTTACTAAGAAAATTTGTAATTATCAAGGGAATAAATAAAATAAGCTGGTCAAATCTCAAGGCTAGTTCAAAACAATCATATCTGTTGTAGAAAGCATTTCCTAATATACACAGACAAATGATTTTTTTTTTCTGTAAATAACGTATCCGAGGGACGTCTACAAAGAGAGCTGATGCGTGGCCTGTGCTCGGGACGAATTATTTATACTTAAACTTAATGTCTAATTCCCTGGGAGGAGTAGCGAGAAAGTTCTTCCTCACCACAAAGCCTAGCGCTGTTGTTAATATTATAGTTTTCCAATACTGTTTGCCCGTTGTTATCCAGATTAAAGGTAAAAAACTACGCGACGGCAAACCAATTTCCAACAGGCTTACATTTCCCAAGTTACGTCATCAAAGTCATCCTTCGAGTGGAAGTTGTGACGGAGTTGTGACATTCATTTGTGCAAGGATTTGGAAGGGTTTTGCGGTTTGTTCACCCCTCGGGGCTTCACGATGTCTTGACGGCTTCACTTGTTATTATATTATTAGAATCTCCAAGATGTAGGATTTGTTTTTGATCACGACTTGCTGCTAATCCTACGATCTTGCCTATGTAATTATCTTCAACTTATGTAGTTAGTTAACTTGAAGCACTTCTAAAACTAATTGATTTGACATTATTGTCTAGTCCACACGACAGAACGACAAACGATTAAACTATTGATATTTTTTAACCATTTCTAGTGAATAAAATATTATGTAATACTCGCACTAAAACAACTATATTTTATATAATTAAATTAAAACTGTACATTTAATTTGACATTAAATTATTTACGAAGTCTAACTAACGGTACCTATCCAATAATTTCTCGTACCTATAATTTAGTACGATAATCTCGCTTCAGTCGTCCTCGTGCCCCTGATTACCTTCAAACTTAGGAGATGGCGACGACCTGGGCCCTTTCACGTAACTACAAATCACGAGTACTGTTGAGTGTACGTTGCGTAGCCGATATGATTCAAGTGAGGGGTTTACGATCAAGACTGCGCAGTGAACATCAAATTGTGTTGTAAATTATGAAATTGTTGTTACGTGAAATGGTATCTTGGAGGATTATTGTTTTAATTGGATCTGATCTTCAAAGACTGTTTGGCAGCTTAATGTGGCTGTATTTTCTACAAAAACTTATCTGAACTTAACTCTATTAAGCTGTCTTTAACGCGGTTATACTTTCTAATTTAACAGGTTATTTTTAAAAATCTAGTGTTTTTACAAGAGCCTTCGATGGAATTGTTATAGCAGCTGGAAAAAAAGTCATAATCCGACTTTTGACTCTTGTATGGGTTTTGTACCTACTGTTTTTTTTACTGTTGTTTTGGTACCTATCAATAAAGTTGAAATACAATACATTTTCATGGTAATGCACATCAAATATTTTTTTTAATTTTATCATTCTCATAGTTTAGAAGTTAGAGGGGGGGGGGGGACACACATTTTTCCACTTTGGAATCGTCTCTCGCGCAAACTATTCAGTTTATTTAAAAATGTTATTAGGAACCTAAATATCATTTTTGAAGACCTATCCATAGATAACCCACACGTATGTTCTTGATGAAAAATTTTTTTTTTAAGTTTCAGTTCTATGTATGGGGACCCCCTAAATTTATTGTTTTTTTTTTCTAATTTTTGTAAGAAAATCTTAATGCGGTTCACAGAATACATCTACTTATTAAGTTTCAACAGTATAGGTATTATAGTTTCGGAATAAAGTGGCTGTGACATACGGACGGACAGACAGACAGACATGACGAATCTATAAGGGTTCCGTTTTTTGCCATTTTGCTACGGAACCCTAAAAAAAACATTGCAGGCACTCTCAAAAAACAAATACCGCGGTAAATATCCCGTTTTAACATGTTATGTAGGTATGTCAGAAAACATTCTCAAACAAACAAGGATGATTTCATGCTAGTTTACACCGTCTTACTCCGAGCCATCTCCATACGTCGGAAGACGTCCCTAATCGGATCAGAAAGAGCTGGCGAACTTAATAAACTCACACGGCGATACTCGTAGTTCCACTGCGACGTCGTAATTTGTTCAGGAGTCTTATTAAATTCATAAGTATGCCAGCAGTTTGCCGGTGAAATGTGGGAGCCTTGGAACATGTTAATCTTGAAAATCTTAAATGTAGTTTACAAGGAAGAGGGATGTTTTGTGATCTGTTGGTGAATTTATCTTCTGAGTATATTTACGGGTCTTAACGCGATAATTTTAAATAGGTATATTGTACTAAGCGCGAAAGCCTCAAACAAACATTAGTTGTTGCCATTACTGCAAAGTATGAAGTGGAAGAAAATTGTAAGGAAATATGTATGTAATTGATCATATTATTATTGTCATTCGCGTAATGTACCGCGTCATAAGCTCAATGAACTGATACAGTCACAAAAATAAGTTGCGAGCAATCTGAAATTTGAACAGTAGGTAGGTACTCTATGTTGAATTAGCAAGAAGATGGAAAAATATTTCTATTAAGAAACTTATACAGTTCTTGTTGTAGTAAAATTTTACATCCAAACTTATAGTACTGTTTGTGATTATTCATCAGTAGGTCATAAATCAGCTGATTCTCCGCGAATATTCTGCCCTAACTTTCAGCTCATACAAATTCATGCCGTGTACTTCCTCCCGCCTCTTTTAATCACATCAGCTTCATAAGACTGATGTGCTCATGTGACGTGGTAAATATGTAAATTTTAAGCACGTCATTTGATTTCCAAGTACTTACATTTCTGGGGATGAGAAACGAGATGTCATGTAACGGAGTAAAGCTTCTTAAATCAACTAACTTGCTGAAAGAGGAAACTATGAATCTTTCGCTAAGATTTTCATGTAGCTAGTTTTAGTAATAGGTGTTTCTATAGATTGAATTATTGTTTAATTGTTGTTAAAATTAAAGGAAATTGTTTGGAATGTATTACTGTGTGTTACTTTTTGGTCTTTGTGGTCTCTGCCTACCCTTCCGGGAAAGAGGCGTGACTTTATGTATGTATGTGTAATTTTTTTATACTCAATCAAGGCTTTAGATTTCCCTTTTATCTTAAGGATATCAGTAAATTAAAACAAGAGGCTCTGGATAAAATTTTCAAGATTCCTTGAAAATTGTCCAAAGGCAATATGCTAATGTCTCAGTTGTGCAGCGGTTAAACACCAATTTACGAGCCCCTACAAAATATTCTTTTAGACCCTCGTAAATTGCAGCTTTACCGGATACTTAAACTTAACTGGAGCGTTCACGCGCCATATAATCTCACTCACCAATCTCCAGCGATTTGCTACAAACAAAGATACATGGCGATACTGCGATGTTCCAAATCCTTTTACGAGTTCCAGATGAAACTAGTTTATATCGCCAATACATTTCGCCGACGCCTCGGACAACTGCTCGGACGGCAGACCCGGTCGGAATGGCTCCCGGGAAGACGGATGTACTGCTAAGATTTTATTTACTTGATCCAAACGCTGCGAATTGAAAATGGAATCGGAACCTCCAATAGATTCAGGTACTTCGAAGTTTTCCTTTTGATAGGTCTTTGATATCTTCAGACGTGTATTCCTAACTTAGTATCTTAGTATATGCTTAGTATCTTGTTATTTTACAATTTAGGAAATCAGCTAAACCACATCTCGACATTTTAGGTAAATGAAATGTGTAATCTGGAAAATTCTTTCGAAACGTTGTCAGTCCTAACATTTCACAAACGTACTTCTTTATTGACTTATTGTTAACATAAATATTATATTATGGTAACTAACTCGCAAAAAGGCCGTTCCATGGAACCCGCTGGATGTAATATTAACCCTCTCAGATTAAAATTCAATTCGGCCTGTCCTGGGATAAATTTAAAATTCGAATACGCCATATATTTTGTCATCGCGTCGGGAGAAACCGCAGGAGCATTGTTGTAATCCGGTTAACCGGTTTGGCGCGCAACCGGCGGCGCGGCTCCAAGTGATGTCTGCTGCTGACAGCATCATGTTAATTTTTCCAAACAAATATACACGAAAAACGAGCCAAGGACAGTACAGATTCAGCAGCGAACTCAAAAAGCTGTGCTTTATTTACGGGCTATATGATTCTAACAATTTTACTTCCTTCTACAACAATTTGGCTATCGGGTTGACTTGTTTGTAATAAAAAACTACAGTTCGAAACAGCTTATTGCTTCCCACCACTAAGTTTTTTCTGGAGGCGAGCTTGGAGCAAGTTTCATTAGGGCCACTATTAGGGTTCTACCGTTGGCAGTTTTATGCCGGTCGTGGTATTGGCTGGGGGGATTTATAGCTCCAATACAATTTATCGAGTAGCTGGAGGTTAGCGGTGAAGGGGGCGAGGGGATTCAGACGGACAGGAATGTCCCGACGTGACGGCACATGTGGGTATAAAACCGATGGAAATTTATAGTCGCCTGTAATGGTCGCAGGTACGCCAGAGATTCCAAATTACGAGCGCCATGTGTAAAATTGTTGTTTGGGTTATGCTATGAGATCCAAACCTTTTTTTACGCGTACCAAATTACAAATTGGATTTGTTCGACGGAGTTTCCCATTAGAAAAAATGAAGATAATAATACGGATTTGCCCTAAAAATAATCTATTAAAATATCCTGGTCTAATCACTATCTCTTACATGATTGTTTTCTGGAAATTACTCCAAGTCGCAAAGGGGATACCCAACTCGACGAGTTGTCTGTCTGACGCCCTATGATCACTAATTACGAAGTTGCTTCCTGCTAATTCTGGAGTTCAGCCCCAGGGGGCGACGACGGCTCAAATCCTCACGTCAAACAACTTGGGGATTGCGCTGTTGCAGACATTTTCCAACCTCCAGTTTTCATGGATATAAAACCTCGCTATGACAAGTTCTGCTTAGATTCTTGTCTTTGTAATGCCATCATTAACAACCTCATTCATAATGCCGCACCGCGTAGTAAAATATCTAAACTAATTAATAAAACGCCCTATGATATTATGATTGGTATTTGGTACTAATTGCGAAGTTTCATACATCTGTTCCGGTAAATTTTGAAGTTGAATTCTCAGGGGTCCTGTCGTCATACATATATTTACCGGACCTCTAGTTTTGATATTGGAACTTTATTAACTTGTATTATAAATAGTTTTTACAGGTTTGATTACCAAGATTTTGACTTATTCGCCCTTTGTGTATAAATCCTTAAAAATTTCGTCATTTGTTGCTTTTGTTTCTTTCTGGTTCATAGGTCAGTTGGTTCTCTCAGAACGGTACCTCCTTATCACATTTCTCTCTACAATGCCTCAATGGATTCGGGTGCTTGATCTATCAAAAGCATATCTGGTTCAATTGCTTCTGCAGAGGGAATCGATTCACTTGCAAACCATGTCTGCCCTCATTTCATTAGATATTCGTCATCAAGGTTTAGTCGACTGAAATGGGTAGGTAATGTCACCCTTTTTAAAAAATGAGAATAGCAATAATTAAGTACATTTAAAACTGTTAAACATCAAAGTAAAAATAGTAATAGAACTGCACTTTTAATATGTTTTTTTTTTATCTATTCCATGGAGCCCGGTATTTTAAAATGTACATGACTATAATAAAATTTATCTCTAGTGCATGTCTTGCTGGCACCATCCTAGGCATATTCCAGTTTCCCAGGTAAATAACTCGGACACAATACACATGCCTTCCTGAATAAACAAATAGCTTCTTCGGAGTGATATCCAACTTTGTCCGGAGATATCTTATTAAAATAAAGATTACCGTCTTTGTGTATTTGGGATCGAATCAAAGTAGGTCGGAGGTCCCATTCCTCGGAATAAATGATTCTTCCGTTTTGACAAAACCTCAATTTAGCAAGCGGTTCCAATCGAGCTTCTCCGCTATCGACGGCGGCTTATATCCGGTGCTACCGGCTCCGTATGACAAAACGGAAACACCCGATTATCGAAGTCTCTCGCTTTTGCTTTGAAGAATCTGACGGAGCGTTTTAATCTATGTTTAGAATTACTTTTGAAGATTATCAATCAACATGTCTACGTAAGAAAATTGTTTGGAATTTTCCTTTTAAAATATATTATGTTGCACCTATACGTTATACACGATCACGTTGTTGGTTTTCGGTTTCAATATTATGTATATTATTATTATTGAACATGCTATTAGTTGTTTCGCTACACATGTACATGTGTGTGAAGCTGCGAGCTGTTTTTGTTTTGGCCTAATATGTAAAATTCCACGCTATAATTCAGTTTACTATGATTGATTAGTCGTCAAGACAAAAGTGTCATCCATCAGAGTCCTAATATTGCTTCTCTTGTGGCATTTTTGCTTAATATAACGCAATTGGATGAGGATGTAACAAAGCAGAGCAATTGGTTGACCTATTTTTATTCGATTTGTAGGTGTAGATATGTTCACTTGCAACTATTTTTGAGTACAATGAATGAATAAATAAAGTTTTTCTTGAGTTCTTATTGAGTCTTGTATTTTAGAATCGTAGTTTTTAGGGTTCCGTACCTCAAAAGGAAAAAACGGAACCCTTATAGGATCACTTTGTTGTCCGTCTGTCCGTCTGTCAAGACCCTTTTTCTCAGGAACGCGTGGAGGTATGAAGCTGAAATTTATATCAATTACTCAGGTCTACTGTCCCTTGAAGCTGTGAAAAAATCAAACTTCTAAGCCAACGCAATCAAAAGATACAGCCGTTTATGCCGCAAATTTTCGACACTTGCAAGGGAATCAAAACCTACAGGGTGCTTCCCGTGAACTCAGAATCTTGAAATTTGGTACGAAGCAACGTCTTATAGCATAGATAAAGGAAAAATTACGAAATCCATAAATTTTTAGTTACATCACATAATATATATTTTTTTAATAATTTTAACCTTACTACCCATTTCCTCATAAACGCGTAGAGGTATTAAATTGAAATTCATACCAAATACTCAGGTCTATAATACCTTTAAGCTGTAACAAAATCAAACTTCTATGTCAACGCAATCAAAAGAAACAGCAATTTAAGCTGCATATTTTGAAACTCGCAAGTACTCGCAAGGGAATCAAAACCTAAAGGGTACTTCCAGTCGACCTAGAATCTTGAAATTTGGCATGAAGCAACGTTTTATAGCACACATAAAGGAAAAATTCCGAAAACCTTAAATTTTTAGTTACATTACAAAATATATATTTTTTAATAAATATAAACTTATTACTTTTTTCCTCATGAACGCGTAGAGCTATCAAGTTGAAATACTTACTTAGTACTTAGTTTTTTTTTTTTTTTTTTTTTTTTTCCTTTATTTAAATTAGACATAAACAATTACATAAATATTCTTAATGCCAATAAACCAAAAAATTGGTTTGTCTAGGCACGGCACACTCCTCTAAAAGCTAACGTGAATACACACTTTTATTACTATAACGATGTGAACAAGTACACTCATTATGTAAGTAACTGCAATCTCGATACACTAGCAATCAAATCTCCCGTCTCTCTCACGCTAAGCACAGCGAGACCCGGAACTAGTTTCGCCTGGTCCTGCTTCCACTCGATCATCGATGCATACGTATAAAAAACGAAGACTATTTATACAGGGTGTTTCCATACTTACCGATTTAATCACTATTTCGAGTGTTTTGGTAAAAAAAGGTTTTCATATTTAGCCTAACATTTTTCACGGTTAGTTTGGATCTAAAGCTTAATGGTAAACAATTAATTAAGCGCGGTACCATAAATTGCGTAGTTCGTTTTCCATAAAAATTACGGGCTGTTATAGTTTGGACTTTTTCTAACGTAATTTGACGCGTGACTTTTTTATTGGTTATAATGTTTTTATTGAATTTAAAATAATTCTCTGTCAGAAGTACCATCTTCGCTTTTTCTTGTATAGGCAAAACCTTAGCATAGTTAAAAATATCTATTTGGTCATTATCAATCTTTTTTTTAAGATTATGTGGTAACATGTTTTTTAATATTCTCCGTTGTATTTTATAAATTTGTTCTAAGTACGTCCTAAACGTTCTACCATAACTACTGAGACCATAGCCTATGATGCTTTCAGCTAGAGCCTTATACAGTTGGAGTCGAACATAGTATGGCACTCTGCTTTTAATTAAATACATTCGGGCCATAATTGCTCGCAGTTTAGCACAGACAGAGTTGATGTGAGGTCCCCAGTTAAAGCGATGATCAATTATCAGACCTAGGTACGTATGTTGTAAAACGTTTTCGATAGGCTTACATTTACATCTCTTTGGAGCGTCATGTAGACATTCATGATCATGTGCAATTAATTTGACCGACTGAGATGTTAGGTTGTGACTTGAGTGTATATGTAATAACTTTGTTTTGTCCGCATTAAGCACCAAGCCAGCATCATGAGACCACTTGCATAGTAATGTAAAATCGTGTTGGAGTTTCTGTAGAGCTACGGTTACGTCCACATGTTCCGATACTAGACATGTATCATCTGCGTATTGAAACACAGAGCAATTCTTAATTATATTGTTAAGATCGTTAACATACGCTAGGTAGTGTAATGGCCCAAGCACTGAACCTTGAGCTGTACCTACAGTAACCTTCGCTGCGTTGCTGTAAGCATTTCCAACTTTAACGGAATAAGACCTCTCGCTTAGATAGTCTTTGCACCACCTCAACAAAGGCCCTCTCACACCAGTGTCATCTAATTTTTGTATAAGTGTTTCGTGTCGCAATGTGTCAAACGCTTTGCTATAATCTATAAATACCATTAGAACATGTTTCCTATCATTAAGACACTGATTCACATGGTCAGTGAAGCGTGAGAGTAGTTGCGTGGTACTTTTGCTTGGTTGAAAGCCATACTGGTTTTCAGACAGAATATTATTTTTTTCATAAAAGAACTGTATTTCGCAACCAATATATTTTTCGAAAATTTTATTTATTATAGGTAGTATTGTTATAGGACGATAGTTACCATAATCCTGTTTAGATCCTTTCTTGTGTATAGGACGAACTATTCCACATTTAAGATCCGCGGGGTATACACTAGTAGATATGCACTAGTTACTTAAACGATAAAGAGATCTTTGTCTTAAATTTATGCTCCTCCATCTTTCCCCATTGTAATGTTATGAATTTCATTTTGCAATAAGATTACCATAGTTATGACTCGATTGTCGTAATGAAAGAACTTTGTAAACCTTGCAGGTTTGTACGGAACCCTCGGTGCGCGAGTCCGACTCGCACTTGGCCGGTTTTTTAGTACAAATGTTTCTTTAGCAGTTTATTCTCATTGTCATTTTATTTATTACTAGCTGACTCGATCGCTGAACTTCCTTGTGCTACAGTATTATGTCGGAGTTGGCGTGGCAGTCTCAGATTCACAAGACCTTATTATTTTAAACTTTCTTTATTAACTTAGCAAAACACATTATAACACATCAAACAAAAATAGATTTAAATTTAGAATGTACTTGCAGCCAGGCCGACAAGCAAAAGAGATGGCAAGATCGACGCCACAGTATTAATCATATTAGTTTTTTTATTTGTATTTTTTTTGCTAGTAACCCAAACAATCTGATGGTTTAAAAATGCCTTTGTGCATAATAAATATTACAAAGATTGATTTTTTTGAACAAAGATTCACAGCGTCTAAGTAATTTGTCTATATTAAAACTGCTAGAGTGTGTTTAAGGTTCATTATGTTTAATATTGTGGTAAATTTTGATGTACGATACTACGGAACAAATGGATCCGTTTTTCACGACGACGACGCTCACTCTCAGGACCTTTGTGTTGGAAATGTGAGTTTGTCAGAAACTTTGTTTTATTGCGAAACGAGTTTCGTGAAACAGACAAATTGTGTACGTCTTCCTACAGAAATGTATGATATCATATTCACTTCTGGAAGAAATGATTAATCTATTCCATTAATGAGTTGTTCTGAGAATCGATGAAAACAGAATTTCGTTAATTTATCTTTGGAAACTCATTCATGTAGGTACCTATTCGTTCGCTAACATTTTTACACACATATCGTTCGTTAATTGTATCGACAAGAACCACACAACATGATTACCATTTTTTTGCTTATTTTCAGCCTCTTAGTATTAGAGCTACTAATAATTATTAATGCGAAATCAAATCAAATCAAATCATTTATTTTTAACTTTTGGACACTTTTTTGGACACATAGTTAAGTCAAATAAAGTTACATTTAGTGGCGAGTTCAGCAAAGCAACTCTGTCTGTCTGTTTGTTGTTAGGCTTTCACGGTAAAACCATTGGACCGGTTTTGCTTAAATTTGGCACATAAATAGAATAGATCTTGGGGAAGGACTGTGGCGTGCATGCATCCTACATGCTCGCCGCGTTCGTGCTGGCAGCCTCTTTCCGCGTTTTGAGCCTTTTAATTATGAAAAGCGATAAATGATTTGAATTTGGCGGCTGCCACCTGAGACGGCCGTAGCTCCAGCTACGAGCTGGTCTTTGTACCATGTCTTCGAGAAATAAATGATCTATAGCTAAAGTACGTAGTATTACTGCTGAGGGTGATAGGATTAGGACAGCGCTCCCTCTGAGCGCAACGACTTGCTCCTGACCGTCGCGACGGGACCTAGGTAAAATCTTACCGCGGGAAACTACCTGATTCCCACGGGAAAAACTGTTAATGTGGGCGGAGCCGCGGGACGGTAAGCTAGTATATCATTATTATTTATGTCGTTGTCGTTTTTCCTGTGGAAATGAGGGATTTTCCCGCGGTAAAAGGTAGCCTGTCTGTCTACGTATCGTCGTCGCGGGTTTTTTTGCCCCCCGCGATTACAATATTACTAGCTGTTCGCCCCGCGGCTCCGCCCGCTCTGAAGGGTATGAAAAATAGATAGTGGCCGATTCTCAGACCTACTGAATATGCATATAAAATTTCATAAAGATCGGTCTAGCCGTTTCGGAGTATAGTAAGTATGGGAACGAAAACTGTGACACGAGAATTTTATATATAAGATTTGGATAGGACTAGTTGGATGTGTCAAATAATTATATGTCATTTTCATTGTTTTCAGGTAAGTTTCCATACTGGTGTTTAGAGACGCAGGCGCACACAGGTAAAATAAGGTAGAGCAGATGCTATAGACACGTTAATGACTCCAACAGATTTTCTACCCTAATATCTGTTTAAATTGAGATACGTACTGTTATTGGTATCGTCATTAAGTGTTCTGAGGGAGCCTATCTTACTAATATTATAAACGCGAAAGTTTTTGAGTAAGGATGTATGTTTGTTACTCTTTCACACAAAAACGATTGAATGGATTTTAATGAAACATTACAATAATACAGGTTTTACATCAGAATAACACATAGGCTACGTGTTACCGTGGGAAAAATCCTTATACCCGCCACGGGGAAAAATGTAAGAAATGAAGTGAAATCATTTATTTTCAACTTTTGAACACTTTTGTTCACTTAGTTAAGTCAAATAAAGTTACATTTAGTGGCGAGTTCAGCAAAGCAAAATGTGCGGTCTTTTGTTAAGCGCGGGCGAAAAGCTAGTAATGAATAAAATAGATTTTTTCTTTTTTAATAAAGATGTACGTAGCAGACAACTGAACTGCAACTAGATCAACAAACTAATCATAGCGATCATAAATGCCACTTCCACGCTGCAATTTGCACTGTCCCGGCTATTGCGCGCGTGCCAAACGAGGAGCGTCGTGCAAATCGAGTTGTTTCCTGCAGATGGTTGGCTGACTGCCGCTGACAGATATCTGTTACTCAAAATAGGTCGCAATGGATACCTAACAGCCCCAATAACTGTCTGGATGACAGCGAGTTATGCTAAGTGGACAAGTTGGGGGATTTAATTTAGAATATTGAAGCTTGAAAGTTTCGCTGAATTCGATAATTATATTTGTTACGTTCTTTTTTATTACTTTCTTAGTATTTTTCGTTCTATTCTATTCGTGATTTGTGACTTGAAATTACTTACGTTTGTTACTGTCATTAGTCTTTAAATTCAGTCGACTGTACGTTTTTAATATCCTTTTTTCTCCTATGTTTTTAATTCCAATATTATTTCAACCTGTGATATTTCAGGATTGAATCCAATTAGTCTTTGACTGGTCTGAATCTGAATCCTTTTTTTAGAATTGCTGAAAGTTCTGTAAGGCTTTCTCGCTTTTTCATTTGACAGCGAGGTATCTGCCATCCCTTTGTGAGATATGGGTTGCATGAAGCTTTGTAATCTGGAAAATCCGTGATACATTTCCTCCGTTAACGTTACGTTAGCTGAGATTAAAAACGCTGACACAATTTTCATATTTTAGAGTGCTAGAATATTCCCCGATAGCTAGGAGTATTCCGTGAATAAAACTGTGCCGAATTCGAGATAATATTTCATTTATACGAATTATTTAGGTGTAAAATGTGAAACGTGTTATAGAATTTAAGCAATATTCGAAAGCTTTTGTGGTTGGCTGGAGTTGGATGCGTGCGTCCGAAGATTGGGCCAAGTGGCGCGCCTTGGAAAAAGGCCTATGTCCAGCAGTGAATAATGGTTTTTGACTAAACCAATAAACCAATGAGAATTGCATGCTATTTGTTTTTTTATTTAATTTATCCCTCTACATCTTCGTGTGTTCATTACTCTAATATTATAAAGGCGAAATTTTTGATTGTGTGAGTTACTTGTTCACTTCTAAACGGCTGGAGTATTTTGGTATGGAGTTAGCTGAAATCCTGGATTAACACATAGGCTAACTTTTACCGCGAGAAAATACTTCATTCCTACGGGAAGAACTGTTAACGCGGGCGAACTCGCGGGGCGAAAAGCTAGTGTAGATATTAAAACCCAAATAATGCAGTCGAAGTGGCTAAGTTCTGGGCAAAGACATTATTTATTTTGCATTATTAATTTGGTTGATCACTAAGTGCTCTAGGCATAGTTGAAGGTCGAATATTAAATGTAGGTTTCCATCTCAATCTATTTGTAGGTCGCTAGTAACTAGAGTTGCTAGTTACTATTCACCTCATAGTGCTATTACTAAATGGCCGTCGTGACTTCGTCAGACTTGTAATTATTCGTCATCACTATATCGTTCTAGCGCGTTGTACCTACTATGTAATACTGTTCATAATTCTCTATTATATTATTATACGAGTACTTACGCGTTATTGTGAATCTTTGTATTAGGTGCATTTGTTTCCTAATGCGATAATGACCGTACGTAACATAACTTTCGCAGGTACATACTTTTTACATCTTATCTTTCTTATCTTAACTAGATAGGCTGTCCCATTGCCGGGCAAAGCTCTCCCTCTTTTTCTTCCATGACTAAGGAGTAGATAGGGATCTACTTGAGCAATTTTTTTACATGGCCAAACAAACAAACTTGTCTTTATAAAAATTTAAATAAAATACTACCTAGGTACAGTAGCCAGCACATGCCGTCGGACATTTGACTTTGAGAGCGCCCGTATTCTGTAGCGGTAGGGGTGAATTCGTAGTGCGAATGTCTAACCGCATGTGCTGGCTTCTGTACATACATGCTTTATGAAATAGGACTCCCTCAAAACAATGAGAAATTTTCAAAAGAAATTGAACACCATTTATTTATTTAGGTACTCTATTGTCGGGCATGATCGTAAAACCAGTAGAGCGTCTGCACAAGACCATTATTTCCTCTTTTACGAACCACTTGACGTTATAGTCCGGGAGCCGAGGGCCTAAACACCTACCTCATCGAGTACCCCAATAGGCTATCTCTAGGTCGTTAACCGTCACTTAAACACTGAAAAAAAAAAAAGTCTGCCAGAGCCGATCCTGCCGGGTCATCGAAATTTTTGACGTATTTTTTTCGTGGAACTTACCTCATAAAGTACCCGAATGAAAGTGGTGGCATCAGTTAACCATTGATTAATAATGTATAAAAAAATTGGTCTGCCACTGCGCAACCTGCCGGAAGTACTTGGCAGACGCCCTGAAATGTGCCCATCTGACACCCTTCACTTACCTCATCGAGTACCCCAATAGGCTATCTCTAGATCGTTAACCGTCACTTAAACACTGAAAAAAAAAATAGTCTGCCAGAGCCGATCCTGCCGGGTCATCGAAATTTTTGACGTATTTGTTTCGTGGAACTTACCTCATAAAGTACCCGAATGAAAGTGGTGGCATCAGTTAACCATTGATTAATAATGTATAAAAAAATTGGTCTGCCACTGCGCAACCTGCCGGAAGTACTTGGCAGACGCCCTGAAATATGCCCATTATTGCCCATCCGACACCCTTCACCTACCTCATCGAGTACCTCGATGGGACCAACGCCGAAAAATAACCAAAATGCCTGTGATAATGGATCACAAGGTCTGCCAGGTCAAAACTTGTCAAAGGGTGTCGGATAGGCACATTTCAGGGCGTCTGCCAAGTACTTCCGGCAGGTTGCGCAGTGGCAGACCAATTTTTTTATACATTATTAATCAATGGTTAACTGATGCCACCACTTTCATTCGGGTACTTTATGAGGTAAGTTCCACGAAAAAAATACGTCAAAAATTTCGATGACCCGGCAGGATCGGCTCTGGCAGACTATTTTTTTTTTCAGTGTTTAAGTGACGGTTAACGATCTAGAGATAGCCTATTGGGGTACTCGATGAGGTAAGTGAAGGGTGTCAGATGGGCACATTTCAGGGCGTCTGCCAAGTACTTCCGGCAGGTTGCGCAGTGGCAGACCAATTTTTTTATACATTATTAATCAATGGTTAACTGATGCCACCACTTTCATTCGGGTACTTTATGAGGTAAGTTCCACGAAAAAAATACGTCAAAAATTTCGATGACCCGGCAGGATCGGCTCTGGCAGACTATTTTTTTTTTCAGTGTTTAAGTGACGGTTAACGACCTAGAGATAGCCTATTGGGGTACTCGATGAGGTAGGTGTTTAGGCCCTCGGCTCCCGGACTATTAAACAAATCATTCCTATCGATATTATATTGAACTCATAAAAATAAATTGCATGCCGTTTTCTACAGTTATAGTTTAACTTACAACCTAAAATAGTCACCTCATTTGTGATATCGATCATAATTATGGTTCTGAAGAAAAAGACACAGTGAATTTCGTCCAATTCATGGTTACCTTGTCTTACATCCACTAAAACTACAAAGATTTATTAAAACCCAATTTCAGTGCGTTTTAATTAATTACTCCATAATTAATGTTTCAGTCCAGACAGATGGGCTTTAAGGACCGTGTTCCCACAAAAGAAAAAGTATTTTTATAATAGTGTTAAAGAACGAAAATCCATGCATGGTTATAAAAATTTGAATTCTAAAGAAAGAAAATCTATGTATGGTTATAGAAATCTTGCGTTGCGTGCTTCCCATTGGCTCGACTAACACTCCGTAGCTCGACAGGACTTATCTACGAACTAAAATTCGAACCCAGCCTTACTGAACCACAACAGGCTGTTGCATATTTCAACCTAATTAAAATTTTCAGTTGTGTTGTTTTTGTAGCTGTAACGTAAATATGGAAATATCATGCGTTTTCCATTGTCCTAGCTTGACAGGACTCGGCTGTGAACTCAGAATTGCTTTATAAAAACCACAACAGGCTATTTTCCCCGGATATAAAGCAAGACGTCGTATACGTAAAAGGCAATAACTCCGACCTAGTTCGCGGTAATAAAGAGCCTTGCTGAGATTCTTTTGTTTGCTAAAATGATGCTTAGACGAGTGGGTTTTTAGGTATGAAGTACGCGTATATATTACAGGGTGGCTTGTTACTTTCATATTTGGTGTTACATAATATAAACATATCTTGAATATTTTTTTAAAATTCGGTAAGGTTACAAACCTAAGTGGCATATTTATGTCTAATCATATTTTAGAGGAGAACATTGTTTTATAATTGATTCCTCCACTAAAAGCTTCTGTCTCTATTTTTGTCTGTACTTAATAATGTTTACTTCTGGCTATAACTTATTAAAAATATTTATTTATTATTAAAAATCCCTTAGTCGCCTTACTTATTTGTTTAAAATAGTTTTTTCTAGCTAAACTTTGAACTAAAATTAAATCTATAGAATCCATCAATATATTTAAATGCAAACTAGCTGAGCATATTCTAGAAAAGTAAAAATAACTACCCAAATACAACTATTTTACGTAGCTGGAAGGGTTAGAGGATAACAATTTTGTCGATTGTATTTTTGCGGGCTTTAATTTAGCTTTTGACACACTGATTATTGTACTTATTTAGGTACTTATTGTACTTATTTACTGTGCAATATGAACGACAGTGAAATCATTTAAGTCCTATTCTAATAGTAAGTGACCGTTAGGAAACCTAAATTTTGGACTCAATTTTAATTTATACTGCTCTAAATAATTCGAAATTAACGGATCACCCTGTATTTACCTACCTTCAGGCTGCATTATTAGCCGCGTCTATTCAATGTGGAGTAGGAGACTACAATGTACGGAAAATAAATAGCTTTTGTTTGGCGGAAAATTGCTATGGAAATTTTGCCGTGCTTAATAAACTACTCAGTCTTTGAAATTTTGTTTAATTAGGCTTTATACTAGAAAATAGCGCGTTGTTTTACGCGACTGCGGCGAAACAATAGTGAGGTTATGTTTGACCTGTTAGTCGTTTATGTTCGTTGGATTATTAAGAAAGTAAAAATAATAATAATTGATTGAATAGCCACAACAGATTTTGAAATGTAGCTCACATCTTTATTTAACAGCAAATAAATACATAAAAGGACATTATGTGAGCATTTCTGAAGACGATAAATATAAAATTATAGTTAAATTAAAAGAAAATTAGGTACATACGAAGCTATTTATTGGGAATGGTGCTCCATGTCCATGGAGAAGCTTTAAGCGTGTATTTCCATCTGTCTGACTGATCTATTTTAACATAAAGATTGTCTAATACGGAGTAAATAAAATTTTTTTAAGTGAAAATATGTCTTTTAAAAGAAATAAAAAGCAACATTCATTATTAGGTTAAAGAATAGCCTGCCTGGTATTATTGTTTAAGTGTTAAGGCTGCCTATTTGTACACTTCTATTAATCAGGATTATATTTTTTTTATTCCTGGCAAGCAAAAGAAACTATATCGACGGGGAAGAAGCAAACGCTCCTATATTACACAGACCTTAAATAAATGGATGGAATGTATTATATTATGAGAAAGTTGCAAATGGGTTCCAAATTGTGACAACGCGCGAGACGCTCAAGGCAAACGAAGCCAATCGCAGGGGTTACCAATATCATTTATCCTTTTCTTGTTATCCTAAATGATACCATAATGATGGTGGTTTTAATGACGTAAACCGAATCAGTTATGAAAGTGTCTGTTAGTAGGTACGTTCAATATCCCAGCATTAGGTTCGAATCTATGCTAAAGTTTGTAAATCGCTTGTTTGGAATAGAATAGAATATACTTTATTGCACACAAGAGAATACAACAAACATAATTAAAGCTACACAGTTGTACAAAAGGCGGCCTTATTTAGCAATAAGGCAGCAATTTCTACCAGGCCACCCTTTAGTTTAGTATAGTATCTCGTCTTCTTATCATTTTTCTTTTAAATGTACCATGATAAAATTAATGTTTTTTAAATGTTTCCCTCGACAGCAACACACTTTCAGATAACATTAAAAAGACAAAGTAAATAAGTTATTTATTCTATATTATTGATTTTGAAGACAAAGCAAGCTTACCTCCACATGTACTGAAGAACTTGATTACACTAGCTATTACAACCTGTAAGGTAGTATAGAAATCGAAACAAAGGTAATAATCAACTAGGTAACCTCTCTTCCAATAACTTGTCCTTTTCTTGTAATATAATTTTCGGAATAGTTTCAAGCATTAAATAATTTCTTGAGAGTCGAGATGTAACGAAATGTGAAGGCATTTACTGAGAGATTCCATAGAAATTGCGGTGCCGAAAATTCTGAGAATTATGTTTAACCACGTTTAACTTAATTTCTAGCTTTTGCCTCAAGGTTTAGCAATTAAACAATCTGTTCATGTAGGTGTGCATTTTCGTAATAATTTATATTAAATAGTGCTCCTTTTGAATTTTAATAAGTTGAATCGATAGCTTCAACAAAAAGCGACACATTACTCTGATTCGTACACCACAGTATGTTAACAGATTGTCACCCGATTAAACCCTTATTCCCTCGCAATAACGATAATAGTAGCATTGTGTCTGACGAGCGTTGCTACTGTAGGTATAGGTGTGGAAATACTAAGTGTAGAGTTGAACATAATGGCCCAACTTACGAGACATTCAAACGTAACGTTAGCGCGAACATAAATGTCAGCTGAAATTTAATTGCAAGAGAACAATCCCACCCTATGTTGTCTAGACTAGAATCTGGATACATTGTTCTTGCCAGCAGATGCTTTGTAAAATCGTATGCTATTTTACTGGAACAAAGCCCTGTAACTGGAATTACAATAGAGTCGACGCCAGTCGCTATCTCAAACTTTTCGCCTTTTTTAATTTTATTTTTCTCATGTACTCGGTCGTCCCACTCTGTAAATGCGTTGCTATACTATTAAGAAGTATTTTGTAAATTATTATTAGCGTGCTCTAAGTCATTTTCATGATTTTACTCTTCTACTGTATCAATAAAAACAAATACAAATATTCTTTATTGACACCAAAACACAAAACACATAAATATTACAGTACATAAACAAAGTACTAATGATACTAATGATCATTGAGGTTTGTTCATGAAACGACGTAAATGTTAATATTTTTCTTAGGGTGCTCCCTCACCGGGAGCATTCGCGTGTAATGTAACATTATAGATTCGTCTTTGAGCATTACATTACAATAATACCTCCCTGACTGACGAGCATTCGCGTGTAATGTAACATTATAGATTCGTCTTTGAGCATTACATTACAATAATACCTCCCTGACTGATGAGCATTCGCGTGTAATGTAACATTATAGATTCGACTTTGAGCATTTCATAGCGGCGGGGGGCTAGGGGAAGTGAAGCGCATTGATGTTACAAGTTGTATCAAGATATTACACATTGTATCATTACAAGGTGCGCATTGTAATGCTCGGTTCTCCTCCTTCACTGATGTACCTAATGCTCAAATCTGTAACGTTACATTACACGCGAATGCTCCCGGTGAGGGAGCACCTTTAAAAATCCGAGCCAGTTGACTCGATAATAATATTAAAGTGTACTAAGTACGAGTATAGAGGTAACCCCATGCCCAAGACTGCATTATTCATTTTTATGTGGAATTAGCTGTAAGCTATAGCTATCGTCTCGGAATTGCATCTTTTGTTGAGTGCCTTCGCCAATAATGTTATAGGTGCAAGATGTCAATTTTAGTATTCCCTTCTGCTGTTGTGTTTAGTGTATTTGTTAGTCATTTATTTATCTGTAATAAAATAATTAACATTTTAGTATTCTTGGCAGTTAAATGATTGATTTCGTCTTTTATGTTACTTTGGACTTTTTTAACCTCTTTTGCAAAATCTGAAATATTTGAACAGAAGCCAGCCCATGCGGTTGGACATTCCCATTAACTCACCCCTACCGCTACGGAATACGGGCGCTCTCACGGTCAATATGCCCAGCCGCATGTGCTGGCTACTGTACTTGAAGCTACTGTTTCTCCCTGAACTGCGCTGTATCCTTTATCTCTATCGCCAGAGAACATTAACGAAATGATTTTGGCTTACCTCCTAATCTGCCATCAAAACTGGGTATTAATCGCGTTTATTACGCCCCTGCGCGAAACGGTATCTTTATCCGGCTTCAATATATTTTCATTAAGGTCTAGTGTCTCTTGTTCTAATTTATTACAGCTCTCTCCGATGCGGAATTTAATAAGGCCCGGGCCAAATTTACACGGCGAGCTACGTGGATGGCTGTGTGAGCTTACGGGGGACGTTGTAGTTAGTTTTGCAAAATTAAATGTAGTTTGTTTATAAGTATTTTTTAGATTTCTGTTTTGCATTTACTGTTCATAAGAATTTGTATATTTCTCATTAAACACTTGAATTTATTTTACGGTATTAAATCATCAAACAACTTACTTATATTCTTCTTCGTTCATATTTCAGTTTGTAATATTTTACTAACTTTTAAAATTCTTAAGACGAATTTCACATAATTTTCTTTCGGAATACTCGACTATGCGTCAAAATTTTAACTTTATCAAGACTTTACAAAAGTTTGTGTCTTAGAGATTTGAATCTTTAATTTTTAAAGTTTCGGGAGAATATTTTTGTAACTCTACCAAGCAACCCTCTGTGCTATTATGCATACCTACTACGTAAAGTTGTGTATCAATGAAAAATGTCACGAGTAACTTGCAACATCAACCATAACAGCGATAAAAATTACATACTACCTCACCGACGTACAATGAAGTTACAGTGTATGTACTTCATGTAAACGAGGGTTATAAATCCTTCACTGAGGGTTCCATTTTTCGCCGCGATTGCGCGATCGTCCTTGGAATTCGATTCATAAATAAATATGGCGGCACCGCCATCTTGGCGCCGCGACACGTGACACGCATGCCGAGAATGTGCGCTAGCCTTAATTAATTTATACATTTTTAATGAGTAATAAAACAACGTTCGAAAAAGCTTGTTCTAATACACCTAGACCTTGGTTGCCTGGTAGAAATTGCTACTTTAGCAATGAGGCCGTCTATTTGTACACTTTTACCGTTTTGGACTGTATTTTTTATTATTATTCCTGGTGTGCAATAAAGTTTATTCTATTCTAGAGAGCCAAAGTTCGCCAGTCAAAAAACATTGTTATAGGTACTTAATTTTCGTATTTGTACGAACGAGTATATGTAAAACAGTTTATGCCTGCTAAATTGCTTTTGAATATTTCCAAATCTGCTAATTATAGACGCTTTTTAAATTACGACTCTAGATCTAAAGATTGAATCATAACTTTGCACTTGCAGCAGGAATTATTTATTAAAGAAATTGCAAATAGCCTATATAGAGCGGACTCTAAAAGGAGATTCGTTGCAAGTGAAGATATCCGGATTTTTTCATTTTTTTTGTTTCTCTGTTTGTCTGTTTGTACGGGCTAATCTCCGAAACTGTTGGACCGATTTGAATGAAATTTTGCATGGATCACCATGCTTCAACCCTATATCCCCGGTCAACACCTTAGATATTTTTTACCGCGGGAAAATATCATTCCTACGGGAAACTGCACGGAAAAGTCAAAATACAACATACAGCTGTACATAAAAATTGGGCACAACATCAAAAGTACCAAAATCAGTTAACAGTGAGTAAAACGACATGCACACTATCCGAAGCGCGCCCATATTATGTATTATACGAATATGCAAATGCAGTAATGTGCAATAATATGCGGCTCGGCGGTTGAAAAGCGCCATAATATTGCATTCGAGCGAGCACTGTTGTAATGACGGTATTACAATGCAGTATAGAGTTGAGTCTCTGAATTGGTACTGAAGACTGCTTGTAGCTTAAAATATAATGAGTATGAGTAGAAGTATTATACGTAATGCTTATAATAATAATTATTATTTATTTATTTCAGACAACGAGGCCTATGGGCCTAAGGTATTTATGTTATGACATAAATACCTTAACCTTTATTTAAATACATACAAAATCTACTCGACACTATGACGAATTCGATTTCGATTATGGTCAAGCTATTACTGGTAAACGTCTGAGCTGCCTGAATTATAACATTTTGTTGATTTCCTTATTCAATTTTTAATTGTTATTTATACCTATCTAGAAACTTATTCTACAAATTATTGCTTTCAAAATTTGGTTTATATATTTATATACTTTGTAAACCTTTACGGTTTTCATAGTATTTTTTATGATTTCTTAAGTGCATTTAAATACAACTCTTTAAAACTAAGCTACAATAGAGAATGTTCACTAATTTTGAATGTTAGCTTTATAAATTCTCCGTTCAAAATAAAAAATACTAGTGAAAGAATTATTTCGATACGTCAATTAGTTTCCAAGATAGAGAAGTTTAAAGTGAGCGCGCGACGAAATTCCGCGTTCAAGCGCGTGACGTCATAAAGCAACGCTCGCTCAGTCCGTTCCCGCTCTTCCGTACGGCTGCCTCGCATTATTAGGTATTTTGTACTTAGATTTCTGAATTTAAAAAAAAATTAACAATCCAAATACCATAAAATCATGTGTTGTGCCAAAATGTACAAATACGGCTATCAATGCGCCGGAAAAGTTATTTTTTGTCGTTCCAATGGATGTCAAAATACAAAGTAAATGATTACAAGCTATGAAGAGATCAGATCCTGTTAGAAATCGAAGCACAGTTTATTGTTGTAAAGATCATTTTGACTTAAGTATAAGTAGTGATTACCTTTTTATGTACCTACTAGCTGCCCGCCCGTGGCTACGCCCGCGTTGGATTTCGACTTTTCCCGTAGGAATGAGATGATTTCTAGCCTGAAAAAGTAGCCACGCGCGCTACTAGTATTAGGTAGACTTAATCCATCCCCCCGAGATCTATTCGATATCTGTACCAAGTATCATCAAAATATCCCGCCGCGCTACTAGGTATATTTCCCGTGGGAATGAGATATTTTCCCACGGTATAATAGCCTTTATCCCCCCTAAAATATTTTGTATCTCTGTACCAAGTTTCACTAAATCTTTCTGCCAGACCTCCCATTTTCCCGAGGGAATAAGGTATTTTCCCGCGGTAAGAGATAATCTAAGTATATCCTACTCCAAGGTCTATTTTATCTCTGTACCAATCTTTATCAAAACTTTTCACCTGTACTACTATTTTTCCCGTGGGATTAAAGTATTTTCCCGCGGTAAAATGTAGCCTATACATATCCCTAGGGTCTATTATAATCTCTGTACCGGTTTTATCAAAACTTTCTACTCGCGGTGACCTTTTTCCCGTGGGAGTGAGGGATTTTCCCACGGTAAAAGGTAGCCTATATCTATCTCTAAGGTCTATTCTATCAAACCCCAAGGTCAGATAGCTCGTAGATATCAAGTTTCATCAATTTTCCGCCTCACGACTCCGCCCGAATCTTTCTCGTGGGAATCAGTTGTTTTCCCGCGATAAAAAGTAGCCTATGTCCGTCTCCAAGGTCTATTCTATCTGCGTAACAGACAGACAGAGTTACTTTCGCATTTGTAATATTAAGTAGAGATTAGTAGTTTTCGGTTTTAAGACCTAATGGTTGCCTGGAAGAAATCGCTTAGAGCGATAAGGCTGCCACTTGCCTTCTCCCTTTTTGAGTATTGTTAATGTATTTGTTTTTGTTCTGTGCAATAAAGTATATTTTGTTTTATTATTTTTATATTGACCTATATTACATTACCTAAAACCTAAGGTCTCTGATACCTACTTCTAGCTATAGCTAGTGGCATTACGAAATGAAATACTTGAGTATTTTAGGTACTTCAATAAAAGAATACTTATAGAACAGATATTAATATCTATTTTCGAGAGTTATATTATAAAAAGTTTAACTTAACTTACCTTTGCATTTTTACTCCTCGTCTTTCGACGGCAAAGAAATCACTATTGTCGCTAAATAATGAGCAACCAAGTCCTTCTATTTTAGGTAGATTATTTGATTGTCCATTTTCGAACCCTTCATCTATTATTAATTCAATCCATACAACTGGAAGCGATGAAATAAAGCAAAACACTGCGCGAGTAAACTACTGCGGAGCGGAGTGTTGCTATGTGACGTCACACGCGGTCACGTGACTGTCAGCGGGACTCGATATTTATGGGAACTTTGAATGCATATAAAATCAAAACTACTTGATATTTTTTAATGAAACAAAAACTACTGTATCTGTATATATAAAAGCTCTACTGTAACAAAGTTTCAAGTGATTTTACATACTTAGTAACATTCCTTATTACATTAGTGGAAGAGCTTGTAATATGTAAGTAAACGTTTCCATTCTAGCGTAGGTAATGTAACTGCCGTTAACAGCACAGATAAGGGAATTAATTGAATTAGTCCATGTTCATCTAATTGACATGTAATGTAATTGAATTGCATCATTAAAGCTATAATAGAGTGCTTTCAATCAGTCTGTAATGAGACCAAATAAGGAATTTCATTAAGGTTTACTTAGGCGTTACTTTTGATTCCTGCTTCTATCTACAGTTTTGAGATAGAAACATAAATTATTTTCGGTCTCCTCCTTAACTAAAAAAAAGCGGCCAGCCAGTAACATAAAAGTGACTTTGATCGACATTTTAATAATAGTGAAAGGTAAATTGCGGTTTACAATATAAGACGTATTAAAAAAAAACTACTTACTAGATCTCGTTCAAACCAATTTTCGTTGGAAGTTTTCATGATAATGCACATCATATATTTTTTTTAGTTTTATCATTCTCTTATTTTAGAAGTTAGAGGGGGGGGGGACACACATTTTTCCACTTTGGAAGCGTCTCTCGCGCAAACTATTCAGTTTAGAAAAAAATGATATTAGAAACCTCAATATCATTTTTGAATACCTATCCATAGATACCCCACACGTATAGGTTTGATGAAAAATTTTTTTTTTAGTTTCAGTTCTATGTATGGGGACCCCCTAAATTTATTGTTTATTTTCTATTTTTGTAACAAAATCTTAATGCGGTTCACAGAATACATCTACTTACCAAGTTTCAACAGTATAGGTATTATAGTTTCAGAATAAAGTGGCTGTGACATACGGACGGACGGACGGACGGACAGACAGACAGACAGACAGACATGACGAATCTATAAGGGTTCCGTTTTTTGCCATTTGGCTACGGAACCCTAAAAATTACATTACGTGCACGATATTAGTTAATATCCAATTACATGCATCGTGCATCTTGTTTCTGGGTGACTCTGCACTTTACTTAAGTCAGCTTTAATAGCATGACCTGCACAAATAACAATATTCCTAAAAGCAATTCAAAAGATGACGTCATAACTGACGCATATGGCGAAGAGGGATATTTCCCGCGGGCACTGGCCTGGCCGCCTATACAGCCACAAATCATAGTTGGGCCACCGAAACCGACATCGATATGTGTCGATACATCGATAACGACCGTGACTCGCCCGTTCCACATGGCTGGCTGCAGGCTGATTGACGTAGCGTACGATAAAACTACCCTTACTTTTTATCCGGTACTTACAGGGTTTTCTTGTGCGTGAAAGAGAGAGCTGTGTGTTTTAAGTTTCCGTTCCCTAAACATTCCACAGATAATCTTGCAGATGGCTATTCATAAATGCGTGAATTGCGTGATGCACATTTAAGTAAGCTGCGGCGACGAGACGTGAATCGAGAGGATTTATCAAACTAGCAGAGCGTCCCCCCCAGTAAAAAACTGCCGTGGCCTACTTGGAAATCTTTAAATAGGTTACGGACTCTGATGGTCCGCTGCAAAGACAATTTGTGCCGGTAAGCAACAAAGACAACCAGTGTGGGTGCGGCGCCTCCCCTCAGACCATGGGCCATCTTCTGCAATGCCCCGCGTGCTCCAACAGCTGCACAATCGGGGACCTCTTAACGGCTGTTGAGGCTGCGGTCCAGAGGTCCAGTTGGTGGCAGAGTTCTGGGCTAGGAAAATATAGCTGACTGATTAATTACCATATCGGCTCGACAGAAGAAGAAGGGAGGGTTCTGACCGTGGAGCCTAGCGTTTACTATTACCTACAGCTTATAATAGTCCGCTGTTGGATTCAAGCATTTCCACGAAATGTTGCCATAATCCCCACGCTTGGCGGGCGGTTTAGTATATTACTTGTTGTTTATTATACAAGTCAACACTGCGAATACCCTTTTCCTGATTTTGTACATATTTCCACAATGTACATTTAACACGATGACACCCTAAAGTATCCTAGCCAAATCCCTACTTGAAAACTAACCCAGTATCTCACGAACCAAAGGTGAACTTGTAGCGTACAACCACGGAGGAAGTTCTGTAACCGGGTTTACAAGGGCACAGTAGGCGGTCGAGTTTGCCGCTAGAGTACGGTAAAATACGGCCAGCTGCAGATAACATAAACACTTGCCTTAGCGACGACGGTGTGTAAGATATATCTGTACCATACTACAACTCGTCCTACAACACTCGTCTTATAAAGCGTGTAAATGATACTGCTAAGAAAGAACTGAAAGAATATGTTCAGTCAATGAATTTAGGATTTGAGCAACTTTTCCAAAAAAAGCTTTTTCGTAAAAGAAACAATATTCTACACTCCCGTACAAAATTATCATTGTAATCGGACAGAAATTTATTTTTGATTTCGTTTCCGAAAAATGTTTCATTTGGAAAAGTTGATTACATACGAGTATATTGACTGACAGTTTTTGCCGTAGAGTACGGAAGTATTTATTTTGCCTAGTATAGAGATGTAAGGCGACCCGATCCTTTCAACAGATATGTGATTTGATACTGATATATTTTTGTGTTCCGTTAGTTTAGACCAAAAAACTAGGAACTTATAGAAACTACGGTAGTAGGTACTTATAAGATCCTTGCCAATAGAAAGTCACCGATGGAAAGCTGCATGACATTTGGAGTATTTTGGAGCAATCACAGCGCGAGACTAGTTGACAGAATTTCTTTGTTTAGGATTTGCATGTATTACGTCAAACGATCTTATAAGTACTGTTGTACGATATAATAATAAGATCCTTGATTACGTCTGTATAATGCTTCATACTCTTTGGTTTTTGCTAACACATATTTTTTTGCGTTTTAGCGTCTAACCGCATGCCGCATATGCTAACATATGGCCACAAACAAAAAATGAAGAAACGAAACGCGATATTTACACTCTTTATTCAATCAGAAGTAGTAAAAGCCTCTTTGTTTTCTGCCCGCATGTCAACTGCGTCCCACGCCACCACCAACATAAATAATCGCGCACCGAAATGTGCCGCGGACTGTTTTATAGCGCCATGCATATTTGAGCAATACACTTCCTCTGGCGATGTCAGCAAACAATATTCACATGCGAATTTTCTTTCTAACGTCACTGTAGAAAAATAACGATTTCAAAGAAGTTTTAAAGTGCTACGGTCCTGTTGAAAGTAGCGCTATTTATTATTCAGATTCTGTACAAGAGTTTTAGGTACTGGTTCTGTATGATGTGATGTTGTTCTTGTGGATTTTTAATATTGAAATAGTTAAAGGAGGGAAAGTTCAAGTAAGATCACAGAATATATAATACTACTAGCGTAGGAGGTTAGGAGTTTGTATGCAACTTTATTTATTTCACTGCAGGCGAGTTGTTTCTTAAGCCGCGATTAGACTACCCAATTTGTAGGACACTTTTTCAGTTAGGTTCCTAAGTAAGGACAAGTGTAATTGCAGTTAGTGTCCTAATTATCGTAGCCTTACTGCAATTACACTTACTCCAATTTGTAGAACGCCAATTTGTCGGTGGCTAACAATTGTGTAGTCTAATCGCGGCTTTACTTATTACATTATTAAATACATAATTATCTCAGAGATAAACATACATACCTTTTTTTTTTTTATTGATCTATGCTTGTGTCGAAAAGGTACGACCAATCAAGCTTCACCGGACTTGACATACATACCTATTTACAGACCAGGTTTTTTTAGGAAAAATTGTTTATCCTTTGGCTGCACGCCGTTATATCCTTTGCTTACTCTTTATGACTGGTCGTATGTTAACTTATTCATTACTTCTTGGGAGTCATTGACACCTAGCGTGTCGTGTTCTTGAAACGAGATTATTTTCGCTCTGGTCTAGAAGGACCTAATACCAACATATCCTATTACCGCTTTTCATAGCTCATGTATGCTCTTAAGAGTTCAACAGTTTAGTATTCCTTTGTAAGGTCATCCTGTTAAATCAGAAGTTATTACCTCCTTTAGATCCAAGTCTAGTTATTAATGTGGCATAGTTACCTCACAAATTGCCAGGTAGAGTCACTCACTAAGTTCTTGAAATTGATTACGAAAGTAGCAGTATATTCTAGGTTCGAAGCATAGAACATAGTTCGAAGTCGTCGTAACGTAACTATTTGTTTAATCAGTCACTCAACTTTCTTTGTGTTTTATCTTCTATTCAGTATTATTTTATACTTCAATTAAAGTTAGAACATCTGCAATCAATATACAATTTTACTCATAACTTGCAAAATTGTTTGCAAGGCGCCCAAGTCTACGAGCAATCAGCCTCGCCTACTTAACTACTTACTTCTTGAATCCCAAACAAAACTGTTTGTATCTGAAAGCAGCTATCGTGAATTACTTCGGTTCGGATATTTCCCTTTGTAAACAAAATGAAACTCTATACATATATACTAAGTTTGGCTCCAGGTATTCAAAAAGTTATTGGAAACTGCTATAATTCACCAACGTTGGATTTCGTCGTCTCCCCTCCGTCTGGGTCCCTGACCCTCGGTACTTTGGGGCACATTTCCTTAGGGCAGACACCTTGGGGCGCGTTTTCTTTAACCCAGACCGTTTTTAACGTGGGGAGGGCTTAGCATTCGAAGACGTTTTATGCATTCAAAATAAGCGTTCGTGAAGTGCATGCTGAAAAGAAATTTATTTGGGAACTAATCTACAAAGGAACTTTTGTGTCCTTCTATAGCAAGAATTTGTAGCATGAACTATTATACTGGATTTTTTTGTTTTAGAAACTTGTAATTACTTATCTGGCTATTAGACTAATGTGTTTTTGAAAATTTGTCCACTTTTATTACCGATTCTGTCGACCGTTCGATGTTACGCGCGAGTAGCTGCTATTGTATGAAATTATAATTTATTATGGTGATGTGATAACATAACTGATAGTTCTCTTATATAACTTCAACACGTAATGTTCAACTCACAACCCAAATACTAACATTTAAAATGATGGGGTCAAAACTCTATACTTAATCTAGCCGGAAACCTTCCCCGGACTTTATTAACCCTATAACAGTTAATTTTAACATACGCGTCCTAAACAGTTTGAAAGGTTATACTTACCAAAACCTACTCGCTCTCGGCGCAATAAAAGTAAATCTCTCAAGTTAATAGTCCGGTCGTCGAACAGTTAATGAAGTGGGGTTTGCTTTTATGCGCCTTGGGTGGGGTAAAGGTGTATTTACACGTGATTGGAGATTCGAGTTTGATTGTTAATTTTATAACTCTAGCGAACTCATATTACAACCAGTCATATCTAGAGCATCTACTTTTAAAGGGAGGGAGGTGTTTCCGTAGTGGAGTTGTGCGTTGTTATTGGTTACACAGATCAATATTGTTGCCTGTTCCTTGGGATTTCTAAGCATTTTTTGTCGCCTCGAACGGTCAAGTGCATGGCAAGAGTAACATGCGTAATAATGCGTATTGTGTTTCTCTCAATGGTCATGAGAACGGTGCAAAATCTAAAGTCTTCAGCTTAGCGTGCTCTTGTACAATATACGTACTAGATTAAATGGGCAGGAACAAAGGGTTAACCACCGCAGAGTTAGGTTAGGCAGTTTTTGGATTGGGAATCCAGAAATGAAATGTGTGTGTTGTGAATGATTGTCTTCTTTTCTGGTCTACTTATTATGGAATATGCGTAGTGAAGACTAGTCCCCTTCTATCATACAGCTTACTGCTAACCGTATCTATAAAAAAATATACAAAATAAATGTTTTTATTGCTATTCTATTCACGTAAATTGTTTTTTCTTGCACTACCTGAGGCAGAGCCCTCCGCTCCTCCGCAAATCCGGTGAAGCTTGAAAGTCGTACTTTTACGACACAAGCCTAGGTCAATTAAAAAAGAAGGATGTTTATTGTAGCTACGCATGGGTTTAGTGGACAGCCAGCTTTATAGGGGGTTCTTTAGGAGGGAGACACACGTGCGTCCAAAACGAGCGCGGCGCGGTAAAGCAGCTCCTCCGCCGGGAATCGCGGTATTAAGTCGTCTGGTACATCCTTTAGTCGCCATGTTTACGCGAGCCCTTTTATGAGCGCGATATTATTTGATGGGGATCCAGTACCTATTTATCTATAGGTGCTAATAATATTATAAAGAGGAAAGCATTGATTGTTTGATTGTTTGTCTGTTTGCATCGAATAGGCTCCGAAACTACTAAACCGATTTCAAAAATTCTTTCTCTCTTGAGAAGCTACGTGATCTCTGAGTAACAAAGGTTTTATTTTATTTATACAAATATAAGGCAATACTGACAATATTTTATTTAAAAAAAATGTGGATCTTTCTTCAGTAATGTAACCCAGGCTGTAAAAAAATCTAAAATATTCTCAATAATTGAACAGGCTCCGAAACTACGAACTGATTTTGGAGAAACTTGGCACAAAGATAGAATAGACCTTGTGTAACTGACTGTCACTCACTGTCTTCTTCTTTGAAATGTTATACTTAAAGGGCCTTTCCGACGATGGGTACCGCTATCAATAATACGTTAGTAAAAGTTGATAATATTTCAAACAACTAGATACAAAACTACTGTTCGAATAAAAACACATCTATATCTTCCATCTATAGTAATAAAACTGAAGAATCGGCGTGTCTATACATTTATTTGTTTTTCAAAAAACTGATTGTAGGTGATAATGGGAGTGTAGCTGAACACAAAAATAAAAATTTTGAGAAAAAATGTCCGTCTCTCTGTCTCTCTGTACACGCTAATCTCTGGAACTAATGGACGGATATTAATGAAACTTTACAATAAAAATACTTCTTTCCCACGGGAAAAACCGTGAACGCGGGGCGGAAAGCTACTTGATAATATACTCGTACGTACCAAACGCGTAGCAGCTACACACGCAACCGTAGCACCGCTACGCGCCGCCCCGTGACGCACTGATAACACAAGTGATTTATTTTGTGAATGAAATGTCTCACTCACTACTTAGTTTTGGGGGATATTAGGAACCGAATAAAATGGCTGCAGATGACAGCGGGCAGTAGATCGATGTTCGTTCCATAAAAATAACATTACGGTATTTGAACACCTTGCTAGTCGCACCGCAGTCAGTTTGCGGGCTATCTATTGAATCTAAAAAGCTACTTTTTTGATCTCGTTACTTACTAGTTTCCGACGTCAGCATCATATGGGTTACTTCAAAATTATTTTTCTTAATTTACAGCCTTTTGTGTCGCTGATGCGGGCTTCACATCCCGCTGTTGATCTTGTTACATTTTTAGCTCGATGTACTCGTATTATTTAATAGCATTTGTGCCAACTGCTCGCCTTCCAAATTCGACAACTTTAGTATAATCCTTAATTCATCATTTGACTTTGACACAACCTCACAGTCAGCATGGCATATCGTCTAATGTATGTGAAATATATACTGACCAAAGTATAAAGCAAGCTAAAGTTGTCGAATTAAATTCATAGATGTTGGGCAGTTACCTCGCCAAGAGGGATGTTATATTCCCAGACTCCAGGTTAAGCAAACTTCGTCCTACATCAACATAGGATTCCGTTTCTAACTATTATTGTGCTAATCAAACTTAGCTTAAATTATGCATTGTAGTAACAAAATCTCTCGTATGGTTCCCTTAAATTATGAACTTTACTTACTCGTATAATCTTATCTCGCCGACTTTTAAGTTTTATTTTATTACTAACTTTCCGTCCCGCTGCTTCGCCCGCGTTAACAGGTTTTCCCGTGGAAAAGAAGTATTTTCCCGCAGTTAAAAGCAGCCAGTGCTATTTTGATGTATAAGCTATATTTTTGCAAAGTTCTATTCAGTACTCATAGTTTTTTATAAACACTTGTACTTGTCCATTCAATAGTTTTTGCGTGAAAGAGTAACAAACATACATCCATACTCACGAACTTTCGCGTTTAACATCCATAACTTATTAAAAGTAGGTATACTTTTAATTTTTATTCGGCCTGCAATGTTTTTATTCTTTAAATTAACTTATCAGAGTATGACCACAGAATACCAAATAGTAGTACGTATGACTTAGTTTAGCAGAAAGGACTTAACTCACCACATTTATAAAAAAGTGTGATTATAACAACGGCCTGTTAAGGAGGCTTTCATTCAGAAAAATGCAACAAGAAAGGCACTGTGTGTGTGGCTCGACTGGATTCCTTCATTATAGACCAGGGTTTATGATATGAGGTTAGCTGTTAACGCTGTGCAACTAACATGAACACCCAAGTACATTAGCCAGCATTTGCGGCTGGACATGTTGACCTTGAGAGCGCCCGTTTTCCGTAGCGGTAGGGGTGAATTTCGTAGTGCGAATGGCCAACTGCATTTACACCTTTACAACATTAGTGTGAAGGTAGCATCGTCTTGTTTGCGAGTCTGAGCTGTAACTACATGAAGGTATCTGGTTGGTGCGCTCGTAATGCGAGCTCAGTGTTAAATGGGCGTGTGTAATTCGCACCGACGACGGCAGATTACCGACGGCACTACCGCCATCTGACACTAATTCCCGGTAAATTGCTTTATCTTGTTCTAGTTTCTTCTACAGATTAATAGAATTGAAACAGCTGTGTTTTTCCGTTTTAAAATGTGACCGATTCGAGTCGAGTCCGTGGCCAAGTGGCTAGGGCTGTTGACTTCCATTCGGAAGTTCGCAGGTTCAAGCCTCGGCGAGTACCAATGTGTTTTCGATTTTCGAATTCATGTGTACGTTTACGACGCTCTTACGGTGAAGCAAAACATTGTGAGAAAACCTGCACACACCTGGGAATTTTTTTACAAAGGTTGTGTCTGAAGTTGACCAACCCGCACTGGGCCAGCGTGGTCGACTAAGGCCTATTCACCCTGATTTTAGGGTGAGCTCGAGCCCCTCGGTGGGGACATAATATGAGCTGTTAACAGATTTGAGAGCCCCATTATGTTTCTATCTAAAGAAGATCAAGAGTTTGTGGTCGATGGAGTGTGGAGTGAGAAATTATTGCAAAACTTTGATATTAATTTAATTCAAAATGTGAAAGATAACTTTTGAGTTTAAGCTGTTAAACACAACCTCAGAATAATTAATCCTGCGAAGTGCGCTTTTCTCCTCCAGAAATATAAGATCATATAGGTACATTTATTTTGATGACGTAAAAATTATTGTGTGTATACTCTTATGGTTATTTTGTATTTCAGGTAAGCCTTTCACTTTACCTTCTCGCGGCGTCGCGGCTGGCAGGTGAGCTTTCTCGCCTATTTTTAGATAGAAAGGTTTTCAAAAGTGGAAAATTTAAATATGAAATGGAATAAGTTATAAAAAAAATTACCTAAACAATTCAGAGCGGTCAGTTTTTCAAGCGGGTGCAAGATTAATTTTACATAAGTAGCATAACAAACACAGGGGTAATACATGTGGGACTTTTAACAAGGGCAAAGGCTGCTCCCCCGCAAGTCCGAAGAAGCTAGCTAAGCTTGATAATTACCTCGAATTTTCCTCAAATACTCATTTCGTAGTATCGTCAACAAATGATTCTCTAAAAACAATGTTTTTCTTTTTTTAATTTATTTTCTTTGAATGTTGCCGCAATACTTTTCCGACGCAGTTCGTTGTTTTTCTTGAAAATAATAAAATTTCTCCTTAGCACGTGCCGGTACCTACACAGGTCGTCTGCAAACACGTATACGAGTACAGTCGCCAGCATATGTAGTTCATCACTTGAGCCAATAGACCTCGAAGACTAAACACATTTTTCCTGGTTTTGTGTTGCCTGCACTTCTTGATTTAGTCACGAATTCGAACTACATTGCTGTGTCTGTATCGCACTTGTAACTGTCGTAACTTCAAAAAGTTCTACCAATAAAAAATATATGTTGATATCGATTCATAACAAACCAAGATATTGCCAAAACGATTTACCGATCAGGGATAACGGCATCGTCAATTGAGGAGTTTCCTCTCTTCTTATCTTAGCGAATTTTTTATGGGATCACCCTACAATTATACCTCGTCGATTAAAAAAGAAGATAGGCGGAGATATCTTATAACATAAAAAAAAACATACGCGTCGAATTGAGAACCTCCTCCTTATTTGAAGTCGGTTAAAAAGCAATGAATCAAGGTTTTACCGACTGTTGCAAGGTGCATGCTCATGCAGGCTACGTCTTCTCAAGTATAATGAGATCACTGCGTGAAATCACCGTTAAATTATTATTATTTTTAATTATATCAAACTATGAATTTTTAAATATCAGCCTTTTTTGTGTTTTTTTTTTTAATTGACCTGCTTGAGGTAAAAAAGTACGACGGATCAAGCTTCACCGGACTTGATAAATATAAGCCATTCACATGTTATTCAAAATACTTTAATAGGTATACAAGAATTGATAGTATTTACAATATGTTTTAAGCAAATATCAACTTGTTAAGTTACATCTTAAAAACAAATACGTACTTTTACATATAAAATAAGAGTGAAATCTTTGTAAAATAAATCTTTATTCGCATTTACACAAGGTTCATTCAATATGTTTGTTAATCGCTTTGAGTCGTGTTTTGCTGTACCTTTGATGTTCACTTATTTACTTGGCTCTCTCTGTTTTTCTTTCTTTAAACAAATACCTATTTTCAAGAGTGCGTTAGGATTTAATGTGAAGGTTACTCGTGCTCAGACAATGTTTTTTTAAAAAGCTGTTTTAAAAAAGGGCACTGGATCAAAAAGTTGTAAATTAGATTATGATCTCATATATTCACGCCTAATTCATATATCGTCACCCTGCTGAGAAAACCTCAGGACAGCTTTTGTCTAATTCCTTTTTTTACAAATTGGTCAAAAAAATTTAATTATATATTTAGTAATAAATTTACTCATTTGTTTCAAAGCTCTAACCATATAATAACTAAAAAACAACAGAATTAATATCATACTACCTACCATACTACCCATCATACTTTTACCTATCATACTTTTTTTCAGTAGATAGTTTTTTGTGTCTCTTGTAGAGTTTTGTTCAAAGTATTTAAGTGGTTTTCTCATATTGTAATTTCACTTCATACTTCACTCTGAAGTGAAGTGATATATTGTTACGAATGGTACTGGTATCACAAGTGTCATTAAATGTTTATGTATAATTTTTATGTAAAGAATATTTGATATTTTAAACACGTGCATAATAAATGTTTAAGATTAACGGTCTGCTTGTTAAATAACTCTTCAATAGTTTATTCAGATCATTAACTTTAACAGGTTATAAAAAATATTCTCCATTCCTTTATTATTATTGGCTTTACAGTTTACTCGTGAACTAGGTCGAATCGTAAAACTGAAAAAAAACAAAAAAAACGCTTTATAGCAAAATTGCAGTATGTTTGAAAAGTGGGTAATAAAGACCTCAATTGTTTTTCTTTTAGTAAGTTATTACGTTATATGAGAGCTATCACACTGACTACATATCATTCTCTATTTTATTTTTAGTTTATTACAATGAAATAAAAACTACAGGAGTGATCAACCAACAGTTTGTGAGGTTGCCTGTACAATGATTGCGTTCCGTTTCACGCTATAGCAATCCGCTTAGAGCATTCCGGAATATGTTTTTCATCGTTTTTATTAAACGTCTTCTCTAAATGATGCGATTATTTCGTCAGCCTTTTCGTTTCTCTTTTGCTGATGTGTTTTTATTTGACTCTTTTGAAGATTTTTGAAGCTTCGTGATTATGTGTGTTGAGTTACGTTTTTGTTTCAATTTGCATATATTTTTGTCGTTCTGTTTCCATAGGCTTATAGATATTAATTTTGTAATGTAAAGCCTGACCAAAGAAATAAGAAACCTGCTCTGGGGGCGCCACGTGTATATTTTTACGACTATGGCAACAATTTCCCTTATAAAATTAGTTCCATTGAAATTCCGCAATATGGCGAGGTGTCATATTTCTTTGGTCGGGCTTTATTTTTAATGAAAGAAAAAAATGTTTTAGTTTTCTGTTGTAGGGACCGTCATTTACATCTGTGATATTTGCTAAAGTTAAAAATACATTTCCCTGCCCCCTTTTCTGTCTGAAGTGGAATTATAAAATTCAGTTTAGCTACTGGATAATTCAATAGAGATTAGTATTACATAAGTATTTTCAAATATTTAATTTTAATTTAATGGAAATTTTATGTCTGAATGTAAATAAATGAACATGAACTTTTTTTTGAGAAATTTAAAGGCATTGCATGTTCTATAATGCCTAGTAATCAGCCAACAATATCATGCTCAAATACCATTAGACTGTAACAGTATTTCTAGAAAATTCTTCATTATTCGATACGATACGGCTCATTAAAGATCCGTTCCATTCGCATTTATGCATATTGTCGCCAGCTCGTTCCTCATTCTGCATAATACCAGGCCAGTTTCACTTCTTGCTATAAGCAAAACTCGCGATCTGAAGTGCACTTTATTGTTATTGAGTTAAAGTAGCTTTTAATTTAAGTGTGTTTCCCAAGTGAATCTTTTGTAGAACCTAGCAGGTATTACCTAGGACTCTCGTGAAATGAGGTAGGTATCGCAGAATCGTTCAATATTCAGTATCCACTCTTCATCTGTTATGCATTTCAGCACTCGATAACACTTGTAAGAGGAAATTCTGGAATTCAGAAAGCATAACCGGTGGGGGATAGCGAGTAAGTTTCGATGCTGTTTCTGAAGAATGAAACGTGTAGGGAAATTTTGGTTTTTAGATATGCGTAAAATATAAGTATATAGACCGTAAACGTTACTATAGAGAAAAGCTGCTTGTTTATAAAAAAAACATTAAGATTAATATAATTTTCTTTTGGTTGTTAGTAGCCTCATATTTAAGATGAATTTCAAAACCAAACCCGGTGAAGCTTGATACGCCAATTTTGCGAAAAAATAAATAAATAAGTAAACAAAACAGAAATCTCGGTAACTTACTTTACTTGCGTACCAAATCCAACATTGACCAAACTCGGTTTCAGTTTGTACCCCTCCTGTGAGCGGATTAACGCTCTACCTACACCATTCGTGAAGAAAAAAATCGCGTTTTTACGTATTTACTAGCTTTTCTCCGCGACTCCGCTCGCGTTAACAGTTTTTCCGTGGGAATGAGGCAATGCCACAGTTTTTTCCGGTGGCCTATGTTATTTAGGGTGAATGTAGCTTTCTAATGGTGATAGAAATTTTGAAATCGGCACAGTAGTTTTTGTGTTTATTCATTACAAACAAACACACACACACAAATCTTTCCTCTTTGTAATATTAGTATGATATATACTTATCCTTATCCTCACGGTTTATTTATCCCTCCTACTTTACGAAGTGCACTTGTCGCCTACTTGCGTGTGTGCGGTGAAATCGTGTCGCGATGGTGTAGTGGGACTGCTCGCCAATCGATGTGTTGGCGCCACCAAGCCGTCCTAGGTTAGTGCCCTGCTGATGCTCTACTAACTTGTCTAGCTGAACAATGTCGTTGTTAATGGAAAGATGATTCATGAGTAAAAAAAGCAACTAAAGCAATTTCAGTGAAGCTTAATACGCCTTAGTGACACTAGCGTAGGTCAATTAAATAAAATGAAATAAGACAAAAATACATAGGTCGAATTGAGCGGAGAACCTCTTACTTTTTTGAAGTCGGTTTAAACAACAGAAACGCGGACCGACGTTTTTCGACGTAGTGTTTCAACTTTTCTGTAGGCTGTATATTATTCTGGCAGAAATCGACTTGTGTTGTGCTAGTATCTAAATTAAAAATTAGTGATTAGAACAGTTTTAGTAACAAACAAGACTAGAGTATCTAGTCTGCGTGTTTTAAATCCCTGCCGGAAAAGGCGGGTGTTATAAGTTTGACGTATGTGTCTGTCTGTCTGTGTATACTGTATGTATCTGTCTGTCTGTGCCATCGTAGCTCCTAAACGGATGCGCCGATTTTGATCTAGATTTTTTTTGTTGGAAAGGTGTCATAATAGAGTATTCTTAGCTGTGATCCAAGAAAAGGTCTTCGGCCATTTGAAGATAATCAGCTCTTTTCTGATTGTTGAAAGGATCTTAAGTAACGATTTTCGGCCGGGAGTTTTTTAATTTCTAATTTAATGTTATTGTGTTAGGGCGTTTGTTTGAGCCTTTCGCGCTTTGTATCAATTATAACGTATTATATGTGCAATAATTCTGAATAGCTATGCTGTGTTACAGTGATTTAATATTGCCATCATATATATGAGTGCTGCTTTCTCATAGTCTGTAAATACACGTAAAATTTCATGGAGATCTCTTTAACCAAAGTGTAGCTACCCGCGGACATTCGATATTATCTGCCCCTGCATTCCGCGCGACCGCTCGCAATCACATATGAGTAGGTATGTATGTATGTATATCCATATCCACCAAAGCTTGTTATTCACCCCGTATAATGATAATGAGGTAATTAAGTCACCCTGATTCCGATAAGCACTTTGTATGGCTTAATAAGCACTTTGTAGTACTTTATTACGTTGTATTTACGTTGTATTTACGTTGTATTATTACGTTGTATCTATATTTATTACGTTGTAGTACTTTATTACGTTTTATTACGTTTTATTGTTACTACAAAAGGGTTGGGTTGATTACTTACTAGCTGTAAGTCCGCGGTAGCGCTCGGGTCGTTTTTTTTACATTTGTAAGAATAAGCTTTTTAGTAATTTTATATATTTGTAAATAATTTTCTAACCTATACGATAACTGTCGAAAATATGTCCGTAACATCAGCTTCCTCATAGGTGATAGGATGATTCTACATATGCCAGTATTTAGGGCATAATTACAGCCTTCGAATATCCCAGTCTTAAAATAGGAGCCACAAACACTTGGCGAATATGAACCGTTTAGTGTGTGTCAGCTGGAGAGATGTCACCCCAGCTTGCACATGTGTAATAATGAAACTATCAATCGCAGAGTATTCATTTAAATGTCAAAATGTGAGGAATAATGGGAGCAATAGGCTCCAAAATTTTCATACTCCTGGTTAAAGTACTTTACGAGTTATAAGCCGTTGAATATGTGTAAGCTGATGTTACGTCACTCCAGCTTGCACATGTGTAATAATGAAACTATCGATCCCAGAGTTTTGATTGAAATGTCAAAACGTGAAGGATAATAGGAGCAACTGGCTCCAAATTTTTCAAATCTCTAAGCCTCGTAGTTTCCACGTAAAACAAAAAACACTGAATTCGCGCCAAAAATTCAAATTATCGCCTCGAAAAACCTAAGAAGCGCGGTTGCCGTTCCGTGCGCTATGTTATTGGTATCGAATTTGATCCTTACTGCGATTGTATTAGGAGTCATTTTAGCTCGAGCAAAATTTTTTTTATATTTTTTTTATAATAATATAGACCGAGAGCCGACTGATCTATAGGTACGGAACTATAATTGCAATATTGATTTTTTTTTTCTAATCCACTTATGTTGTCAAAAGAGAAACACTATTATTATTATGTGACTTGTTTTCTGTAGTTACTAAAAAAAAGATATTCGCGAGACGATCACTTATGATATGACACTTTACAAAAATACAGATTAGAAACAAAAATCATAAGTAGATTAGAAACAAAAATTCAATATTGCAATTATAGTTCCGTATAGTTCAGTCAGTGTCAGTGCAGTGGCCGTTGTGGAAAAAAAGTTCTTGAATGGCGGCCACGCGCCGGAAGACGTAGCGTGGGCAGGCCCCCCACAAGGTGGACCGACGATCTGGTAAGGGTCGCGGGAAGCCGCTGGATGCGGGCAGCGCGGGACCGATCGTTGTGGAGATCTTTGGGGGAGGCCTTTGTCCAGCAGTGGACGTCAACTGGCTGAAATGATGATGATGATGATGATAGTTCAGTCGGCTCTCGGTCTATATTATTATAATAAGAATATTAAAAATAATTGAGCTCGAGCTAAAATGACTCCTAATACAATCGCAGTAAGGATCAAATTCGATTCCAATAACATAGCGCACGGAACGGCAACCGCGCTTCTTAGGTTTTTCGAGGCGATAATTTGAATTTTTGGCGCGAATTCAGTGTTTTTTGTTTTACGTGGAAACTACGAGGCTTAGAGATTTGAAAAATTTGGAGCCTGTTGCTCCTATTATCCTTCACGTTTTGACATTTCAATCAAAACTCTGCGATCGATAGTTTCATTATTACACATGTGCAAGCTGGAGTGACGTAACATCAGCTTACACATATTCAACGGCTTATAACTCGTAAAGTACTTTAACCAGGAATATGAAAATTTTGGAGCCTATTGCTCCCATTATTCCTCACATTTTGACATTTAAATGAATACTCTGCGATTGATAGTTTCATTATTACACATGTGCAAGCTGGAGTGACGTAACACCAGCTTACACACTGTTTTTTGATCGTAGTTTCGAATCTTTTTGTGTATTATCGTTCAGATTTTTCCTGCCTTGTGCTCTCATTATGTCCTAAATTACTGACTATAGTCCAAAACCCTATCCTCGCTGGTTTGCCTGTATTGCTTGTGTAAGCTGGGGTGACATCTCTCCAGCTGACACACACTAAACGGTTCATATTCGCCAAGTGTTTGTGGCTCCTATTTTAAGACTGGTATATTCGAAGGCTGTAATTATGCCCTAAATACTGGCATGTGTAGAATCATCCTATCACCCATGAGGAAGCTGATGTTACGGACATAAAAAAAATACAAATCTATCGGATTATTTAAAAAGATAACTCAATTACTAGGTACATCTAAACAGAAAATGAATAAATTTGAACATATAGCATTATGAGAATATTGTTATTTATTTTTAATTGTCATAAAAACATTTAATAGTGTTTTATTAAGTCAGTTTTTCGTGAATGAATAGCTTCTACCGCAGATTCTAGTAACCAAATTCGTTTGGACTATTTGTATACAGATAGTTTCTTTTTAGGGTTCCGTAGCCAAATGGCAAAAAACGGAACCCTTATAGATTCGTCATGTCTGTCTGTCTGTCTGTCCGTCCGTCCGTCCGTATGTCACAGCCACTTTATTCCGAAACTATAATACTTATACTGTTGAAACTTGGTAAGTAGATGTATTCTGTGAACCGCATTAAGATTTTCTTACAAAAATGGAAAAAAAAAACAATAAATTTAGGGGGTCCCCATACATTAAACTGAAACTAAAAATTTTTTTTTTCATCAAACCCATACGTTTGGGGTATCTACGGATAGGTCTTCAAAAATGATATTTAGGTTCCTAATAACATTTTTTTCTAAACTGAATAGTTTGCGCGAGAGACGCTTTCAAAGTAGAAAAATGTGTGTCCCCCCCCCTCTAACTTCTAAAATAAGAGTATTATAAAACTAAAAAAAAAATATGATGTGCATTACCATGAAAACTACCAACGAAAATTGGTTTGAACGAGATCTAGTAAGTAGTTTTTTTTTAATACATCATAAATCGTAAACAGCAATTTACCTTTCACTATTATTAAAACTTCGATTAAAGTCACAACGAACTACAAAAACTTTTATATTAAGTTACTGGCTGCTATGGAACCCTTCATGGGCGATTCCGACTCGCACTTGGCCGCTTTTTTAATAACCGGCAGCAATATTGGCATCGTCGAAGGCCGTTCGTGGAAACATTAGAAACGTCTAGAACATCTGCTTTTATTTCCCAGCAGGCCGCTTGGAAAGTTCCCGCACAATTCGCTGGTCACGGCGCTACGCAGGCTTCTGGCCCACTAATTTGTTCTGCGGAATCCGGTCAAATTCCCCCGTTGTGAAACTCGCTGCTTCGCCCCATTTCTGTGCTCCTGGTAGTTTTGCTTTTAGATAGTTACCTGATAGCGCAGTTAGACCACAATTTAAAATGTAAGATTTGCAATTTTAAGTTAAAGCGGAAATGACAATGTTGAGCAATACAGGCGCAATATCGAAATTATATCAGTAATAAACTATTTTCTTTCGCTCGGATATGTCATTTATCAAATAGGTACCTACTAGTCTGAAGTACCGCTAGTCATCTCAACCTAGCAGATATTATGCAGCAGTTTTTTATTTTTATTTCTCTAGTTGTCCTCTCCGTATTTTCACAATATATTGATGTTTCACCCTTAGAGTATAAATAGAACAAATTCGAAATTTAATAGGAGAACATTTTGAAATGTGCAGTGATAAGTTGCAAACATGACTCGAGGAACAAATCCAAAAAGAAAAATGTTATTGATTTCACCGCCCATACAAAATCTGCCAAAATTTGCTTACGCTTTTGACATGAAGGCAGCGGAGCGATGCGCGTGCTCTATGTATATTTATTATCTAAGTATTCACCATTCTATATTCAACTGTAAATGTCGTAAGAGCCAAAGGAACTAAAAGGGTAGTCGTCTGACAGGCGGCTTGTCATAAAACACTTTTCGCGCCGCAAATTCGAAACAAACATGTTGTGCCGACCCCATGTGACGTAGGACAAGGGCAAATAAAGGAAAAATAATGCTTTAGGTTCGCCACAATGCTGATTTTTGGCTTTTTGGGCAATTTTCTTCTTTTGGTGCGGACGAAGTGGATATAATACAGTGAAAGACGTGTTTGCTACCGATACAACTTTATATCAAACTAGTTTTCCGCCGCGGCTCCGCCCGCGTTAACAGTTTTTTCCGTGGGAATGAAGCAATTTCCCGCGGTAAAAGGTAGCCTATGTTACTCAGGGTGAATGTAGCTTTTTATTAGTGAAAGAATTTTTGAAATCGGGTCAGTAGTTTTTGAGTTTATTCATTACAAACATACACACAAACACACACACACACACACACACACACAAATACAAATCTTTCCTCTTTATAATATTAGTATGACTAGTATGAAAAATAATTTAGCATTGCCAATGAGCCCTCAACAAATCTTCATCGGCAATGCAAGCACATTACAGAGTTCTAAAACAAATTGTACCATTCAAAATCAAAGAGAAGCCGCCGTTCCGAGTCCATCCGCCCGTTGAAGCGTTGAGCTCGAGTTTGTTCTACCAACAAACTGGGTTCTTGAGTGGAAATCGGAGAATCGCTCTATGATTCATTCAGTACCTATACCTAGTCAATAGCATCTATCTAAATAATAATAATAAATGTATTTATTTCCTCATCAAGAATACGTATGAGTAAGTACAAAACATAGAAAATGGGACATACACATGAGATAGTTGTTGAGGCTGGCCCCTAAACTAGGAGAAATCCTGTACTATAGGAAACCAGGCTTCCACCTCGGAACGTTGTACCGGAAAGGTTAATATGTACTTTTGTTTACATTGCGTCCTCTCTAAATATAGCATTTCCTTTTACAGAACATCAACGCTTTTTCATAATTCAATCAGCTTTTATTTATTCGTCTAGATTGTTGGAAGTATTCTCTTTTTTATGACAATCTGTATGGTTCCGTGTGACATACTCGTAGTATCTCTGAACGACCGCATAAGTACATATTTCGTTAGAAACTCACAATAAGATCCGAGACGCCTTGAGAACTTCTAGAAAATTCTTTTTTATATAAACATTGCAAGAAAATTGTACGAAAAGAATTTGATTGTCAAGTTCTAATATTAATGTAAGCACGCACATCTCTCTCCATCTCTCTCGTTTGTTTGAGAAAAGACAAGAACGATCGCAGATATCCTAAAACAAAAGCTTAAATGTCAATAATTTGAAGAAGTAGCGCCAACGAGCGTAGTCTAAGGAATTAATTTTTGAGATTTATCCATAAAAGTCAACCGCATAAAAAGGCGAAAATTACTCAATGTTTGAATACACTCCGAGCTAGCAGTGAGTTATAACATCGATGGTGTCGCAGTGAAGTTCAGTATTACTAGTAAGTCTCCAAGGAAAAAAGATTAATGCTCAGCGCCCCAGTTTTAAAGAAAATGTCAGCCAAAGTAAGATATAGTGTAAAACTGTTTGACGAAAAAAGAAAGAATATAGTAAAGCAGAGCCAAAAAAAAATGATATAGTCAAAGCTGAAATAATACCTACACAATACCTTAAAGTATGCAAATTTTTTTTTATCAAAGCGAAATGTTTTGTCTTCAATGGCTATAACAACAGGAAAGTAAAAATGTAATTTAAAAAATTACACACATATTATATTCCTTCTAAATATTGTTAAATTACCTGTAATTAAAAATATGAAATTGTTATTAGAATAAAAACATTGACAAAGGAGTGAAATTAGCACTGCATGATACTGAATAAATTGTGATTTTTAAAACAAAGGCATATATATTGAAAAGAACAACGCAGTGAATGCAATATTCGGAATTTTCTAAAATATTTTTTCAGTCTATTTGATTTGTACACACCGGATACGTCTGCAGCACGACGCGTTGCGTCTGCAGCACCGAGCAACAGAAGGCCGTTCACACAGTATCGCAGACGCATGCAGCAGCGCGGTGTCAGTGTCAATAGGAAATCCCGTGTAATACAACCTTGTACAACGTTTACGTCCGCCTTCGCGCGTGCGACGTACCTGTTCCGCTGCCGCGCGCGCCACAAATATCACAAATATAAAGGAAAATAACTAAAATGCACGATATTTTTTACGCAACTGACATTTATTGATTTGTAACCATGGTAACCCATGTCAGTTTGTGTTGTGTTCGTGCCATGCGTGTGATGCACGCAGACGTGCTGCATTGCGTCTGCGACACTTTCAGTGTGAACGTCGTATTTCAGGTTAATACATTACAGATCGTGTCGCACGCAGATGCAACGCAATGCGTATCCGGTGTGTGGCAGCCTTACTCTTTGTGAAACATATGCAAATCGACGTAAAATTTAGTACTGTGCCATTTAGCTAAACATTAAAATTATATAATTTTCGTTTTGAATCTTAAAGTCATCCTCTTAGGTCACACTTAACTTTGTTTATTTTTGTAACTAAACATTGATACATTGATATAAAAAAACGAGTGATTAATAAAAAACGAATTAAAATCAATATTGTAATAATGTAATATTATAGTATATATCTTATTTGAGTTAGTGTAATTATTATTCTGTCGCATGTTTTGAAAGTCAACGATCGACCTCGCGTAATGGATATTATTATCTTAATAAATTATTTCTGTTACTCTAAAAGTTTTATCTGCAGTACTTCGACCACTAATTTTGATTAACTAAGTAACTAATTAATGATGATAAACGCCAAAAATTTGCCATATTTCTTAATATTTTTGATCCTTGTAATTTCTATAATAATTTTCAATTTGCATAACAGACTTTGCGTAATTAATTACGAACTAAGCTTCTAATACATTTTAATTAAATAGATAACTTATTTTACCAATTGAGCTTTCCAAATTATAATCCATAATGAAAACAGTCGCCGTCTTCAGGCACGGCCGAGGAGAAGTATCGCTACTGCGTATTGGAGGAACTAGCGTGGCAGTAGGCCTAGGTACTATGTAAGTAGCGACAGACTCGAGAAGCTGTCAAACGCGACATAGTGACATTAGAGCCATAGTAGTTCTGTCAATATGTCGCGTTTGACAGCTTCTCGAGCCTGAGACTATGTAAATAGGCCTACAGGTGACATCACGACACGAGGACCCTCTCAGCGGGAGTGAGGTGATGCAACTTCAGCCTTTCGGCTCTATCTGAGTCTTTGTACGCGGACCTTTACAAATTACCCGTCATGGGTGTCGGTAGGAAGCTCTGTGGCCATGTTTGGATTGTGTTACAAGTCGTACTTCTTCGACATAGGTCAATTAGAAAAAAAAAGTTTGGATTGTGGTGACATCACTAGGCGGAATACTCGTAATTACAATAATATAATTCACTGCGCCGTTTTAGGCCGCGTTTAGGCTGTTAGTGGCTTTTTCCGTGTGTGAATGATGAAGTGATGATTGCTAAAAGTTAATAACTTTAGGAACTTCCTCCCCTTTTTATTCGTCTTAAAAAATAAAGGTTATTAGTAGATGCGATCTACACTGTAACTACAGTTCATAGTTAAATCTTGTAGCGGTTTCAATCGTCCATTGTTTAGTGTGTACAGAAGCTCGCGTACATTGCTTTTAGTAATCAGGCAATGTACACAAAACTCTCGGATGCAGCGCTACGCAATTATTCTAATTACACAAAGCCACGTAAAACGAACTATACAGTACAGTAGGGTGCGAAATGTATCTACATACTGGGATGTATGTATCTTGCTATAGTCCAAAATATATTATTGCTACGTAACAAAATATTTTTTAATATCTGTCATAACTCACTATTTTTTTTATTGCATTGGATTATTTTACAAACATTTTATACAAGCTTCATCGGAAAGTAGCGTTTTGAACCGTATTTATTTCTCGTTTCTTGGATATAAAAAAACTTAAAATTATGGAAATAATCATTTTTTTCCATCGTGTACTAGTATTACGAAATAAGTCTGACATAGATATAGACTAAAATACTTAGAGTATAAATAGAAAAATTTCTGGGAGGGATAGAGTACGCCTAATCAAGTATGAACCGTAAGCACGGATATGAACAGTCCGAATATCTTCAGCGCGTTCGTTTAATACAAATGGTTATCGGAGCTGATTATTTTTCCCGGTGAAAATAAGAAATTTAATAGGAGAACATTTTGAAATGTGCAGTGATAAGTTGCAAACATGACTCGAGGTACAAATTAAAAAAGAAAAATGTTATTGATTTCACCGCCCATACAACATCTGCCAAAATTTGCTTACGCTTGACATAAAGGCAGCGGAGCGATGCGCGTGCTCTAAAGACTAAAATATTAAATCATAACGTCGAGCACAATTTATGATCAAATTTTCCTATCCCTTCCAAACTTCAATCAAATTTTGTTTTCGAGAGGACAAAAGGGAAATGAAATTAATAGTGGCCTAGCATTGGCTGTTTGCTAACTGACAGATGTCAAAACCGAGTTGACGGCAGCCGCTCTAGTTTCGAGTCGAAATGGAAATTGAATATCTTTTCAAAGAAAATTTACTCCTCGCTTTAAGAAACTTAGTAACTGACATATTCTAGGAACCTTTCAGGAAAACGCTTTTGTTTTATGTTTTTTTAATATCTACTAGTAGTGTAATAGATCCTGTTTTGTGAGATGTAAATGAAGGAAAGACGAGATTTTTTTATTTGTTTATTATTATTCTAGGAAAAACGCCAGAGACTTTTGCAAATATTATAATTATCTTGTATTTCATTGTATACCCGATCATATCTTTGTAAAGGAAATAAATATTAGGTACTTACTTAGGTACTGTGGTGTGCATGCATCCTACATGCTCACCGCGTTCGTGCTGGCAGCCTCTTTCCGCGTTTGAGCCATTTAATTATGAAAAGCGATAATGAATTTGAATTTAGTGGCTGCCAACGCAGACGGCCGTAGCTCCAGCTACGAGCTGGTCTTTATGCCATGTTCTTCATCAATAAATAATTTGGAAGTCCAGATCCTCGTTTTATGTGGCGAGGGAAATCTACAAGCACGTAGTGCTGCTGACGTCGTGATATGGTGGAGTGCTACAAGAGCCCCACCTTCCTCGCTAGCAGAAGAAGCGTGTGCTCAAGGAAGAAGAAGGACAGCTACGTGATTCCCCAAGATGACGTGTCCCGCACGATGTGAGAAGAAGATTTAAGCGAAGATGATGGCAGCCATGACGAGGAGCGTTGGTGCCTTTCCCGCACAATGTTGATGTTGCATGTGCCGCACGACGTTGCCGACGTCGCGGACGTATGAGGATTTGTTATGTCGAATCAAAAGCTAAGTGTTGTTTTTATCAAGTGCGTCCATACAGGTTTCAAGAAGAGGCCTTTATGAAGTTTGAAGAGCTTCGTGTGATTTGCTGCTAAAAGCAAATATGTTGATGTGATTTTCCGTTGTGTTATGATGCTGAAGATGCGTTTTAGAAGAGTGCGAAGTGGAGAGACGACTGAAGAGTCGCCGTTTTTTTTACCTACCTAGCTTATAGAATTAGAGTAGATAGTGTATTATGGTGTATATATTTTAGCTAATTTTCAATTCAATTCAATTTATTATTTTCGTGATTTGATGTAGTCATGGTGATAAGTCCGTTGTTTGGCAAATAATGTCTTTTTGTTTGTGTCATGTCATGAACAAAATGACTCATGACAGTTTTGACGCAATTCCGTCAAAGAAATTGTAAATATCTGAAAATTTAATTTTTGAAATAATTTCATAATTTTATCGATAGAAAAAATAACTAAAATGTAGTAAATATAGGTTAGTTTCTAATATTTCTTATTGTCTTGTAGGATTGGTTAGGATGTACAAGTGATTTCCTGTGTTAATGTATGCTTTAAAATGTTTCAGATTAACCAAAAAAAAAAAATCTAAAAACTGATGACGAATTTATTATGATGATCGTTTCTGATGTGATGACCCTTCGAGAAAGCTGGACGACTTAAATCTAGATGACCACCCACATGTGGTATGAAGAAAGAAAAACGTGCGCGTTTAACTAGAATTTGGGTAGTTTTTTTTGGGGTTAGTTGGGTAACGCATAGTTAGGTGTGTTCCGTGACGGAATATTTACTGTCACTCCACATCAAGCACATAGTGCTGTGGAGGAACTTTGGTTGGGTTCAAGACTTTGAGTACTCTCGTTACCGGTACCACAGCTAGGTGAATTCCCATTAATCTTTTCAGAGGATAGGTTGGAGCTGAAGAAAGAAAATAGCTCCCATTCCCATGTCTTGCCCAAAGCTAGGTTTTGATATTGGTGATAGCCGTGCGCGTTTACTATAAATTTATTTTATTATTTTCTGGTAATTTTGTAGTTCATTGGTCGTCCAACTTTTTCAAATTTATTTCTTTAACCTTTCTTAATTGATTATTTGGTGACTATTGAATTATTAATAACTAGTTAATATTATTTTATTCATAGTATCCGACACAGATAGGTTTAGTAAACCTTTTTTGAAATTTTATTGAATGTCTATTTGGATTAACTGTAGACAGACATGCTTGGCTGTGTTGATTCTTTTTTCTGGATGGTTTTTGATCAACTTAGTTGGATAAAAATACAACACCAACTAGCTGGTAGCAGCAGTCAGCTTTTGACATGTCTGTGTCTTTGTAACGTTTTTATCCGTCCTTAGGCAGGTAGCTTAGCTTAGGACAAAACTTTGTAACAAAGTATTGTTAAAAAATATTGCAATGGTATTGCAAATTTTTTTTTAACTGTACCGGGCGGGATGTGGTGTGCATGCATCCTACATGCTCACCGCGTTCGTGCTGGCAGCCTCTTTCCGCGTTTGAGCCATTTAATTATGAAAAGCGATAATGAATTTGAATTTAGTGGCTGCCAACGCAGACGGCCGTAGCTCCAGCTACGAGCTGGTCTTTATGCCATGTTCTTCATCAATAAATAATTTGGAAGTCCAGATCCTCGTTTTATGTGGCGAGGGAAATCTACAAGCACGTAGTGCTGCTGACGTCGTGATAGTACATACAGTAGCCAGCACATGCGGCTCAACACTTTGACTGAGCGCCGCTATTTCTTAGTAGTAGGGGCGAGGCAAGTTTATAAGTACGTCCACGTTTCTCCAAATATTAAAATTAATTCTAATATTGCGTGAAAGTAAGTTTGATATCACTTCTGCTTTGTCAAATATACTTACATAATTAAACATCTTTCATCGCGTAATCACAAAATATCAGCTTGCTTGATTGCTTATTAGGGTTCGAGATTAATCTACTTCACAACACAAATATCAGAGAAAACAACATAATGCAGCTTAAAAACTATTGAAGCTAAAAATCCTAACTGAGAACAATTTAGCATTTTCCGTCGTTTCTTAATGAACCGGTTCGGCAGTAGCTCTGAAATGTATCTTTGCAAATAAATCAACTGCTTAGTTTCCTGAACCAGCCGCTATCGGCGTCCCAGTTCGCTTATCGAGCTGAACTCCCTCCTAAAGTGCTAAGTATAGCTATAAGATGTAGCCTTAATTTGTTTTCCTCTTATATTGTTATTTCACAGTTAACTTTGTTTAGAATTTCCAGCTCCCAAAATCTAGGTCGCCGCTACAAATACAGTTCAATACAAATATTCTTTATTGCACAAAAAATATTTAAATTATTATGTAGTTGAGTTGCATATTTAATAAGAAAAGAAAGAATGCAAATGGCATTATCACCTATTCCACTCTCCTGAGCCTGGGTCGCCTGGGTGTTCTTAGGTATCATTCCGATTCAGCGACCTTCTAGAAGACCAGAACTAGAAGGAACTAGAACTAGAACCTTCTAGAACTACGCGGCTTATTAGTGATTCATTATACATTTGTAGTCAATTCAAACACCTAGGTGAAATTACAACTGGTCATTTTGCGATATAGTCACTGAATTTGGGTTCTGTTGATAGACGCTTGCTCATATCATAGACTTTTTTATATATTTTAATCTACGCTGAGAGAGTGTTGGAGTGCAGAACAGACGGAACACCAGCTTCCTATGCTAACAGCATCGCTATCGGTCGAAACTAGCGTACAACTGTTGCAGATATCGTACTGGTACTACTGTTGGCATGTTTGCACTAAGCCAGCCAGAGAGTATAGTAACTACTTTTTATAAAATAAGTGTGTAGTCTTACCTTATCATACTAATATTATAAAGAGGAAAGATTTGTATTTTTGTGTGTATGTTTGTAATGAATAAACTCAAATCTTCTGCCGATTTCATAAATTAATTCATCATTAAAAAGCTACATTCACCCTGAGTAACATAGGCTACCTTTTTTTACATTGCAGTTTAATTATTTTTTCCTATTGCCAAACTTGTTTCGTCGTGCATATAATCTTATCCTATTGAAGGATATTTCTATATGGCGAGTTTCTCACAGCTTTTTGACACTTAAATGTGGGATAACCACTTTTATAGCACTTCATGTTACGGGGCCAGTATTACTTACTATTATCATCACAAAAGAAGAGAGTAGAGTTGTGTAGGTGTAGAATGTCCAGTTTGGCAAATTTCGATTGGTGAAGAAATGTCCAATTGGCAAAGTTCAGTATTACTAGTAAGTCTCCAAGGAAAAAAAGATTAATGCTCAGCGCCCCAGTTTTAAAGAAAATGTCAGCCAAAGTGAGATATAGTGTTTAAAACTGTTTGACGAAAAACGAGAAATATAGTATAGTAGAGCCCTACGTAAAGGAAAAATATGGTAAGTTGAAATAGTCCAGTTACGGTTTGCTGAATGTACTGGCTTTGTGTAAACGAAGTATTAACGGAAAGTCTGACAACAACGGTTGAAGCGGCGCGGCGTCTCGTCGCTGACGTTTTGCAACGGTTTTCCGTCCGCCGTGTTTTACTTTCACGGATTTTGGACTCGGAAAACTGACTGTTTGTATTGTTCGCGACGATTTGAGTCGCGTGTATTTTTGACGGTCGCAGCTATTTTTTTAATGGCCACGTGCTTTTAACCAAAGTGCTCGTCTGTGGAGTTTGAGAGACGTATGTTTGTAGTTAATTTTGACAATTAGCTGAAATGGACAGTGGAGGTTTCGATTCTGGAGAAGTTTCGGCTTGGGAGAGGTTTATAAAAATATTATGATTTAATTTACTTTACTAGATATCTCGCTCGATAAATCAATTTTACTAATAAAACTACTCATTTGACAAAATGGTTACATGTTTAATATTTGAATAAAATATTTCATGTTATATCAAATTAGTTCGACTTTCAGCTAGTCTAATAAATAGTAGTTGATTTTCGTACACAAGTTGAAGCATAATCCAAGTGGTGTTCAAATAGTCTGGCGCATACTGTGGTATTAGATTAAGCCAGTCTTAAGCTAGCTAATCAGCTGAGCACGGCACTTGGTAGTGGTCAATGACCTGTTGACCTGCCACATTCACAATCCGGCCCTTAGTGCAGCTAAGAGCACTCGAGAAATAGACCTGTGCCTCTCCTTTGTAATTTATTATTTATGACATTCTTTTAAAATTCTTCTTTCGGCTCTCAACAAGGACTTATTTTTAGATACATTTTCTTGTTTGAGACGAAATCGTGAATGGTAGGTAATATTCATATTTATTTCAGACATGCATATTGCATAAAATAATATATAGAAATAATTGAAATGTAAAATCACTTAAATATCACATAAACATATCTTTATTTAAAAAAATACCTGTTTGAAGAAAAAAAGAGAATTATTAAACAATTTCATTATTATAATTAATGTAATTATTTAGTCTTTAATGTGTAATTCAAGTGTAATGCAAAATCGATAGTAAAATGTATCACGAGAACAATGGGTGGGTAACTGCGCAATAAAACATAACTCATTTTAATTCCAAAGCACCTATTGAATTGTATATAAAGACTGTAATATAAACCCATTCAAAATATTATAAGCATTACCTATTGAAAGGAAAGGTTTGACACGACGACATCGCGAATCCATCCGCGTAGAGCTGCGCGCATGCGCGGGCAGTTAGTCGCCGCAGTCAGCCGCCAGGCGTCGCCACCGCCGCGCGTAGACACCGCTACGCCGTAGCCGTCTCCACCGCGTAGCACTGCAGTGACGTTTCATGTCACGCTATCATACTGAATTCTAATTCTAAATTATAGAATTTGGAACACTTTAATTTTATTTTTACTAAAAAGTGGCCAGTTATAGTGCTGTGTTAAGTGAATGGATTGTATCGCTGTGATCGGATTCCATCGGAGCGTTTGGCATGTGAGTTGAATGCATTGAGCAGCTAAAGGCTAAGCCGTTCTTTAAGGAGAGTTTTATCGAGACCTTATTCGATAAGCGGGTTCAAGGCGGTGCTTTGTCATGAGACGGTTGCGTCACTACACCAGCTGTTCGAAGTTTGAATTGTAAAGGAATTATTCAGTAATTTTTTTTTGTTTCTGTATAATATTAATTGAATTGCTTTTTGAATTGCATGGTCAATTATTTTAAATTGCTATTAATAGATACGATTTACGCATCTTAGGGGTACATTAAAAAAAAATCTACACAAGGACTTTCTTGGTTTATTTCTTTCAAGTTCGTAATTAAAGCTCGTTTATCTCTAAAGCATTCTCTTTCACACGTTCAGGTATTCCTAAACGGGTTCCTACCCCATTTTTATAAGAAAATGTACTAAGAAACGTGCCAAGGCCGGGAAAGCCATAAATTTGTAAGAGATACCAGAAAACTGCTGGTACAAATTGTACCTACTGGCGCCTTCATTTTCCTTATTCATATTATAAATAATGGTGTTATTTTATCAAAATTTTCATATTCACTGCTTCTTTTTAGTCCATTTTTTATAATGTTCTAACTTAGTAAAGATTCTGGGTGTCAACGGAACATTAGTATATTACTTGAGCTCCGCTGTCTCATTTTAATTAAAAAAAAAGTCAAATTTCTTAATGACGTCATATCAGAAGTTAAGAAGCTCTGCTCAAACCTACTATTAACGACTTCAAGAAAAGGTTATTCGTGCTTACCTTTAAACTAGGGTTACACGCTCAGTCTGGCGTCAGTTCAGTCCATCAGTCTAGATGGATTAAAAACACGGTTCTAATATAACCATCAGTCCGTCAGTCAACCGGTTAGACGATAATTCTCTCGTCATTCTGTCGTCATTCTGAGCAGACTGATGGACTGAACTGACGTCAGACTGAGCGTGTAACCCTTGTCTTAAATTTAATTTATTTATCACTGATTTGCCAACAACTCTTAATGAAGAAGAAATTCAATACAATTTAACTTTGGTTGGCAATGTGGGCACTCACTGTTTCCAAGAAAACTCCGGCAAAGTTTTTCTTTGTTCTTCAAATTAGTCTGTGAATTTTTGAACATGATGCCGCTCTCGAAATCGAACTTACGTTTCTTTCGATTCTATTCTGAAAACATCGTTGTTTTCACGATGAAGGATAAAAAAAAACATTTTAAACATTCAGGCAGGCTAGAATTTTAAAGTCAATGTGTCATGGCGGCCAGCTTAACCGGCATTGGATTAGCATGGTCGCAAAAGTTTCTCTTTGTCAAAAATACACTCTTCTCTCTTATTTTGTACAATTTAGTTATTTATCTATCCTGTACTTGCAGAAGAAAATTAAACTTCTTGATGCAGTTATTTTACCAAACTAAGAGAAATAATGAAACGACGGCTGCGCATGACGCATGCTTTTGTCTGTTCCCAAAGGAAATGAATACATCCTGTGATGGGTGACTTATCTGGCCCCTTAGACTGTACACGTAACAAGTATTTTTAAGCGTTTACTCTTATTCTAGCTTTCAAAATTTTGAAATTGGCGAGTTTCTCACAAAATTTTGAAATGTGAGGTAATCTCTTGTAACAGTGATTTGTGCTAAGAATTCTCACTATTCTTATTTTGTTTGCTATACTCCTAAATCATAAACGCAAAAGTTTGTGAGGCTGGAGGGAGGTATGGATGGATATTTGTTAATCTTTCACACAAAAACTACTAAATGGATTTAATAAAACTTTACATTATTATAGCTTCTACATTAGAATAACTCATAGGCTATCTTTTATAACGAGAAAATCCCTCATTCCCACGGGAAAATCTATTAGCGCGGACGTTAGGTAAAATACGGGCTATGTCACTTGTAATACAGACACATATAAAACTCCAGAGCCAATATTTGTCAGCAAAACTTATTTTCTTGCTTCCTTTCGATATGGGATAGATGTTGTTTGTGGAATGACGCCGGTTATTTATGGGTATGATAATGATCTTGGTTATATCGTATCCAAGTCGGCGTTTTGCTAAGGAAGTTTGTTGAATTAATTATATGGCGGTGGATTTTAAGTGTGTACTATGTATACTAATTTGTAAGTACAAATTAGTAGTTTCTCCTCAATTTCTCCTACTAATATGTTTATCTATGCTAATATTATAAATAGGATTTTTTTTATTCTTTGTTTGTTTATTTGCATTGTACAAGGTCCGCGAAGCTACTGAACCTATTTTAATTTCACTTGGTATAAATATAGAATAGACCTTGAGGAGTAACATAGGCAGCTTTTTACAGCGGGAAAATTTCTCATTGCACGGGAACAGTTTTTCCCGTGAAAATGAGGCATTTCCCGCGGTGCGGTAAAAGGTAGCCTATGTTACTCAGGGTGAATGTAGCTTTCTAATGGTGAAATAATTTTTTGAAATTGGTTCAGTAGTTTTTGAGTTTATTCATTACAAACATACACACACACAAACACATATACAAAAATACGAATCTTTACTCTTTATAATAATAGTATGATTTAATGTAACTTAAACGGACCTTGCGTTACGTTTAGTTATAATTTGTGTATTTTCAACTTCTTTACGATACAGCTAAATGGATTTGATCGATATTGTGCAAAATAGATAAATCACTAGACAAAAATTGTTTTCTTTATGTAATTTACAATGTTAGTCTATACTAATATTATAAAGAGGAAAGGTTTGTTTGTTTGTTTGCATCGAATAAATAGGCTCCGAAACTACTGAACCGATTTCAAAAATTCTCTCACCATTAGAAAGCTACATTCACCTTGAGTAACGTAGGCTATTTTTTACCGGGAAAGTGCCCCCTTCCCACGGGAAAAACTATTAACGCGGGCGGAGCCGCGGTGGAAAGCTAGTTAGTAATAAATTGAAAGACGATTCTGTCTCGTTAGCAGACAGTAACAATTAATTTCAATCAAGCGCATGATTGTTCTCAATCCGGTTCAAATGAGAGATGTTTGTTGATTGAACAAGTTTCATAGACTCCTGAGTACAAAGGAGTCTATATCAAACACTCTTACGTACTCAGTTACATATATATCTATTGTATACTGACTTATGTATAATGTTTCATAAAAATCTTTGGAATTAACGCTGTTTATATTAGCTTCTTTAGGTATAGATAGAATAGAGTACCTATGTGATATTTTCTGATGACTAAAATTAATGTTTGTGTATTAATTCCGCCCAGGGCAAACATTCACTGCACTTGTGTTTGCCTTGTGTCTGGATCTTGTACATTTATATATGTATGTATATCAGCTGTCTGACACCCATATTACAGGCTCTGCATAGTTTGGGGTCAGATGGCCGTGTGTGAACTGTTCGTATTTATATAATTCACTGGCGCATTTGTAGCCGTCATAAGTAATTTTACTGTTCGATTAAATAGTGCCGAGAACGAGAGGGTCTACATTTAGACGATATTATTTTTAAGAAATAAATCCCCAAAAAGTGTATTTTAATAATTAATGAACATTTTTTCTATAATTTAATTTAAAATTTCTTTTGAGACACCTTGTATAACCTGTAAGCTTGCTAAATTTATTATTTCCCTGCGTCTAGTAATAAGTAGTCTATGTGTTAATCCAGGATAAAACTCACTCTACTTTTTTTTTACTTTTTTTTTGTATTGTATTGTATTTATTGTTTTGGGTTCCGAATTTAATTCAAATCCGCAGCACGCGACACTGTAGCATTTGTTTGCCTTTGCGTAAATGAAGCTTTTTAGGAAGGTAGAAGTAAAATAACTATATGCGTGCTTTGACACGAAATTGGGCGGTTCTAAAATTCTGTCATGTTCTGCTTTGTTCGGTGTAACAGAGCCATTAGCAAAATTAATCGTTCACATACTGGAGCCAAGCGATATTATGCAAAAGGTCAGTTGAGCCGTAAATTAAGCTTAATTATTTGGCATATGCCCAAACGCTCGCTTAGATAACACTGTGGATAAACGAGATTTAGGAGCGAAAAATATAAGTAACCGGAGCCTTCAATCGCTGTGTGGGTTTTACGTGTATTAAAAATGGCATACATGTAAACGTGGTATTAAAATTCGTATATATGTGAACATGGTATTAAAAATGGTATGAATGTAAACATGGTATTAAAATGTCGTGAGTTGTTTGTTAATCGCGCGATATTTGAAAACGACTGAAACGTTAACTTTTTCCAAATTATGAATACGTAGTATTGTTTATTTCACAGAGAATTTTGTCTGTCTAATCAATGGCAAGTGTAAAACACTGGATAAATTCAATTCAATTGCCAAAAACCATAGTAATATACTTCCAGACAAACTGGCATTTCATTGTCTTAAAAATAATTTGAGACAATCTGTACACTATGTACCTACATTGTACAGTCTTAAAGTATGGCGGCCCCGTAGCCTAGTTATTATTACGCCTGCCTTCGAAGCACAGGGTCGCGGGTTCGAATCCCGCCCAGGGTAAATATTGGTGTGATGAGCACTTGTGTTTGCCCTGTGTCTGGATGTTATATATTTATAGATGTATGCTGTCTGACACCCATCTGCCTAGTTTGGGTTCAGTAGCCGTATGTGAGAAAACTAAAAATCTCTAAAAATGGCTCGAGAAGTGAGTTATCCTACCCAACACGCAAAATAGGCGCGCTTGACGTCGAGTTGCGGAAAATTAGCCCGTTGAACTAACTAACAATTTTTTTTTTTTTTAATTTATTGTTCAAAACAAAAATTTACATCAAAAAATCAGTAACGCTCCCCTGTAAAAACCTAGTAAGGTTTATGTGTGAAGCGATGAATGCTATCTCGCTGCTTACAAAATACAAAAGAACTTACAAGATAAGTTTACCGTTCGTTTGGAATATAAAAAGATTTTAATATTCGCTTACATATCTTAGGTTTCGTTTTCTAACTACCTCATCAGGAAAAAAATAACTTTGTATTCTTCACTCGCGTTTGACAATATTACCGGTCTAACACGTTACCTCTGTAACTGCAGCACGCTACCATAAAGTTACACTAGTTTCAGGAGCATTTCCTAAGTTCCATTTAGTGCTATTAGAGCGCTAATAGCGCGCTCCCGTGAGCCACCTGTCATTTATGACGTCATCGCTTCGTGCACACCTTGGCGTAACTATTATCTAATCTGTGCCTTGGCTAGATGGCGTGTTGATTTATAAATCGATGGCATGAATGTTCTTACTTTAGTATTACTAATCCTGAGCCAGTGAGCAAGAAGGTTCACACATTATACCTATCCCATAGATTTTTGTCTGTATTTGTATTGTTGTGTGTGAAGTTGACCAACCCGCACTGGACCGGCGTGATCGACTAAGGCCTATTTACCCTGATTTCAGGGTAGATTCGAGCCCCTCGGTGGGGACATAATATATGAGATGTTAATGATGATGATGATGGTATTGTATTGTATTTGTATCATTACAAGCGACTTAATTGCAGCGGAATTTCAATTCAATCGTGTTTAAATCGCTATAATGAGTCATAATGGGCCCGATTCTACATATTAAGCTCTAACTAAAATTAAAACCATATGTCCCTTTCATGTTCTTAAGAATGAAAAGAGACAGGTGATTGTCAACTTAAATTTAGAGACGTCAAACATCTATTTTACGCGTAGTGAAATTGGACCGCACAGCCAGTACCCACCCTGTAGGTATATAATAATTATTAATAAATTAACTACCCACTTTTATATCCGCATATTTCGTTTCCATAAATAACAGTTACTTATCAGCTAAGTAAGGCCAGTAATTTTATTATCAAAATTGATTGTGATATAACTAGGGGTTGCGTGTTAAGAACGAAAACTTAACGTTTTAGTTGTGTTGCGCCTAATTAAGGTTTTTATCGGTTTAACTGAGAATACGACTAAGACCAATGCATTAATTTTGTAATGCCTGTGCTTTTACAACTACATAGTTACTACTTAATGAATGTGGATGAAGCGAAAGAAGTGTGTCTGGATCGTAGCAAGTGGGAGGAAGTGTTATCTGCCTATACCCCTCTGGGAAAGAGGCGTGAGAACAGGACAATCCTGGAGCGTTTACGTCTGCTCCAGGGAAGAGTCGCGATTTAACTGACTGAAAACATCAAAATCAATTCATACCATGGTCTAAGAAAACAAGGTCTAACCATTAGACCACGTGACTGACACGAGCCTACGTCATTTCTACGTCATTTTGCCTATTCATCCTTGTCGAATGCGTGTAATAGACAAGGATGAACAGCGAAAAATGACGTAGGCTTGTGTCAGTCACGTGGTCTAACGGTTAGACCTTGTTTTCTTAGACCATGATTCATACGAAAATTATTTAAATTTCGAACAAACTAGCGGCCAGTACCAAAAGCAAAAGAGACGGCATAACCGATGCCACAGTATGTATGTATGTAGTTACTACTATTGGATTAAGGTCAAAGGTTTGTCCAGCGGGTCGGGGATCGTAATTATTTATTGTTGCTCACCAGCTCAGGCCTCTGAGAAATGGCTATTAATCGATTTTTTTGGTATAAATCGTGTTACGTTCATATAGAATAGAAAGAATCTATATATATATTACGCAAGCCCGATTTTTGTACAGGCCATCAAATCCACATCCAAGGTCCGATATTGATAAATTATACCTCATTAGCTTCGTCTCATCCTGGAGGGGTGCATAAAACTCTTAGTTTTTTAAGTTTTTTAACAAAATACCACTTAAAATACGTAAAAATAAAGCAAGGATTTGTTTACATTAAATGACATAAATGACAACCACTCAAATTTTAGATTTTTTTTTTCGTATAATGGCGTTTGGCTTCTAGGGTACTTTTCCAATGTCAAGAGACTGAAAAAGAATAAATAGCTAGAAAAAACCAATCCATTCCAAGCCTTTTCATTTCGCACAGACTCGAATAAGAATAGGTAAAGGCTTAGAGTATAAATAGAAAAATTTCTGAAGAGGTAAGGGATATTTCACATTAACGCGCTATTCACACTAGCGAAGCGAAAGCGGAGTGTCATGGGGCCTACATACTCATGGCCAACGTCGGCAAATATAAGGAACGCAGATATACGAACGCATAATGCCGTATAACCAAAGGACGTTCAACTTTATCATCTTCGTCTTCTTCTTCTCCATGTTAAAGGAGCCAAAAAGTTTGAAGATTTACGTACCATCAATAGTGTTTTATACGCGACGTTTAAAGAAGCAGCCATTGCATTAGGTATTACAACAAGCTCCGCTTATTTCTCCGAAACTCTTCAAGAGGCAGCAAATACCTTTTCTGCAAATCAAATCAGAGAGTTATTTGCAATACTCTTGGGTATTAACGTGCCTTCAGAATCCGTAGAAGTCTGGAACACCTTTAGAGATTACATGATTGAAGATTTTTTACACCGTGTCTCGACGAGCAAGATGCTACAAATGCTGCACTTTTAGAAATTGAAGAAATTCTATTAACACATAACACGAACAACAGTTCGTATCTAACAAGGAACTTGGCCTACCCGAACCTACGCATAGTATATACCGGGAACTTCCTATAATTAACAGCGAAAATGCTCAAATAGAGTTTGAGTCCATGTATAACATGGCAACTGATGAACAACGAAATGTAATTAATACAGTCCTTGAGTGCTCAGAGCAGAATAGAAACTTATTTTTTCTTGATGCACCTGCAGGTTGTGGTAAAACGTATGTGCAAAAAACTTTACTTGCCAAAGTAGCGAGTGTTGATCGCATTGCTGTTCCAGTAGCATTTACCGGTATTGCAGCAAGCTTAGTTAAAGGAGGTCGAACACTTCACAATTAATTCAAATTGCCGATAACATTCTTGATTCGTCTGTATCTGGTGTTAAACCTGATTCTTCTCACGGGAGATATCTTGACAGTGCCTACCTTATAATAATTGATGAATCGAGTATGATACCGGCAGCAGCCTTGACAGTGACAGACTTTTCTAAAGCTAGATAAAAATATGCGAGTAAATGAAGGACAAGACGAATTTGCAGATTACTTGCTTAAAGTTGGAAATGACACTGCCAAAGGACGAATGTGGGCAGTCAATATTAGATATTCGTCTTTTAGGAATTGGTTCGCCGATCGATTTTATATACAATGACTTGGACAATTATAATAATAATATACACGAAAAGGCTATTCTCACACCGACTAATGAAATCTGTTCAAAAATTAATTTGAAAGTTCTCGAGCGTATCTCTAGCGAAGAAGTAACATATAAGAGCGTAGATACAGTGATATCAGATGACTCTGATTCTAATATAAATTTTCCGACGGAATTTCTTAATAGTATTGAAGTAAGTGGGCTTCCCAGACACGAGCTTAAATTAAAAATTGGTGCTATTTTCATGCTCATGAGAAATCTAAATACGGCCAAAGGGTTGATTAACGGAACTCCGTTTCAGTTAATAAAACTATATACCAATTCTTTAGATTGTCAGGTTCTGACGGGTGCAAGTTCAGGCGAAAGAGTTATTCTTCCTAAAATAAAGCTTAGCCCTTCAGACTCCATCCTTCCATTCAAATTACAAAGATTTCAGTTTCCAGTTACTCTTGCATTTGCGATGACAATAAACAAGAGTCAGGGGCAATCTTTGAAAAAAGTAGCTGTCTATCTTCCAAAACCAGTATTTTCTCACGGGCAGCTTTACGTGGCTTTAAGTAGAGCACAAGATTTTGACGGTATAAAGATATTTATAGAACAATCTAAAGATCAAGGTGGTGGGGGTGTCAGGTGTCAGGTTATCACGAAATTTGTTAATAAGTTAATATTTTGAAGTTGGTTATATTTTATAGGGTTTTTCTTACTTTTCAGTTTTTTCGGCGGTTTAATTTTTTATATTATTTCAATTGGTGTAAATTAGATCTAAGATACATAAATGGTTATATGTGAAAATTAGAATGGTTAATGTCAATATTTTGTTATGAAATAATCCAAAAATGGACGAATTTGTGAAAGAAGCTGTTTTAATTTTATTTTTTCAACGCTAGGTAGGTACAGTCAAGGTTCCATCAGATAATGTGAGCGAGCGAGAAATCCAATCAATATCTGACGGTGACTTTACCTACTTACTAAATGTTATCATTGTTTAGAGTCCGTTTCCTATTAAAAGGGTCGTGGTTTGTATGGGAGCCTATTCCACGACTTTTTTCTTTCCTCACAGTCTCTATATCGTCGATTGTAGGAATATTTATATTACAAGTATAAATAAATATCCAGGGTGTAATTTAAGTCGTGTTTTATTAGTGTTATTCTGATTCGGTAATAATAATAATTAAAAGGTCAGAAAGTTCATAGATGAATATCGAAAATCATATTTTATTTTTATTTCTGCCGTGAGCATTTCTCAAAATGTTTGCACATAGCCCCGTCAGCAAATTTTAACTGATCCTATTTTGTTACGAACATTTACTAAAATAAGTTGACTTTTGTATTCTCATATTTAGGATGATTGTAGACAATAGAGAACCTTAATGGCTAAAAAATGCTAACTAAAGTCTAATTTCTCAAATGATTCTTGATATCAAAATAAGAAGTTTCTTAAGTTTTTTTTAAATTGTTATGCAAAACTTTTGACAAATGTTCATTTCTACATTGTGATTATAAAGCAATTAGGCTCAATTCTGGTGGGTTATATTTTATTATTATTAAGGCACCATTTCATTCAAATGTGTGTTTTGAGTACAGTATCGAAAAAATGCCTTAAAATGGTTTATGTTTCCCTATGAATATTACATTACCATATTCTAGCTGCGGCGTTTCGACGCCGCTACGGGTCTCTAGTATACTTTATTGCACACTAGGAAGAAATAAAAATACATGGTGTAAGCGACAGCCATAGCGATTTTTATCGAACAGTTTGTGTGGAGAAGTACGTTTTTTATCATTTCCTAAAGAAGTTTATGTGGGTTTGCTCAAAACCGTTGACTGAGCAGTCTGAGCAGTCCTTCCAGTATTTTCTAAGCCGTTACTAACGCACTTTATACATGTCTTATTCTTCAAATAACTTATGATTTTCTACAGGAATCTCTATCAGGAAGCTGATTTGGTAATTATGATGTTTTTAAAATAAATTATCTAATCCTTTCACGGCGGATCAAGCTGCTCTGGCGCTGGTTCATGTAACAAATTGAGACGATCACGCGAAACCTTACTTGGAACACAGAATAAATAATAGTACTAGGTACAGAAGGCGCACTCTCTGATAGCAAACGTGCGAATTTCAATCTAGCGACCACGCAACTAACGTTCAAATTACTTTGAACGCGTCGAACGTGACCCTGGCTATAATAGCCTACCGTTTCTCGCTGCGCTTGTTTTAAAACATTATGCACCTTAAGTCCGCGACGCGAGAGTCCGCATTACTAAGTCCGTCGCGCGCCTTTGATAAAGCCGCTCCTCTGTAGGGTTGGGCGTAATTACAAAATAATTGAATTAGACCTTTGATATTATATTGGTATTGGTAATACTTCACTGGTAACTAATAATAATCATAATAAATAATTTTAATTAAACTTGACCAGTTACAATAATTGTTTTACAAAGCAACCACACTAGGCGCAGCCTGTATCGTGGCTACTATTTGATCTAAAGTTCGTCATTTTCAATACATTTCTTTATTTTATTACTTAACTTATGAGCATTTAACTAGTAACCAGTTTATGTGAGCTTGTATTAGTAAGCAATCACTAGTTCTGGGAGGTCTACTTATACTGAACGATTTCTAATTATAGGTGGTTAACATTTACACAAAAATATAGCAGCTGGGGTAGGGTGATATCACTAAATATGTTAATACCTGAAGTTATTTCATTATTATAATGATTTAATCAATAAAAATGATATTAAAGACAATAAAAGTATTATCTTAGCTTTCGATATTACTCGGAAGGAAAAAAAATGTTACCTCATTGACATTCCTATCGTTATTTAAACACCCGAATGCCTATACAATACCTTTTTACTTTTCGTTCACCCATAATAATTAAAATAAGACTTGGAATAAGCGAATTAAAGCACGGGCGTTGTCACTCGGGTGCGCGTCGCTCCTTACTTACTATCCGCCTTAAGGCGGACGCCGGCGTAGGTACATTCTGGAGCTCTGGCGCGAAGTGAGCCAGGCCTGCTTGGAATTAAATTCCGCTATAAATTCCCAGCAAAAACCTTCCCAGTATAATCCCTGCATTACTTCATAGCAAAAACAACTATGAATATCCAATCTGAGTGTCGAGTTATGAGTATCAGTTTTGTTACCGTAACTAAAGAGCGTCTGTGTCGTAGTGGTTGGGACAGTTGTCTCTTATGCGGGATGGATGGATTCAAGCCTTGACATACACGTACCAAATACTCATGTATTTTTAATTTTTTAACATATTATCACTACATAGTATAAAACAAAGTCGCTTTCTCTGTCCCTATGTCCCTCCCTTTGTACGCTTAAATCTTTAAAACTACGCAACGGATTTTGATGCGGTTTTTTTTAATAGATAGAGGGATTCAAGAGGAAGTTTTATATCTATAATACATGCATAATATACTCAAGAATAACCCACAATAACCATTTTCCCGTGCGGAGCCGGGGCGGGTCGATAGTTATTTTATTTTATATTATTATAAAGAGGAAAGATTTGTATTTTTGTGTGTATGTGTGTGTGTGTGTGTTTGTAATGAATAAACTCAAAAACTACTGAACCGATTTCAAAAATTCTTTCACCATTAGAAAGCTACATTCACCCTGAGTAACATAGGCTACCTTTTCCTCGTTCCAATGCCTCATTCCCACGGGAAAAACTGTTAAAGCGGGCGGAGCCGCGGCGGAAAGCTAGTTTATATGTATGCTTATTCGACGCTCTTGTGATGAAAGGAAACTTCGTATGGAAATTACACACCCTGTGAATAAATTCAAAAGGTGTGTGGAGTTGACTAATCCGCATTAGGCTAGCGTGGTCGACTAAGGCCTGATCACCCTTAATTCAGGGTAGGCTGGAGACCCTCGGTTGAAACGTGTATGAGATGATAGCTACTATAATTATGGCCATTTTATAGTTATTGTGTAACTATATTACTACGTCCATGTAATTGTGCTTGTTTTTTGCGTACGCTACGGAGTCGATTCTTATTGACCTAACCTTTTTAGTTTAGTGGTCCAACAGTTGGCATACTAATAAGACAGACTTCAATTTCATAACTGTATGTGGAAGCGAGGCAAAGAATATTAATCCTCATCTAAAAACCATAGGCACGTACTCTCATAGAATCCTGCTTTGACACCATCTCGTCACGTCCGCAAACCTTTCATATCAGTGTATGTCACTAATATACTTGCAGTGCAAATTTGGCCATTGCTGTCTTCAAAATAAGAGTGCTAGAGATATCATAGGAGAAGTAATTTGTCACGCTGCGTATAATCTGATGATGTATTATGTATGAGACTCTCCTCTTCGTAGGATTATTTAGATAATTATCAAATCACATGACTCCCCCGTTCTGTGAATTATAGCAGATTTCGTTAAGCTTCGGGACTTAATATGGGATTCGCGGATTTTGAACTTTGTGTAGAGAAAAAAAAACATTTTGAATGGAATATGTTCGGTATTGATTCAATCAAGCGAATGTTCTATGGTACGTTATTTTGATTCATGCAGCAAGTTTAACATTATTGGAAAGATTCTTTTTAGATATGTAATTTACACAATAGGCGGTACACACACACGTGAAAGCTCTAAAAATCCATAGATAAGAAAGGAAATCATTAGAATTTGAAAGTAAAGTTTTAAGTAATAATAAAAACATTAAAGTTACCGGAACGAAAAAGATTGGGAAAGGAGTGACATGATTTTTTTAAATCTTTTGTGGTGTAGAGTTTTCATAGGCCGCGTGAAGATAAAAAATATTTATCACTTTTCACCGTCTATATTTTTCTGTAATCACGAGAAATCTTCTAGCTACTACTTTCTGCTAAAACTTATCTCGACTTAGAAGTTGGAAACAATTAGCATAGAAACTACTCTCACGTGTCGGCAATGCTATTAGTTCGGTGGTCGACCAAAAAGGTGCTGTACCTACCATTTTTTATGACGTTTCCAATGTATCAGATTAAATTATTAGTTGGCAAGCGGAAATGAACCTTGTTGTTACATTATTTGCAAACGATATTGTAACTCAAAGTTAAAGTCGTAAAGCACTTGGTCGCCGCGTCGCCGATGCGTCATCGCGGGAATCCATTCATGGTTTCCCCTTCCCCCAAACCAATGGCGAATTATCAGATCATATGACTCATGCAAGGAAAGAGTTATACTCCCGTTACGCATATATTTCAGGGGGAGCGAGGATTCGGGGATTGTCGTTTGTTTCAATTAAGCGGATTATTGCTTTGCAATGGGTCGAATGGACATACAATATCATCGTCATCTTTTGTTTTGTACACATAAGGTATCCTTAACGGAGTTCCTTCACTGTCTAAGCTTTATAGGACATACTGGTGCTAAATCCATAATATGGTTTATTTAGTATTTGTGTTTTAAGTTTTAGAAGAAATATGTTTTTATGGATGGTCTTAGTCTCAGAAAAATGTCATGTTTGGACGATATTTTAAAAACAGTGCTTTGATTTTGGGTTTCACATTTAGTTACCCCAAATGGGATTAAAGAATTTATAGTAATATCAACAAAATCTATTTAAAAAAAAAGTAATTTGTATTGTATACAAATACATACTACACTGAAACTACAATGACATAATGTTTTCTAAAATAATAATATTTTCCCTTCCAGCTATTTTATTCATAATACCAACTGACAAACCCTGGGAACCGTTGAACCACTGTCTGGTTTCATACATTACCATATTTTATTCCTGTTCACAAATATCGGGTCTGTGTGTGTCCCGTAGACCACACAAAGGGATTTGCTAAATCAATTACTCAAGCCGTGTGCATGTGTGAATCGTATTATCACAGAGTAGTTAAATACTAATGTTGATAATCTGACCAGTTACGGTAGTATAAGCTCTGTGCCAAGAGATATATCTCGTGTCTAACTGTCAAAGTGCTATTAGAAACCCGCCATCGTGAAATTATCTCCAAAAATAAGACACGTCAAAAATACTTGTCACTCGTGAAATCATAACAGGTACTTATTCTTTATAACGCATAGAAGGTCAGCTAAGTATTTTTTTCTTCTGTGGCTAAGTACTATTATTTACTTCTGTGATACTGATTTGATACAATAATACTTACTGTTAAGGCTACCAATGGGAAGAAAACTAAAATCTATTGGTTATTGTTCTAGAATGAAATGAATCTGTAGTCTAACTGGTACTTTGTTGAAGCTGTTATTTCTCTGTTTCATTGCAAGATTCTTTTAAATTTGATTTTGAACAATTGACTTGCACATTTACATTACTTTCCGTTGAATATGACTCGCTTTAGGAAAGAAAATAACCCGAATGTATATTAATTAAGCCTTCCTTCGTAATTTTTCAATATCGGTTCAATATGTGTTTTATCGAGTTATTTTTATTCCCTAAAATCTGGACAAATGGTTGGGTTTGTGATTTATTTACTTTCGATTCTGTATTTCATTGTTGGCCATATTTTTGTGTTTGTTTATCAAGCCGAAAGAGGGTTTAATCGGTTGGAATATTTTTGGAGTAAAAGTAGGTCAAATTGATTTTGATTCGGGGTAACGAAGGCTGCTGCTAAGGGTCTCATGAAACATATAATAGCCAGTTATATTTTTCTTTAACGTTCGACTTATTTCTCTTGTTTTCCTGGAATTTATTTCGAAATTGTTTCAGTTTAGCCTTTATTGTGTGCAATAAATCGTTAAATGAATTAGATGACTGGGAACTTGTGTTTTCTTTTACTATTCAGCAACTATGTTACTTCTTCTTTGCGAGTCGATGACAAATCGAACTATAACTACTATACTATGTTACTAATTCAATGCTTTTCAACTCAGAATAATGATAGTACGAAGCGCGATTTTCCTTGCTCTTAGTTCCCATCTTTGTGCTGTTCAGTCTCTATAAACAGACAGATAGAACTTCTGATATGAAGTTATAAGTGTTTTTTCAAAACAATGGTCAATAAAATATTTTCACATTGAGCTACCATGCAAGAGTACGCAATAGTAAGTAGATCTCCAAATTTCTTTCTACCGCTCTTCATACCTGAACCACAGTCTCAGCTATTCCTGTCGGTACTTGCTTGAATCATGATGACGTGTGCTTTTAGTCATACATTTGTTTCCATTTAAACTCGGTTGACCCTTGTCTGTAAAACCGGGTGTTAGTTGTATGAACAGGGAAATGGAGACGGGCCAACGGAAGTCCGGTTTAGACTCAAATGGCTCGGCTTAAACCGCAGCCACTGCTGTCTCTCTCACACGCAAAAGGTATCAATCTCGTGCCCACTCAGTTGTAATATTTTATTCAAAATGGCGTGGGTATAAAAACGTGTTGTATGTAGAAAAGATAAATGCACGTTGAACGCGTGTTTAAAAATGTTCTAGTACGACTATTAAAATTTAGTTGAGGCTTATGGCGTATTGCAAGTTATTTAAGCAGGAAGAGCGGTAGTCCGAGTTAAACTAAATGACTTGGCTTGGACCGCTATCCGCAGATCTGTGGATTAATGTCGGATTGACGACGGTACTAGACTCTCCAGCCATTAGGAGAATTACTCGAAGATTGACATAACAGGCTGATTTGAAACTTGAAGCAAACCGTTTGGTAAACCGTTTAGCTGCATAATTAATTCTCTTTTAGAAGTGGAAAATTGGACTCTGTGCAAATCATAATTACTGCGAAAAGTTCAAAGGTTGTGTGTGAAGTTGACCAAACCGTACTGGGTTACTCTGATACAGATCCTATCGGGTAGGCTGGAGTCCCTCGGTGGGAACACGTTATACGGGTTGTTAACGAATCAACAACTGCGAATTCCCACCTTCGGGCCAATTGTGGATAAAATAACTTTTCATTCCATGTTATATTATTTATTTTATTTTATTATATTTGGGAAGCTTACGGTTAAATTTACAATATATAAACTGTATAATAAAACACGAGCCAATTACAAGCCTCCATAAGTTTTCATTCTCTGATCCCAGTAATTGTATTTCTTACAGTTGACTAACTTACTTATTTCTAGTTTCACCACTGCTTCGCCCACGATCTGGTTCGGAACACGCCAAAATTTTGCATTATTAAAACCTGGTTAAGATAAATATTGCACACGCGTCGTCATCAAAATTATGCAAACAAGCGCGTTAATTTATTGCGTCCCAGCTGGGGGGTAACACGGTCGAGATGAGATGACCGCCATATTTGTGTTGCGCCCAAAACAAAACATCATGATTACACATTATTACTAGCCACAGGCACGGCATACGAAAGTCCAGTAGAGTAACTGTCGACTTTTAATGGGTAACGCTTAAAACAGACCTTATGACTTGGGTCATTTTAACGAATATTTTCGTAGGTAATGTCCGAGGATCATGGTTCATGGTTTACTCTACATTTTTAAAGCACATAATCACTAATATGTTTATCTAACAATTAAGTGATTCAAATGTCCTTACCAAACTGAGGCTAGTATCACAAATTAGAAAATGTAAAGTTTTATCGCTGAACTATAACAATTCAAAACCAATTTTTTGTATCCTAATCATCAATTAATCATCAATCATCTATATATATATACTAGCTGTTCGCCCCGCGGCTCCGCCCGCTCTTACCTAAGGGTATGAAAAATAGATAGTAGCCGATTCTCAGACCTACTGAATATGCATATAAAATTTCATAAAGATCGGTCAAGCCGTTTCGGAGGAGTATGGGAACGAACACTGTGACACGAGAATTTTATAATAAGATAAATCAATGCCACTTTTCTTTGTAATTTTATAACTCAAGAGCGGTCTCACCTATCCAAACCAAATGTTTAGACTTTGTTCGGACTATTTAGTAGATGGTTTATGTGAAGTTTTTACAAAATCGGTCTTGCGGTTCTTCATTTACACGTACCGAGGCACGTACCGGGCCACTAATATTTTATATAATTGAAATGTGATGTTAAACATAAGGTAACTAACTAGAGTCTTAACTAAAAACAAAGCAGCTCTGGTGTATTTTTTTATTTATTTATTTGTTATTATTAAATGCATTACAACTTATCCTTACAAAGGATAAGTTTAAACGGAGTATTACCGGGGGTGAAGTAACGGCATTGTTTCAAGGGAAAAACAATTTTTTTTCTTGCTTTTGTAATAAAGTAAGTATTATTTACTCACTTATTATACCTACTGTGATGTACATTTACTGTGTCACCGGGCACAGGGCGGCCCAGGCTCGAGTTTCCTAATTAATATGTGCGATGGATCAACAAAAGTTGGTCGGCTGATTGTTGCTTACATCCACTCAAGTGTGGGCTTTGAAGAGATTTCCTAATTGGAATTCAAATACACCAAACAAAACAATTAAAATGAATGTTTTCAATTATGCTTTTTTTTAGTAGTACATAGAGTAGCTACGTTTGTTAATGAATGTAAAATTGAATGTTTGAATAATAATAATAATAATATTAATTATTATTAATGAATTAGTTGTTATTTTATTTTATAATTACATAGAGCAGCTGCGATTGGTAATTTGTCTAATAGACTAACGATCTGGGGATCTGTTTCACAGGATTGACAAATGTCCTAAAAAAGTTCGACAAATATGTAGTAGATACGTACGACTTCAATGACAATTGTGTTGTGAAACAAAAATAATCTGCCCCCGTAACATGCAGTGCTATGACAAAAGTTTGTCGCGCGAGAAATCCGCCATATTGAAATATTCTCCAATAGGATAAGAGAATACGCACGACAAAATTATGTCTGTCACGCGTGGACCGAGCATGGTAGAGGGACTGTTGAATTAGAATAGTCGCCAGCGCAGCAAGACAGTTGTTATGGAAATCTTGGGGACTCCTTCGTCCAACAGTAAGCATATTTCGACTTAATTGTAATGATAAATGATAGATGTGACTTATTAACTTTAATTTTAAAGCTTCCAGTTCAAGCAATATTTTTATTGGCAGAAACCTAACGCGGCTCAATAGTTCTGACACCAGGGTTTGTGAGGTAGGTTAACCTCGAAACCCACACGAAAAGCAAACACAGTGGAAAGATATTCAAATAAAAACAGAGTAGAATAACACAAACAAATCTCTTCAAATTCAAATTCAAATTATTTTTATTTGCAAGAATACAGTACAAAAGATCCAATAATAAAAACAAACAAACATTCATTACAGCCTTCTATCGCAAATACAGTTTTTGAGCCGTTAAATAAATAATAACCGGAAGATGACAGTTTACCGGTTTCTAGAGGTCCCGGCAGCCCGTAATAGAACTCTATAACAACTTCTAACGTCAAATGTCCAAAGTTGCACGAAAACGGGCGGGCACTTCATATAAATGATTTAAAAAGAAGACAGTTCGGACGTTCCTCCGCTCCTTTGAAGTTGTTTTGTTTTTATTATTGTATTCTTATTAAAGAAATTTAGGCCAGACGACAGGTGGTTTCAGATAGAAAAAGGTCGGAATTTAATGAAACTTGGAGATGTTGTTCAGGGATGGTTAATTAACATTTTGTCAAGTTTTGGACCTCGACGACCCTGTGCAAAAAGAGGAGGGGGGGGAGAACTGCAAAAATCTCGACCTTTCGTCAGTTTTTCGTCAATTACCTTTTTTCCTTACATCCTACGACAAAAGCGTTCAGAAACATTTTGTAGTACGTGAAATTATCTACAATTTGAGTACTCACATATGTCTGTATGTCAATTCCTTACTGAGATATGGCGCTTCGCAGAAAATATTTTTTTTCCGAAATTCGCTAAAAATACCTTAAAAAAGCAGAAACCAACCTTATTTCTTATTTTAATAATAATAATTGTTGTTATTATGGTCTCTTGTTAGAATAACTAATTTTGAACCCCCTCCCAATCCCCCCTCCCTTCCCCACCTAACCCCAATTCTCAAAAGCTTATTTTCTACTGTAATTTCATACCAACCATATATTATGTCGGTAATATTGGTATTGACATTAGTTACTTTTTAGACCGATATTCCCTCTCCCTCTCCTTCCCTCCACTACATAATTGTTCCAGGGTAGGTAAAAAAAGACGTAGTCCTTTCGTAAACAAAATTAATGATATTAACAAAATTAAGGTTTTGACAAAGTTTTCACTAGAGGCAACAGAGATATTGTTGAAAGGTCTCTCATACATAGTAGGTACGCATTTGTACTCATTACAGTTCCTGTCGAGATTTTTTAGCCGTTGGTTCTGCTTCTAATTGCTCGTCGTCCTCCTGCACAATCAGGCTGTTAAGGACGTCCTCGCCGTCGTCGTATTCGTCGATTATGTCTGATGAGTCCTCCTCGTTCAAATCAGTTGCAGGGGCGTTTTCGCAGGAGTGGCCTGTGCAGTACTTGCACATAGCTGAGCATCTAAGACCTGCTTTCTTGCAGCTGCAAGCTCCGGTGCTACAGCCTTTGCTGCACTTGCAGGAAACAATTTGGAGGATGTTATCTGGCGCAGCATTTTTCGTTGTGGGGATTGGTAGTACCCCTCGCGTGGTTAGGCTCCAGCCCCAAACTGATGGGCGAAGTTCATTACCTAACCACGCTTGTACTTGCTGGTAAGTGCGGAGGGAGTGGTAATTGGCAGCGGGTTGGTAATTGGCAGCAGGTTGGTTTCTGCTTTTTTGAGGTATTTTTACTGAATTTCGGAAAAAAATATTTTCTGCGAAGCGCCATATCTCAGTAAGGAATTGACATACAGACATATGTGAGTACTCAAATTGTAGATAATTTCACGTACTACAAAATGTTTCTGAACGCTTTTGTCGTAGGATGTAAGGAAAAAAGGTAATTGACGAAAAACTGACGAAAGGTCGAGATTTTTGCAGTTCTCCCCCGCCCCCTCCTCTTTTTGCACAGGGTCGTCGAGGTCCAAAACTTGACAAAATGTTAATTAACCATCCCTGAACAACATCTCCAAGTTTCATTAAATTCCGACCTTTTTCTACCCAACTCCACTTCTTGCGACTTGTCGACCGGACTAATTGGTTATTATTTGAAAAAGAAACATTACTATTTTGCTTGAAAATTAAGTTCGCCTGAATGAGTGCTTCTTTAGCAAATATCCATCTTTCGTTTTTGCTTAATATATTTTGTAGCGGGCAGCTTTTGTCTGAAATGATAAAATGATATTATTTAACGATATTGCTTCACTTAATTCATGGTAGAATAGCTAGCTTACACACAGATTATCGCAACATTTCAGGCAAAGTCAAACAGTTTCTAGCAGGGCGTTATTGCATATGATGCCATAGATTTATTTATCTTTGTAACCATCCAATATTTTACGATGTAATTCTGTTGGCTATTTCAATCCATCACACATAGTAGGTCTCACTCACTTGAACAGATTTACGTAGTAAACAAAGTTGCTACGTAGCATCTCTCCACGGCTCGAACGAACTAATCAAAGTAAGCGAAACTAATCAAAATTAATGCCGCTATGTCTACACACGCTTATTGAAACTGTCGCTATTTGATCGCGTATTGAGGGCAAAGTAAATAGTTCGTTTTGGGTTTTGGGAGTTGTTTGAAACCCATTAACGTGTTCAGTACTACTGTATAACTGTACTAAGTGGGGTAAAGTGATATTATATATGTACGTTATGTACTTGCGGCTGCTTATCGTGTTTGAATTTTCGAATGAGAATTATTTTTATTATTATTATTATTATTATGTGAGCATAAATCTTATTATTATTATATGCTAATAGACTAACGAGTAAATTCGTCGTTTATTAGCGACATGAGGAGAGATATTCAAATAAAAACAGAGCAGAATAACACAAACAAATCTCTTCATTACAGCCTTCTATCGCAAACAGCTTTTGAGCCCTTAAATAATAATAACCGGAACATGACAGTTTACCGGTTCCTTGCTAGTCCCGGTAGCCCGTAATAGAACACAATGAAAGACGTTCAACAACTTCTGGCGTCAAATGTCCAAAGTTGCACATATTTTTATATGCTGTAAAATGTAGTCTGTATGACTAGGGACTACTATTTGGTATTCTGTGGTATGACTAACGAGTTAATCCGTCGTCGTTTCTTAGCGACGTGAAAAAAGTACATACAAACAAATAAGGCTTCATATTTTTAACATCAATGCGGATAATATTTTACAAATGAAATTATGTCTAGACGGGTGTTAACAAAATTGTAATGTAATTATACAGTTTGGCATTATGTATTATTTACATTTTTGGTTGTGTCAATAACTAAACTTGACAACCATAACATACTAACACACACACACACACACTAACATCAGAAAGTAATTTTAGTAACTTGTTTTTTTTGTGTTCAGCTTCACTCTCTTTATCACTTACAATCAGTTATAAACTACTTATAAGCCACAAAAATATATTAATTTTATAACTATTTCATTTTGGTACTTAGATGGATTATTCGGTCTGCTTAATGCCCTACGATTTGGAAGCAGGTAGCTGCTGCTTATCTCTACACGCCAAAAATTTCATTATATTTAGGTGTTTTTCGTCATTATAAATAAACATTACTTTCCAAATACACGACCATCTAAACTTTGCCATTTATAATTTACTAGCGACCCGCCCCGGCTCCGTACGGGAAAATTGTTATTGTGGATTATCCTTAAATATATTATGCATGTATTATACATATAAACCTTCCTCTTAAATCACTCCATCTATTAAAAAAAACCACATCAAAATCCGTTGCGTAGTTTTGAAAATTTAAGCATACATAGAGGGAGGGACATAGGGACAGAGAAAGAGACTTTGTTTTATACTATGTAGTGAAGGACATGGTGTTGTTTATAAAGTTACTTAGAAATAATAGATGACCAATGATAACAAAGATGATAACACTCCCTGTAACTAAATGATCGTTTTTACAGACAGTTATAAAATTTTAGATATCATTTTAAAATGTTATTCTCTGGAATGCATCTTTTATGTGAAACAGTAAAATGAAGTTCGTAAAAATCGTTTCTGAGTTATCGAGAGGCGTAAATAATAAAAAAAGCGCTGTGGTGGTAGTTAAATTTTATATGCGTACCTACAACGTAAAGTATGAAGACTTGATTTTATTACACGAGTCAAGTTTTTAACATACACAACACAATAAGAATAAAACGCGTTAATAGAACTTATTTTCTGCCAATATATCTTGTTTTTCGAATATTTTACATATTTACAAGTAAAAACTGAAGAAGAAGATAGATAAACCTACAAAACAAAACTACAACTACATAAAAACTAACTACTACCACCACCACCGCCTACCACCTACTATTTACTACTAACTAGCTACTAATAAAACTACATTTACTATTATGCACTTCTTCTTTACTACATTTTTGTAATTCATTATTATAGTGCACCTCCAAGTTAGAAGGACTCTATCAACAGTTTTGTATTCGGAAACACATTGATAGGTGCCGAGGGTCGAACCCGCGAACTTCCGAATGGAAGTCAATGGCCCTAGCCACTTAGCCACCGACGATCGACGATGGTGTGGTTACTATGTATTACTACTAAACTTTGGTCGTCATCCCATAGAAAGTTCACCCCCTATAGTCCTGTCGCTAATCCGTCTTGCGTGACTGGTGGCAAATGTACTGGAGTATGGGAAGTACATTTTACGTATTCTGGACTGTGGTCGTTTTATGTATAAACTACACACGTGCGTGTATTTTAGTGAACTTTTATAGATTCTGATTTCTGTAATTTAAACGTAGACTATAATTTTTCATAGAACGCGTAATTTTTGAAGCAAGTAAAATACTCTGTGTCCTTGTTGTCCACTTTGAATGTTTCTGATGTGAAGACAACACTAAAATAAAACCACACTATCGATGTGTAAGGTAGCTTTAATATAGACAAGCCAGTTGCCTCAGGATCGAAATGAGTTGAAGGATACTAGAGAGACATTTGCCCTGCAGTGGGACATCACATCAGGGTATTGTATTGTATTGTAGAATAATGTACTTCTTCTTCTTTTCGAGTCGACAGCACACTCAGACAGTCTCGGCCCAAAAATAATGAATAATGTACAGTCGGTTCTAATTTAAAAGTTCTTTTTAGTCAAATAAAAGTAACCATACATCATTTCATGTCATGCAGTTTTATGCCAACGGAGTCCGTGACTCTCCAAATAATTGAAATCAGAAAAAAAAAACAAATTTGACAATCTGTAACCTGTTTATATGACCGACTTGAAAACAGTTTCATTTTCGTATTAATATTATAAAGAGGAAAGATTTGTATTTTTGTGTGCGTGTATGTTTGTAATGAATAAACCCAAAAAGTACTGTGCCGATTTTAAAAATTATTTCACCACAAGCTACACTCACTCTGAGTAACATAGGTTACCTTTTACCACGGAAAATTGCCTCATTCCCGTGGGAAAAACTGTAAACGCGGGCGGAAAGCTAGTCTTAAATAAAAAAATGTTTTACTTGCCGGTCCGTGATTTTCCAATACAGTGTGTGTTACGAACCTTGGCGCCTGTGAGTCAGCCGGCAAGCGGTCGTTGACCGGTGCAACCCTGCGGCCGACACCGCGGGCGGGTGGGTTATAGCTTCGATCGAAGGTGCAATACCGCGCGGCTCGGGCCGAATTCGATCGGCTACGCTCACTCAGGGCGTTTACACATTATGCCGCAGCGGCAGCGTTTTTCGCCGCAGATAAATAGATTCGCCGCATTTACTCTTCAGGTAACAGTGCCCGTACCCGCCGGCGGGGGCGCGGCCAGAATCAAAATCAAAATTGATAATCAGGAGCCCCTCAGGCGTCGTCTCCTTCAAGATGTTTTTCAGTATCAAATCAACGCGCTAGGCCGAGGTCCGAGGCTCCCTCGAGCCGCCCTTAGACGCGTTGGTAGGTACATGACTTTTTTTGGGGCAGAGTCTTCCGCTCCCCCACAAGTCCGGTGAAGCTTGATTGGTCGTACCTTTTCGACACAAGCATAAGTCAATCACATGTGCAAGGCTCCATACAAATCCAAACGAGACTAGCGCAGCTACCGCTGCGGCATAATGTGTAAACAGCCTTAGGTAGGTCCATGTATAGACTGCTGTGACCTAGTGGCAATGTCACACCTTTTTGGAATTTTACTAAAATAGATAGGCGCAGCCTACAGCATATTATTTCAAGCAATTTACAAGGTATTTCTATCGATTTATGAAATACCAAATATAACAAAATGATCAGCGTAGATTCGATGTTTGATAATAAAAAAAAACAATAAGTTTGTATGTCTATGTCTATGAACAGATCAATTTGTGATTTACACATTTCACGCATAGTTTTATTCTCAACTTACGTTATCCTTCTAATCACTATCACTACATAGTATAAAACAAAGTCGCTTTTTCTGTCCCTATGTCCCACCCTTTGTACGCTTAAATCTTTAAAACTACGCATAGGATTTTGATGCGGTTTTTTTTAATAGATAGAGTGATTCAAGAGGAAAGTTTATATGTATAATACATGCATAATATGCTTAAAGATAACCCACAATAACCATTTTCCCGTGCGGAGCCGGGGCGGGTCGCTAGTATTATATATTACGTAAAATTATATTGTAAGTTTGCATTTTTGGACTAAGTTTCTACCATGGATTCCCACGAGAAGACATCACAATAGAAAGCAAATAATAATCTAGTTTTCAGTAGAAGTGACGTAATGTTTAAGTATGGTAGTAGCGTGACCAGTCCACCGGCCAGGCAGTAATGCCAGCTCGTTAATGGTCTTATATTTAGAAGCGCCTTTACTGGATCAAGATAAGCTCATTATGTAGGCGTACTGTACTAATTTTAACCGACTGCTTATTATTGCTTACTTACAGTATAATATAATTTTATTGAAAAATCTAGCAGTCACGTCCCTGCGGCTTCCTTGTTCTTTCATTGTTCCTGCAGGAAACAGGTTATTTTTTGTGTAAACCTGAGCAGATGACAAACTTTTTGTCAGCGTACTTTCATGGATTATACGAGTATTATAACATAATGTACTCCCATATTTTTTTCTATTTATACTCTTAGATAATGTATTTAAATCGGATGTAAAATAAGACTAGGTATTTGAAATATAGCTGTCACTAGAGCAAAATATCAGCGGGTAGCGTGGTTTTGCTAAACACTAGCAAAACACGCTGAGCTGTGATCTATTTAGCACTGTTTGACACACAAGTGATTTTTTTTTTCTTTTTCTTATTTTTTATGTATTTATTTTGACACCAGGGTTGATGAGGTATGAACGCGAGTTCATAAGTCAGTCATATCGCATGCTTCTATACGTTAAATTAACTCTTTTTCCAAAAACATTCAGGACATATAATTTAAAGTAAAATATTGACTCCCGTACACTGAATACGAATCACACAAAAATAAGAATTACGAGCTAGGGAAAAAGGTACCCAGTTGACTTTGTATAAAAATACGTTATATGACTGCACTTATTAATCTGTACTGTACGTTAATCTCGAACTATAACCACTAACTACTGTAAAAGCAAGTAGGCATGTATTTTGTCTATAATTATATGAATAATTGTAACTAATAAATTATGTTGTTTGTTACAGGTAAGCTTTAGTAAATAGAGCTTGGACGCTTAGGACTCGAGTTTCATAAGACGAGTAAGTAAGCCCTGCACAACCTGAGCTTTTAAACTAGGATCTATTGAGAAACGCTTTACTAAGTTACTTTGCAAAGTTGTAGAGTACTTTTTAAAATTAAATTCCTTGTCAGATAACTGGCTATATCCTTCAGGAACTTTAGGTTTAATTACCGGAATGTCCAGTCGGGTCATTAAGTCTTATTTCCCTGAACGTCTATTCTCCGAATATCCCTTTCACTTAATATCATTTTCCCGGAATGTCCCTTTATTTACCTAGTACTTATAGCTTGATTTCCATTTTCATCTCACAAGCTGTTAAGGAATAATGAATAAAATATGGTTTAAAAAGTGGACCATAGTGCCAAACCAATCGTGATCTATGAACACTATTATTACACTAACAAAATAATCCCGTTAAAATAAGGTAATGCCGGCGGTGGTGGGGTAATAAACCCGTTAAATAGGCATGAGCGAGCATACGGCATAAGTATAATTATTAATTGCTAATGACCTATGTGTTACAATAAATAAATAGAATAAATGAATAAATTAAAATGTATTGTTATATATTTTTTTATACTTTTTGACTTAGTCGTACACCAAAACGAAAATAGCATTTTGCAAAATGTTAACTAATAAAACGTGTATTACATACGTCGTCGTTTTAAAAATTGGGCCACAAGATCCTTTAAAACAAACATTAACTCGAGCAAGATATGTAACTTAAAATACTCGTATCTGCGATATCTAACTAGTTTTCAGTACAAACATCAACTCACACGTTTGGTGCCAGAAATTCTAGCGAAATACCAGAGTTTATTACCAACACCTGAAGTTCTAAGAACTTTCAGAGCCTTGGTCTTAGTAGCGACACGTCATCAGTGAGAAGGAGAAAGGGGTATATAGCTATCTTACTTTGTCCCACACCCACTTAACCCTTAGGGTTGCCAGGTGGTTCATGTTTTTTACTATCAAAATGTATGTAAATGTACGTGTAGCTTTTTGATGTTTATAAGTTGAGTTTCGCTGTATAATTAGCAGTTGTTGGTATTAAATAGGGATAATTGAATAGCATTTTGACAATTTGTAAAGTAGAATTGTTGAATTGTACTTTAAAAATATTAAATCGTAATGTAACTCAATGTAAGGTTCGGTTATCACACAAAACGCAAGAGACAAGCGCGCTTTGAATGGATTTTATGTCTCGAGTCTGGCTTTTCTTTGTATTTTAGGCTTTAGGAACAGTGGCAGTAGGCGTACTATGTAACCAGCGACAAGCTCGAGAAGCTGTCAAACGCGACATAGTGACATTAGAGCCATAGTAGTTCTGTCAATATGTCGCGTTTGACAGCTTCTCGAGCCTGTCGCTTCTTACGTAGTAAGCCTACTGGCAACCCTATTCCCTAGTCTTTGTGAGTTGCGACTCGACGCGATAATCTGCTGGGATTTCCACGCATAATCACAAGATTGCGTCTGCGACTCTGCAGTTTGGGATTTGCCGGATTGAAATTGTTGATTAAAAATTGGGCTCTTTGATATATTTCAAAGCTGCTGTCGTCTGTTAATTAACATGAGTCGATATCGACGCAATATAGATATAGAAATTAATATAAACGTAATACGCTTGGTTCGTTTGCTTATAAGTTGATTAAATCGTTTTAAAGACACTGTCGAAGTATGAGCAGAAATAGGATAAGTTTTGCAATATTATCTTCAGGTTATTTCGTCTCTTTCCCAAGAAGAACTTGGATTGTCATTTGTTGTTCGAAAAACGCTACCATTTTCCTTTATGTTGCGTAATTTGGCCGAAAATGACAAGTTACTTCGAGACGGAACCCAGAGACACAAGCAATAAAAATAATCTTATATAAGTTTCCTTTTTCGATTCTATCGGCGATTCGTCGTTCATTTTTATGATGTAGACAGACAGTTTATTAACGATCGATTGAATCGGAGTCGTAACGATTCCTATAATGTTAGGTATCTACCTCTAATAATCTTTCTTTAGTTTGATAGCGGCTTAGAGTTTATAGAGGATGAAAACTTTGCTTCCCATAACTGCACGTTTACAATAATGAGATAGAGGATCATAATTTGCTGCGTAGTGTCGACGGGTAAGCCGTAGCAATGACACCAATCAAAACTTGTATAATATAACCTTACTAACACTTAGATATAAGAAATTACTAACATTTTGAGTCATTGTAACTTGATTAAATAAATAAATTAATTAAAAAAATAATTAAGTCATATCTTATAAGTATAATGCTGGACTAAGGCCTCCCTTGGAAACAAACGTGAAATGTAATCTGGCAAATAAATATAATATTATAGATGTCGTTTTTTCAGAGTATGTATTTCCATAAATATAAATCTCAAGCTTAGCATTACTTGTGTTAATTACACAAGTAAATGCTGGTTGTCCATTTAAAAACATTGAAGAATTTCGAAATATTTTCAGATGAAAAGATAAAAAAAACCAAAATGCTATTAATAAAAATTAGTTTCCGCGCTCAGCCCAAACATCAACAAGTTATACGGATTTATTATTTTGTTATTTATAATTTGGTTTCGAGGAAAAGTACGTTTTCCGGAACAACAAAGTGGAATAAAAATTAGGGTGATGTTTGGTGAAGGCGCAAGGAGGGCCAATTTATTTTTCCCGCGAAAATGTTTATTATTGGAAAGCGAGATTCGACGTCGCGTCGTAGCCGAGGGGTAGGCCCCGTTTCATTAAAACACAAAATATACAATTTTAATACAATTCGTATATATTACGTAGTAAGTATGGCGTAGGATTCATGTTTGAAACTTATTAGTACGGCAATGTACATCAAATTGTACTTATATGTGTTTTTAATGCGGTTGTGTTAATCAAACAAATTAAAAATAATTATTATGTAATGAGTGCGGAGGCAAAGAAAGATCAATGATGCCTTGGATAAATAATACTATATTAAAAAAAATAAGATATTCTGTTATATATGTTGATGTTCAAAAAAAAATATTATTATTTAGAGGGTTTTTTTTTATCCGTTGTCAATTGTCCTTTAGCCGTTACGTCCAAAACTGTAATTAATTCTATTAAAAATGTACATTTTTTCCTACGGGAAAAACTACTAACGCCAATATTGTTGTAGCCTTACGCCTCAGCTTTATGACAATAAACTCCTGCTGGGTAGGTATATACTCGTAGCTACACAGAACATTTTTCTAAACTGTGGTAACTAGCTAAGTTTAGTGGTAAACAATACAAAAATATAAATATATAACTATCTACTTTGACATACGGCCGAATAAAATATTTTCCTCCAACATTATTATGCAAATAGCTCTACAATCCCGCATTCTTTTCAGCTCATTATACGTACCTTGTTTCATAAATTACCCGCGAAAACGCATAAAAGTTAAATAGCACCATCTTATTATTTTTAACGCGCTGGTCCGACCGACGCCATTTTTATTCTGCCAAAGTAAAAAAAAAATACTCCGTTTTGAGTTAATTTTACGCATTTTAATTTTAAAGTGCTTTTGAGAATTAAATAAGAAAATGATGTTAAGTACGCCGTCTTTTTGTGAACAATGTGGAATTCTAAGGTGACTGAGAGTTTGTTTAATTAGAAATGAGTACCGTTTCCTTGGTTTTATTCTCGGGATGAATAAATGATTTTATTTGACTCCTAAAGATTTCTATACATGAAAGTAGAATTCCCTGAACTGCTTTAATAGGCTATTTGACAATGCGAAAAATAAAGTGTTAATTACTGTAATCAGTATGTAATGTAAGTTTAAAAATGGATATTTACTATGGGAAGTTGAAAATAATAATTAATTTATGTAAAAATCCGTAAATAAAAATGTATTTTTCTTGGCGTTTGTCACGTGACTCAAAACGCTCCTGTTTGGTCGGGTATAGGACATATGTCACTAGCCAATAAACATCGTTTTCTACTTAAGCAACTTGTAGTAGTAGTACTGGCTAGTGACGTCACCGATGCCATTGCGACGCCATATTGTCAAAGTAGCGTTTTGGCGCGCTACTTAAATATTGAATTTTTATTTTGATATTTTTCAGGAAATATGTACCAGAATTAAAAAATACAACTATTACTGGGATCCACAAACTCTACTGAATAATAAAAAATATATTTTAAAAACCAGTCAAATAGCCTATTACATTCAAACGAGCGAGTTTGAATTATAAGTACTGTAGTACAATTTCTTATTACATAAACGTATGGAATACTAGCTTTCCGCCTCGCCGCTCCGCTCGCTTTAAAAGGATTTCCCGTGGGAATCAGGTATTTTCTGGCGGTAAAAAGTAACCTATGTGTTATTCTGATGTATAAGCTATATTATTGTAAAGTTTCATTAAAATCCATTCAGTATTTTTTACGTGATAGGGTAACAAACATACACCCATACTTACAATTTTTGCGTTAATAATATTAGTAGGATGTGAATTATTTACATTATTTACAATTTAGTTATTTGTTAACATGAGCTTCAACCACGGAGCGGAAAGCATAGAATAAAGCCTGCCTTTCCCTCCTGCCCTATATTTTTAAACCCGCCAATAGGGAAAGTAATAAGAATCCACTAACAAAACGCCTGTCAATGGACCCTTTCTGATAAAAGAGAGCCTGTCCTCGTAAAACCAGAATAAATATGCGACGCATGCTCAGTGAACGTAGAAGATAATATATTATTATTTTTAAGAGCTGGAGACCTGTCATTATCTTATAATTATTTACAAATATCGGCCAAGCTAAATGGTCGGACGTGGCTGAGTGTTATCAATTCGGTTGGCCGCTTTCTTCAAACAAACTGTAGGCCGTTATAGGTCTCCAGCTTTTTTGATATGTTGTTAAGTAATTTTTGTGTTAGTGTGGGGTTACCTTTAAAAGTGTTTTGGCATATAAACTCCTTTTTATGTTCGCACGTTATTAAAAGTAAGGTTTTTATTACATTACGCTCACTGGCCGGAAGGATATTAAATAGCAGATGGCATTAAGTTGCGTAAAGACCATAATTTGCAGGCTCCGTGTATACCTATATAAAGTTAGTACCTATTGTTATTTTTAGAACTTGTTTAAATATGTATTTTATTAGTGTATGTACAAGGTAAAATAGTGGTACAAGGCTCCGTGTATACCTATATAAAGTTAGTACCTATTGTTATTTTTAGAACTTGTTTAAATGCGGCGAATTTGAATCCTGCTTGGGACACATTCGTGTGATTATGATGACACTTGTATTCTTGATCATATGTATATTGCTGTATACAATATAATATAAATATTCTTTTTTGTCACCAATAAATAAAAAAACAAAACTATATGGCCATATTAAAATTATATACCACTGCCCACGGCTGCACCACTCGATGATGATTAAAATAGACAACCATATCCCTAATAACTTTAAAATCATATACCAATCCTCTAAATTTGAAACACAATTAAAGGAATTTCTAATTAATGAAAGCTATTATAGTATAGCTGAATATTTTGCAGATAAAATATAATGAGAGATTTGCTGTATGTTGTCACGAGTTTTAGAGCTTTGGTTTTTCTTTGTTTCTTTTTTCTCCTCTGTGAGAATAAGTTTGTAACATACGATATTTATACATTAAATATGATTTTAAAAACACCTCAAAATATTGCAGCTCCCTTGCAGGGCGTCACATGATTCTGTATTTCACCAAGAAAACCTGTGTATTACTGTGACAAGCAATAAATTATTTGAATTTGAAGATTTGCTTGCTTCGACTAAACCAGATAGCGTTGTATGCGATCATCCTAAGTTATTAATGAACCATGACTCTTGTAAGAATTTAACATAATACAAGCTTATGATATCAATAATATGAACACGCACGTAAAGATACTGTCTCTGTCTTATTATAATTACAATTGGATTCAATTTCGCTTTACATCCAATTAAAAATCGTTCAGCGAATGCAATGCGTTGGTTGGCTGGCGTGCGTTATTTGTTGGTCCTGATAAAAATTCATAGGCGACCTAAACAAAGTTTATAGGCTATGAATATTCGAACCAGTTTATTGTCGAATATTACGACGAAGATAAAATTTATATGGCACGTTATTTGTCATCATGATTGGGAAATTTGCATGTACCTACTTATTAATACAATAATAAAATTGCCACACTATCACTCAAGTATATAAAGTATATCGTCCATTACATCCACCCATCCATCATTTCTTTGGCCGACCTCTTCCAATATCCATCCAAATTCAGACTTAAGACTTTTTAAGTCCATTTTTAAGTTTAGTTTAAAAAGCAGCCACGATCACTCATACCATCAACACTAAATATAAATTTCTGAAATATTAAACCAAAGTACTATCAAGTTGAGTGCTTTATTGCACTTAGTACACATTAGAATAGAATAGAACATTTAGAGTAGTATATTGTTAAGGTTTTTATTCTGCTGTATTAACATAAGCGTCTATACATAATTGCGTAACGTCATTAATTTATTACATTACAATACATTTACACAGTAAAATATGCCGCTGCATTCGACACGCCCTAAGGGCATGTCAAACTCTGTCGTGCCGAAAATATCGCACATTATATTTCGCGTGACATGATATCCCTAGATACTGGTATATTCCGGACGAATTGGATGGAGAATTACTGCTGTTATGAACAACTACTGGGACCGATGCGATGTCTTGGTAAGTATATTCTATTCTATTCTATTCTATTCTTGATGTTCCGCCTCCTTCTGATTAGTGTTTCAGAAGGAAGCAGAACATCAAGACAAGAGTGCTGTGTTACTGGGCCAATAAGCAGTCATCATCATCATCATCATGTCAGCCGAAAGACTTCCACTGCCCCACCACCGTCTAAGCGGTCCACTGTCTAAGCGGTCACCCAATAATGCTGACCTCGCTTCCACTAGGCTATGCTTGTTAAAGCTAGAAGGGCAGCTTAGTGTGCTGTGTAAACATTTGTTAAGCTTTACTTATTGTTGTACTTCAAAATGTCATACACAAAAAAGTACTAAGTATTTACGTCCGATTAACACCCTTTGTCTATATCCCCATTCGTCTACTCGGTCCTCGTTCATCCATTTCCCAAATTGTCATTTGTTATCATACTATCCAAGTTGTGTAATTACAAAGTTAAAACAACAGACGACACGTTAAACACGTTTTATTGCTGAAATGAAGCACGTGTTTCTGCCCTGATTGGATTGCTATTCGGTGTTCGGATCCACGCACGAGCCCTCCGCCTAACAACATGACCGTCATTGTCAATTTACGCGAATTTCATTGTCAATTTGACTGCGCGGACGTCAATTTAGTGCGTTACGCGACCAAACTGCATCACAATAGCCCGCTTGCATATAAATTCACAGTTTAAAACCTGACAATGGCAAAAAGTGGTTTGATGGTCGAATAAAGGTTTTTAAATTGCGTCCGCGTTTTGGAGACAATTTCGTAAATTTGCTGCAGTCGTTCTGAAAGGCGGAGCGATTTTTAATTGATTGTGATGAATGTTTGTCGTTAGAGTGTAGTGAAAATTGTCAATTTCAGTATTTAGTATTGATTTAAATCCCTGGTTATATTTTCCATCTTCATTCAATTATGAAATTGTATCTGTAAACGCCCACTGCTAGATAAAAGTCTCCCTCCAAGGCAACAAATTTGAACAAATGTTCCTACCCTGCTTGTATCCCGTATTTTTTCGCCACCATCACCATATCTGTTTATCATATGTGGTGGTCAATTAAGAACTTTTATAAATATCTAATATCAGTCTGTAATTTGAGTATATCTACAGAGCTAGTAATTCCGAGCATTTAATACAAATTTTTAACCTTTCAAGCTGCCAAAACCTGACTTCAAGGCTCCCAAATCTGTTGGGTTGGGTATGGGCAGTGCGCATACACAGCATAATCTGTGCGCTGTGTGTTTGCTGTGTAGCTGTGCTGTGTGCTGTTCAGTTGATAACAACTGAAGTAAGTAAGAGCGTCGGTGTGCCGCCAAGTGGGCCGTTGACTTCCATTCGGAAGTTCGCGGGTTCGAACCTCGGCACGTACCAATGTGTTTTCGATTTTGGAATTAATATGTACGTTTTTTAGACGCTCTTACGTTGAGGAAACCTGCATACACTTGCGAAGTAATTCAAGGGTTGTGTGTGAAGTCGACCAACCCGCACTGGGCCAGCGTGGTCGATTAAGGCTTATTCACCCTGATTTCAGGGTAGGCTCGAGCCCCTCGGTGGGTACAAATATGAGCTATTAATGATGATGAAGTAATTCTGTACGCATGATGTAGAATTTACTCTTTTCGTGTTTCCTTTTAACGCTATAGCGTGTGACTTTCACCAAACTGTACAACCGCTCATAATTTCCAAACGTCCACTCGCCACAGTCGCCTGTAGCGAAACAGCAGTAATGGGCGTTTAATGCGACGCTTATTAATGACACTTCATTAGTGCACCTCAATGTAAATGACGTTGTCATTGACTGCACGTCACTTTAAATTTATTGAAGGATAATGGACGAGGTTTATAGTTGTTTGAGTTTAATTGAAAGGTATCCTGTACCACTCTGTACGTTACAGAATAATCCGCGTCAGGTTTGAAGTTAAACCACGGTTCTTACACAGCCATGAATGAGCTTAATTGTGGAACGTTCTCTTAAAAAGAATATCGACTGTTAAGTCGTAATCAAATAAAGTACTTTTTTGTCATATTGCCAGCTTATTTAATCACTTCATGGCAAACTTCAGGTTAAGGAAGATAGTTTGCTACTCACGAGATCAATATTCGATTTTTTATCCTATATCAAATAGAATAAAGCCTTTTTTCTTTTGGCCCTAGTTTTTTTACTTCAATATGGTATTCCCGACGTGGCCAGTGAACGAGTGAACTGAACTGACTTCCATTATTGATTCTCGTTCTCATTCAATCATTGAGTGTCGACACGTCACGTAGAAGGTAGGCACCTTTATAATTACGTAATCCAGTCCCCTGTATTTCTGTAAAAATATAATGTGATATGATATCGTCTAGACTACAAATACAGTTGTATTTGAAAGCTTTTATTTAGTTTGTATACGTAGGTTTTCTATGAAAGGTTTTTTGTGTTCAATTAACAAGCGAGTAATTCTCGTACAAAAGCCAGATCTTGATCTTTATTATGTAAGACCGACCGTCAAGGCCTGCTCAAAAGATATGATACTATTATTATTATATAGTAAAAACTATCTAAATAGTAGGTGCTACTACGTACAACGTAAAAACTGAAACAAATTAAAAGAATACCTTCAGTCTAAGGAGCTTAGAGTATCCACGTCTCTACGTATATTTGCTAAGAATAGAAGTTGGATCTAAAGTTTAATTCAAGAGTGAATAAAGAACTTTGTAGAAGGATCCTATAATGGCGTCCAAGCTCATTCATTTCCACTCGAGCAAATGGAACAATATACGGTCCAATTGAGCGAAGCAGAATCTTGATAACAAAAGTATTGAACGCAAATAGAAATAGTTTTTATTTTTCTGTTCTTTAACGGACGATGCGACGACGACGACGGTCAAACATATTTTGCTTCAAAATGTAACTAGTATGAACATTTTTTATTTGTCAATAAGTGATTATAAAAGGTTCACGATAAATCATTATAATAAATCAGCCTAATCATGCGTTGCATAAAAATAAACATAAAGTTCTCATCCTCAGAATCCTTCATTCACAGTATTATTATTTTTTAGAATTCATTCAGAAGGTCATTTTGAAGTTGGCGTGCTATAGGATATATAGGGGCCATAAAATGTATTTATTATAGTTAGCTATAGTAAAAATTTGAAAAGCTGCTAAAAACGGCCACTTTTATCAAATTTTCTATCTGTAACTACATCGAACTGAAACTAACAGAGTTGATAACTCCTATATTATATCCTAAAACACCAAATCTTTAAAATAACCTAAGTACCAGATTTTTGAAGTATTGTTTATTAAGCGAGATATTATTTTTTAACGGTAGGCGGCGCCACTATCTGCGCCACTATCTGTCAGGAAGCCCTTCCTTAAGCCTTTTTTACTTTTAACTTAGTCACCATAAAGAACCCTTGTAGCGAGGCACGATTGGGCATCTGGTTACTTGAAAGCCAACTCGCGGCAGTAAGTTGCACCAACTTGCATTTCCTTGCAACTTGCCACTCTGCGCCTCCAAGGACCTCTTCTTTAAACTTTTAAACATCTTTCGCAAAGTACATAAGTTCCATTCTGTAAGTTTAAAGAGTTGGAGAAAATAAATTACTGCTTGAGACATGTAGTACGTTGGTAGTGGCGGTAGCGGTTCTATCTTTTTTTTTTGCTTTGCCTTTGTTGCTAAGTTGATGTATCAAGCTTCAATGGACTTCAAAGGATCAATTTGTCTTAAAGAAGTAAAAATCTTTCAAACAATCTCTTATACATCTTAAATGTGTATAAATAAATAGTAATAGTACTCAGTTTACTGCAAGTTTTCGTGACCATATTGCAGGCAATTTTAGTTTCATTATTTTTACAACTTTTTGCTGACCAACCTACACGAACAAATAACGCATTTAAGCAGAATTCCTTTTCAGTTCAGTTTAAATTAACGATGCCACCGACACCACAACTAGCGTAATAATGGGTTAAGCTGAACATTCCGTATTTGTTGTGTATTCCACACGACTAACCAAAACACTTACTCGTACCTTTGCTATTAGTGCTACCATAACATACAAAACATAAAAAAGTTAAATATCCTTTATTTAATTTTACAAGTCTTAAAATAAGTACAAGTGGCAATTGTAAGCATATATCAGTCAAATGTTAAACTAGTGTTGCCATGCACGATGACACCTACAGTATGAGATGGATTGGTCTTATTCTGGCCCGGGAACTGAGGTTGTAGCTGACTTCGAAACACCTATGCACAAACACAGAATAAATAATAGCAGTTACGTGGCGGAGACGGTACCGCAGTACTACCACTAGCAGAGAACTAGCTTTAGATTCTGTGATATCGTATTGCTTCTAGTTGGGAAGCGACTTGAATCTGAATTAGGGTTTCATGTTTGAGTACGACTGCACAGGTTATATTGTTACAGTAGAGCTAGTTCAGCTAGTGGAAGATATACTGTCTTTTTAGACTTTACGTAGAAGATTGCTAGCTTATATCAATGAGAAAAAGTAAGAAATAAGAATATAAGTATAATACTTATAATATCGCGCTGCAAAACTTTAGTGGGTAGATGATAGATGGAGCAAGCGCATATTGGAGTCGAGGTCACGTTTGGGTAAACCACAAACAAGCCAAATAATCAAACGATGTAAGAAGCCATATTGTGCTGACATATTATGGACCAGAAAGACGGAGAATTGCGCTGCAATTAGGTAGGTGCTGTAGAGAGGCATATGCCCAACGGTGGGCGAAAGAATATTATTGAAGAGATACACAAGATAATGTAACTGGCATTCTATGGTACTTATCCTTATTTTTCCTATATTGTTATACCAACAATAATATAATATAATCGCTACGACGTCGTAGCAGTTACTGCTACGAAGCTACGATTAAATTGCTACGTACCGTAGCATGTTATGATTTTCGTAAACCACTTTGTCTGATTAGTATTATTGTTTCAGTATCATTTATTTTTATTTTATTTATTTAATATTCTTATTCTTTTGATCCAGTGTGTAGCGTAAAGCAAATTAACCTTAAAACGAGGTCGGCAACTTCATAACATAGCCGCGGGGTTAATTGCTTAGTGTGAATAAAGCGTAGAACAAGTCTTTGAGCGAACTTCTGCCGCGCTAAGTTTTTAAAATGAACTTGGCGAAGCTTTTTCTTTGAAGGGAAAGGAGGATTATACCAGTGATTACTTAACTGATTAGGTACGTGATGTAATTATCTTTAACTTACCTAGATAGTTACCAAGTACCAACTCATATATACGTTCTTAGCTAGAAGCGAATTAGGGTGAATAGGAATACTAGAACTCTCATCGCGACTTAATTTGGGTCCTAAACTGAATTTTCATTACATTGTCTCTTTTTCTAACCCATTCTAAAAAAATAATAAAAAATATGTAGGGACATCTCACACACGGCTAGGCATAGCCTATTGGTGTCAGTCAGCTGATATACATAAATAAATATTATTAATATACAACCTTCTATTTTATTTTTATCTTTATGTTTCTCAAAACTGAATGAGCCTCAGTTGACCACGCTGGCCAAGTTGAGATACAATTTGAGATCGTATACAGTTTGTTAATTTGAGTGTCCTCTATCAAAAAGTTCGTTTGGTCTACTAATATTGACAGATTCTACTTTGGACATCATATTCTACTTTGGACAGATCTAAAGTTGTCTGGTAGAGATCGCTACAAGCTATAAGACTGAATTTGCGCACTTTGTTCCCCTGTGTTGTCTTTGTATTTGTTATTTAATATGAGTATATAAAGATTAATCGCAAAATGTGTTCGTAAGCGTATAACTCAACAACGCCTGGACCAATTTTACCCAATTCTTTTTTTTCAACGGTCGTTGAAATCCAATATACAATTTGAGATCGTATACAGTTTGTTAATTTGAGTGTCCTCTATCAAAAAGTTCGTTTGGTCTACTAATATTGACAGATTCTACTTTGGACATCATATTCTACTTTGGACAGATCTAAAGTTGTCTGGTAGAGATCGCTACAAGCTATAAGACTGAATTTGCGCACTTTGTTCCCCTGTGTTGTCTTTGTATTTGTTATTTAATATGAGTATATAAAGATTAATCGCAAAATGTGTTCGTAAGCGTATAACTCAACAACGCCTGGACCAATTTTACCCAATTCTTTTTTTTCAACGGTCGTTGAAATACAAGGATGGTTCTTACGGAGAGAAATAAAAAAAATCTCATTCCCACTGGATTTTTTTTGGGCGGACACCTAGTATGATTATAAAAGTGTTACTTGTATACTTATTTGAGTTTCTTCGTAGTTGTGTACCAGCATAAAGAAAGATATATTTTAACCTTTACCTTCTATCGGCGCTCATACATTTACAAACGTCGACATATTCTTTTGATCGTAGTATTTTACACCTGGGCGAGCTCTTATGTGAATCTAGTAAGTACACAATATTGAATACGAACTCACAAATAAAACAAGAGTAAATATTTCGTGGGAATTGTTTACCTTGTAATTCAAACAAACGCTGATTGTCTTGCTGTGTAAAATCTTATTTTGTGTTTGTAATGTTGGTATTCATAAGTGCCTGCTATTGCTTTTTTTATCGAATTTATAGGAAGTCTCAGATTGATAGAAGGCACCTTATTCCCACGGGAAATCTGTTAACGTAAGCGAAGAAGCCGTGCAGAAAGTCTAAAAACTGACAATGACGCCATCTTACTCGTAATAATTTTTGACTACGGCATGATTTACAAACTGGTAAGCTCCCGGTCTCGCCAAACATAAGTAAATGAATAAATCCCACAATGTTATAAATGTCAGTTTTTTACGAGTATACATTTGCGTGAGATTTGATATTTATTGAATTACGCAACAACGGCTGAACGGAATAGAATTAAATGTGGCATGTCTAGAGCTTGAATTGAATTGAGATACAATTTCATTTGATTTACATCGATTTCGTGTTAATGGCAAAAAAATGTGATAACCAGGCGGAAAATGACGCAGGCAACACCTTGAAAAAAAGACATGGTAAAATTGCGTGCGCTCGAAACGTCTATAGTAAAATGTATAATTTTCCCTCCGCGCTCATTCTTTTGCTCAAGTTGTTTGCTAATATGTATAAATAAACAAGATATAAGTTCGCAACGAATAAGGCGTAGTAAAGAAGTGTAGTGTGGAAGCTGAAGGGGCTGGGTCAGTGGCGTTGCAGCAGAGAAACGTGTCAAGGACTGCGCGGGTCGCAGCCAGCAATGTCTCCCCAGAGGAAAATCGACCGGAAAAACGGCTTTATGCTTAAAGTTTACGTCTAAAATCCCATGCTATATTCAGGTGTCAATCTTTAGTTGTAAGGTTTCATAATTGTGAAAAAAGTTTTATTTATTAATTATTTATAGTAGATCCGGAGGCTGTAGTAAAACGAGTAAATAAATGAGATGGCTAAACCACTGCCCTAAGCATGTCATTCATGTCATTAAACTTCTCACCAGCTAATAACATTACAATATTCAATCATTAATTATGACGTGTTGAATAATCTCCTACAACTTTCAGGAATTAATTAAACGATTAATAGTACTCTTTTTTTTATTTTATTGGAGACCATGATTATGTCGTTCCGTTTTACAAAAACTGTTGACACTCAACTAGCGCCATAAAAATCCTACTCTCGAAAATAGTTTTGTATGTCCAAATAAAGAGTTTTAACTGTTGTATCACTTATTTATTATTAAAAAAAAAAACATTGATCTGATTTGAAAGGAACGCACTGCGAGTAATAGTGCTGTACCTTTTCACTAAAAACTTACAATCGATTTTTCTCGATTTGATGGTTTTTTTTAATGATCTTATTCTTGTGTCGCAAAATCGATGTATTACTGGACTTTCGATTATTTACACTGTGCAAAGGCACGGAATAAACGATAGTTGCTACAGAAGGTGCACTTATTGATTTATTACAACTTCGAATGCTACTTTCATTTTAATAGCTTACCGAGCGTTGCGGCGCTTGCAAAAAAAAACAAGCCTGTATTCCTCTTAGTTCGTCATGCACGCTCTGGCGCATAGTGCGAAAGGCATGGCAAAGTGCGTGATTTGTGAAGTGCGCCGAGTGCGCGAACATAAAACAGAGAATACTGACAAAGCTCGATATGAGCATTTTACTATGTGAAACACCGACACAAAGCTGAAACTAGTGTCATAATACCCTAACTTGAAGATAAAGGAAAAACTTTTATCAAGTAGGTACCTTATGTTTTAGTTTAGTTTTAGTTTTATTTATCTCATACTACAAGATTGCACACATTTTTACATTATTATAAAAAGGACATCCGTAGTATGATCGTCAATACTAGTATGTATAATTAGGAAAATATAACTAAAGAAATTCATTACATAATTGGTCATGTCAAGGGAATATTAAAAAGCGAATGTCAAATCAGAATTATGGTACAGACACCTTTATTTCTCCGAGACAGTCACAGTACAGTATACAGATAGTTCAAAGTTATTTACCTCTGACCACACTTATCGACGGCGATCGACGGTTTGCCTATACAAAACGCGTATTTAGTATGGAACTCCTTTCGCATCGGACGCGGCGAAAGATGCAAAAGGATTGCTTTACTAAATGCGCGTGCATAGGCAAATCGTCGCGCGTGTATGTGACTATTTTAATCGATCGATTCTGTTAAATTCCAAAGTTATCTCACCATAGCCATTAGTACATCTCTATAAAAAAACGACTGACAGACTAGACATGGGCAAAATGTGTCCTTGAAAAGAAAAGATTGATATACATCTTTTATATCATATGATATATATCTATCTTTATATCATTCAATTAGGGAGAGATATATTGAGTGATAGATAGAGAGATGGATACAAATTGATTGACAAAAAAGTGTAAACTCCACGTAACGTCACTCGATTTAGCGACATACTGCCTAGACCGTCAAAATTAGTCGGCTTTGGTTGGTTTAGTTGGTTTTCCATAAAATAATACTCTCTATATTATATAGCATTACTTACACCCACTCTATAACTATAAAAAAAAGACTAATTTTGACGGTCTAGGCAGTATGTCGCTAAATCGAGTGACGTTACGTGGAGTTTACACTTTTTTGTCAATCAATCTGTATCCATCTCTCTTTCATGTTCTGACTGAACGCCAAAGCATCTTTTTCTCTCTCTCGCTCGTTCGTACGTCTCCTATCATCTTACTTGACTTATATCATCGTATCTATCCTATCTATCACTCTATACTGTCGCTCACTCGCTAACCAATCTATCTATCAGTGAAAGATATAGTGATACATTCAAATCGCTCGCGATATAAACATAGATTGATATATATATAAGGATATATATCTTTTATATCTATCTATCGTGAGTTACACACCTCTACGACAGACGTCGTTTGATCGCTCTGCTGTTCGTTCGTTCGTTGTGTTTTTCTACTATTTTTGAACTTTATTTTTGACTCTTGCTATTTTATGCAAGTATATTATTATGTCGTTTAATCGTTACCTACGTCCTACGTTTAATATGTGTGTAGGGTGATTATTCCAGCAAAATATTATACCCGATTGAAGTTTGTATACAAACGCCATTTATTTTTTATTGAAGTTTTTACACCTTATGTCGTAGGAGTTTCTGCTATTTTATTTTCAGGATTATAGAAAAATTAAAAGCTCCTGAAAGTTTTTTCGTGTAATCTACTAATATTTAGCTATTTAGCATTAAGTATTTCTAGGTACGACGTTTATACATTGCTAAGGCAGTCGCCCATACTTCAATTTAGCCATATCATTACTACTGGTAATTAGTCTTTGTAGTAACATGGGTTACAAACGGTCTAAAAGTATTTCTTATGCATAACTGGGGTAAATGTTTGGTTATGGCGTGCGGGTTTAGAGGTTAACCTACCTCACAAATCCCGGTGTCGGAATTATAGAACCGCCTTAAGCTTCCGACATGGCTCTTTTCATGAGATGTTTCAGCCTGCAATGTCCTATCCAAACTGAGGAAAGTCTCACAAAGGAAGGTGTATTTGTTCGACGAGTCCCCACCGGAATTCGAACCCGGAACCTCCATAAGGCTGTGGCTGGGATAAATGAAAACCGCTTCAGTCAAGCAGGATTGGATGTTAGAGAGATTTAAAAAATAATACGTAATAGTGTTACTCAATAAATCAAACATTCGATAGTTTGATACGGGGTTGTTTCCGTCACTGCGTATTGGCATAGAAAATCTTTCCTTTCTTACATGCGTGCACTTTGATATGCGTGAAACATCTTCCTGTTGATTTGAGATATATAAGCCCGAGTTCAATGTACCTTTACGAACCTCTTACACTATGTGGTTATAAAAACGCGGTAAGGCTCGTGAAGAGGGAATGCGGTGGGCGGTACAGGCATCCATTTATTGTCCACAACAGACATCCGGAGACACTCGCCCCTTTTTATCAACCAAAAAAGAGAGAATTTTTGGGTGTGGTGCTCAAAAATCTATCAGAAAATCTTGACTAATATTAGTTCTTATTTATTTTTGATATTATATATTTTTTATTTCTGTTTGGTAGGTAACGTTTTGTTTAAAGCACCCTTGTGTATATTTATATTAGTATACACTGCCTCTCCTTATTTATGTCTCTGTACAACAAGGTTGTCTTTAAAAGATTGCTTACAGCGATAAGATCGCCTCTGCGCATATTCTAGTTTTAAGATGTTTTATGTGTTTATTTGTGTGTTTGTAATAAAGTGTTATTTACTTAATTAATGTCTGTCAAAAATCCATAAAATTGCTACATACTTCATTGTTAGAATACTTTTGTTTTACTATTTGCTAATGTGATTCAGTCATTTCAGAATAAGCTTTGTAGAGTCACTAGACTAATATATCGCTATTATAGTTGCTAGTACAGAAGCAAGCACATGCGGTTGGACGTTCGCACTACGAAATTCACCACTTCTACGGAATACGGGCGCTCTCAAGGTCAAAAAATCCAGCTGCATGTGCCGCCTATTGTACATTGTATTTATACTCATTGTATTAGAATTTACTTAAAAAGCAAAGCACGGAATTTGTTACCAACCATAATTTGAAAAAACAACATGGCCTCCGTAAACGCAACCGTATAAAAACCCACCATTCTTCAGGTCTGTTTACTGCCAAACGAAAGTACCTTAATAAAATTACATTAGGTTCTTTCCAGCTTAATTACTTGGGTGAATTCGCGTGGGTTAATTCGTACAAACGACTTCAATGAATGACTACGACAGTTAAACTAAAATGGTGCCAGAACATCCCGAATTGATTCGTTTGCGATTCCGTGAAGCAAATAACATTCCAGATGTAATTGGTTTATGTTGAAACTGCTAGCCAATCAGAACTATGAATAAAAATTCGGAAGCTGTAAATTATTCAGTTATTTCGACGATTTATACTATTTGAATTGCTTCAATTAGTTTACTTCAAAGCACGACCAGGGCTTCATAGAAAGTATCAGTAGAGCGGCTAACACAAGGAAATGCGGTTTTAATTTTTTTTTTCAATATGCACCGGCATCTTCTGTTTAAAATTGATACTACAACTGGCCGAATGAGTAAATGCTGTTTATATTTTTTAGTTTTTAATGGCGTCGTAAAGTATTTTAGTGAAAATGATATTGCTGTCATAGTCCGATCTATAAACAAAATGTAGAGTGCGTGAGCGGGAGCCTAAGCGATTTCTTCAGAAACTTATTCAGAGTGCTTAGGCACAGAAGAAAATAATAGTACTAACCCGTACAGAAAGGACATTCACCCCCCGCGCCAAAATGAGTTTCCGCCCGATATAGCGCCCCACGGCCCGCACCCCGCAGGCACCGCGAGACTCTGCCGGTGGTGTTCGGGGGTGTTTTACATAGCGCCTAGCGCCACTGACTTGTAGTTGATATCCAAAAAGAAGTAGCTTGTCAAAACGCGTTTTCTGTATGGAGTGACCGCCCAGTGGCTTAGGGATAAAACATAAAAGTCTCGACTTTAAATTGTGTTGCAGGTTTGTGCTAGTCACTACATAGTATAAAATAAAGTCGCTTTCTCCGTCCCTATGTCCCTATGTCCCTATGTCCCTTTGTACGCTTAAATCTTTAAAACTACGCAACGGATTTTGATGCGGTTTTTTTTAATAGATAGAGTGATTCAAGAGGAAGGTTTATATGTATAATACATGCATAATATACTGAAAGATAACCCACAATAACCATTTTCCCGTGCGGAGCCGGGGCGGGTCGCTAGTTTTAATATAAAATGTATACATAATACCATACTTATTAAGACCAACAAGAACGGGTAAGGTAATCAAAGCACGCTACTGCGCCTAGTTACTGTTGTGTAAAGCTACATGACTCCCTCCCATGTGTTTATTATGACTTCATAACGCGGTTGCGCGCTTAAAATGTTTGCCCTGTAAACATCGCTAGGTAGAACACCAGCTCTCAAACTTTCAACCAAAGCCGACCCAAAAGTTGCCAAAATTGTAAAACTAACGAAACCGAGTGTTTTTTATTTTGTGATACTAACGATTCGAGACCTGTCCCAGTATGATTACTCTGATAAAATATTTATCCCTTACCTAGCTGTCAAAATACCATGAGAAACCCGCCTTTTTGAAATATCATCTGGTAGGATAAGAGTATACGCACGACAAAATTATGTCTGTCACGCGTGCTTGAAGACCACACGATACGTAACAAAAACTAACAAACAATCGAGTTACATACTACTAAACTTAATTTAATAATGATATATAATAAAAACGTTACTTTCACTTTATTATATTTAAAGCTAATTCACCTTTTTCCTTTGGAAGTGGAGGTTTATACGTTGAACTGGAAAAGAGAAAGTTTGGATGATAGATAAATATTTATACGTATCAAGGTTTGCTGCTGTTATAAAATAATACTGTTACAATAAACGATATATTACTTTTTGTTGCTAAAGAAGTTACTGTACCCCCCTTAGAGGACATAACCCAGTTTGAGAAGCTGTGGATGCTACTATGTTTGGAGACATTGCTTATTAATACCCATGAAGCTAGGTTTAGTAGATGAGCCTGTCTCGAGAGTACAAATAATAATTAAGTATTATATCTTACATGGCGTGATAAGTAATTATTATTATGATTATGGAAAAGCTTTTCGGTGTCTTATTCTGCGGATTACATATAACATCACTACATATCACTACATAGTATAAAATAAAGTCGCTTTCTCCGTCCCTATGTCCCTATGTCCCTATGTCCCTATGTCCCTATGTCCCTTTGTACGCTTAAATCTTTAAAACTACGCAACGGATTTTGATGCGGTTTTTTTTAATAGATAGAGTGATTCAAGAGGAAGGTTTATATGTATAATACATGCATAATATACTGAAGGATAACCCACAATAACCATTTTCCCGTGCGGAGCCGGGGCGGGTCGCTAGTAGGTAATATAGCGTTGGTTGATTTTGTAGGTACATGTTTATTTACCTAGAGTTTCATAATAAAGTTTTTAATTATTTCAACTTTACTTTTTATAACTATTAAGATTTAAAACGGGATATTTACCGTGGTATTTGTTTTATGTGAGTTTACTTTTCATTTTATTTTGTTAATATAATATTTAATGCACTGTTACTAATAAGAAGAATACGCATCTTGTACGTATGTATACGACCTATATAATGTATAAATAAACTAAACATCAATATTTTTGCAATAGTTCCATAGTTACATATTATGCAAACGTATATTTTGTTTTTTTTTTTTTTATTAGTTATAAAATTTTGCTAACATCAATTTGATTGTATAATTGTTACTCAAAATCTTTATAACTTTGTGGCGAGCTGTACGTAGCTTTTTTATTGACAAGCTTGTGTCGAAATAGTACGACCATGAAGGACTTGCGGGGGAGCGGAAAGCTCTACTTCAGCGGTACATAGCTATAGTATAGTTCTGTACGTATTTTTGTTATATTTTGTATCGTTATATGTAGTTGTTCATCGTATTGTCTGTATCGTGTTTATTTATATCTTTATATATTACTATTGATTACATTTAGCTGGCGGCGGGCGCTCGTTAGCTTTGTCGATCACTGGTGCATCCTAATTGAATAGGCTCACTCACGCCTCTACACTATAGCTATGTACGAGTATGCTACATATACCGTAATATAAGCGTTTATGCAATACAATACAATACAAAATACTATAGTGACAAAAAAAAAACACAAGAAAACAATTGAAAATACTATACAGGAGTAAAAAGGCGGCCTTATTGCTAATGTAGATAAAAAGCGCACAGTAAAGATGAAGCGAGTTTAGGTTTCAATAATGTAACATAAAATAAAGCTAGCTGTTTATCTGCCGGCATAGACTGAGTTTTACCAGTCTATTTGTATTTAATGAAAGCAGGCATTTGAATGTGATAGTTACTTATTATTGAACGCATCTTCTGTACAGAAGCCAGCACATGCGGTTGGACATTAGCACTACGAAATTCACCTCTACTATCACGGAATACGAGTGCTCTCAAAGTCAACATGTCCAGCCGCAGGTAGGTTTAAATGTTATCCAAGATCAATCACATTTATTTATTTTGTAAATACAAAATAAATTGTTTAAAGTAAATGGATGTTTCTCCCACACAGATTCATCTATTTTAGTCCAAATATATTTTTCTTATAAGCCAGACATGACTTGAATTTCAGGCATTTTGGGAAAAGGTGATTTTTGAAATTAGTACTTAGTGGTAATACGATATTTTGGTTTTAAGTCCTTATAGACCGGAGGGGACCAGACTACGTTGTTTACGTAAAGAAGAGAAATACAACGTAGGTGGCAACTCCACTTACATTTAAATACATTTAAATATACGCCCTACACTGGAATGTATGGAAAAGTGTTTGCTTGAAGTATGTTTGTGAGCGCACAAGTATACTACGTGTTTCAGCCGTGTTACACGGCTCGTTCAGATTTACCTACAAAAAGAGAGTGCTACTCGTTAGCACTTATATAAGCACGTAATTGTTTGGATTTAAAAACAGTCTCAATAAGGTCACTTGTCCCGCTCTTAAGAGAAAATATCGTCGTGATAATAATATATTTAAAAAAAGAAGAAGATTGCTTTAAGTACAGTTTTTTTCGTCATAACTCGAAAGTTTCTTTGACAAAATATTATTTCTCTTCAAATAGTAGTAGGCTATTTGAAAATTTTGAAAGTCGCCTTGCGGCGGTAGTTGTTTGTTACGGCGGCGTAGCCAGTTACTACGCTTAAAATCGTAGCGGCTACGAGAGCGACACAAAGGCAGATATCATCTCGTATGTTTCATTTAAGCTGAATTAAATACTTTTATCGTAAATTGTAAAAGAAAATTGCTGTTGGTTATACAATTTCATGAAAATCTTGTTAATAGCTTTATTAACTGAATCTGTTCCATAAAGGCTGGTCATAGCCTGCCCTTATTTTAGGCGGAATTCACACGGGAGCGAACAGTATTTTTTTATGAGCAGTATGATTTGTGATTCATTTCTGTTTCTGCCCTAATATGTTTATGAGGGATTTTGTCCCCTAGGGTGATGTATTTTTAGACTCTTCGTTTGTAAATCGTAGTAAAAAGTGAGATTATATGAAGCAACTTATTTTGTACTTTTTTAAAGTAATTTTCTTAGTCCTTATATCGAGATCAATGTACTACAGCATTGTAAAGAGAATTTCAAATAAGTATATGGAAGTGAAACTCAAAGCTAAATTCACTATCTCGAGAGCAACTAGTACTGTCAATGCAAATTGGATAGCGTTTGCAGATGCAATCAGGAACCATGCTGCTTCGTCTGCAGACTTGAAATTGGAACTAATATTGTTTCTATTCTAGTACTACCTACTATCTATACAATTTATAAGCGACATCTATATATAAGAGCGTCGGTGGCCAAGTGGCTATGGCCTTCCATTTTGAAGTTCGCGTGTTCGAACCTCGGCACGTACCAATGTGTTTTCGATTTTCGAATACATATGTACGTTTATTAGACGCTCTTACTTACGGTGAAGAAAAACATCGTCATCGTGAGGAAACCTGGACATAAGTGCGAAGTAATTCAAGGGCTGTGTGTGAAGTTGACCAACCCGCACTGGGCCAGCGTGGTTGGCTAAGGCCTATTTACCCTGATTGCAGGGTATTCTTGAGCCCCTCAGTGGGTGGTATGAGCTGTTCATGATGACCTATACATATAATAAAAACGTAACATGTCGATGGCTGTCTGTGTTTGTTATCAACCAAAGTCCTACCGATGATCATAATTACTTTATATTCGTTTCCGTCTCCAAAACTGATTCAACACGCGTACGAAGTCGCGGGCAAAAGCTAGTACATACATAAAGACACGCTCTTACCTAACGGGGTGAGCAGAGTTTTTGTAAACTCACAGGGAAAATTGAAACCACTCTTAGCAAAGTGTTGGGGGTACTAAGGCCTAATTTCAGGGTAGGTTCGGTTTGTTTTAATTGATTTTTTTTTTCATTGTTTATTCAGAAAAAATATTTAACAAATTATATTTACATGTTTTCCGCCAAACGTAAACAGTTTGTTGGCAGTTTTTTTTAGGGACGTATATGAGGTGTTAACAAACCACAAAACCAGTACTAGTAGGTTGATCAATAAAATTGAAAAGCAGCCGCGACATTCTGTAATAATAATACCTACCGCTGTAACTGTTGCGTGGAACGTGAAACCTTGAGCGCTAGGCCGGTGATGACGTCATTGGAAAGGGTAGCGCGGACTTGATTTGAAACCGTTTGGAGTATCAGTTCGTCTGTTTTTTTTTTAACGATATCGACAATAAAAATATCGAATCCAAAACCGAATTCCGACAAGACTCTGCTCCTACAAGATACTGCTCCGACAAAACATAAAACCTAACTTAACCTACCGAACTTGTCGGAGAGTGTCTTGTCGGAGCAGAGTCTTGTCGGAATTCGGTCTTTAAACCAATAATATCGTTTCAATTATTATTACCACTTCTTCAAACGAGTAAATGAGGCAAATTTTGTAGTTGCTTGGTAACGTGATAATGAGACAGACCAAAACATCATCCTAGGGTCAACAGGCCGTAACATCAATGGTATGGTTTTTGCTGGTGAAAGCAAGTTATTAGAATTAACGCACTAACTTTGAGATTCATCGTTGTTGTATATAATATTAGGCTTTCTCACATTATTTTCTTCTACCGTATCTCTCTCTAACGAATTCTAACACTAGACCGTGGCAGTTGTAAATACTGTGATCTAATAATATAACAACCAGGCATTTTCGTGTTGTGTGGTAGCCCTTGATTCGTTACAAGGACGGAGAATCGTCACGTGACACACGCAATACCAATACCAATTCTAATATTGAGTTCTATTCTCTACACACTGTAGCTCAAATTTAAGTACGCGGTTTTGAACCAATTTTAATGGAAATCGAAAAGGATGGGGGATGAATGAATTTATGAAAATGAAAAATATGAAATTTTGCATGAATTATACTTAAAATAAGATCGCTGCTGTCCAATTAGGCGTAATTTTATTTTTTTCTCCGCATGCACGCTAAACTAGCGATCGACGACGCGTTAAATCGATGTTTGATGTCTCTAAATTAAAATTGACAATCACCTGTCCCTTTTTTAAGAGCGTGGAAGGACGTATAGTTTGGAAATTTAAGTAAGAACCTTGAATCAAGCCTATTATTGGAATAGCATATCACTACATAGTATAAAATAAAGTCGCTTTCTCTGTCCCTATGTACCTCCCTATGTCCCTTTGTATGCTTAAATCTTTAAAACTACGCAACGGATTTTGATGCGGTTTTTTTTAATAGATAGAGTGATTCAAGAGGAAGGTTTATATGTATAATACATGCATAATATACTTAAGGATAACCCACAATAACCATTTTCCCGTGCGGAGCCGGGGCGGGTCGCTAGTTATTATTAAGCTACAAAAAAGGAAAAAAGTAAGTAAGTAAGTAAAAACACTCCGCCGGCCGATCTGTTCCTGGCTTAGATCAGAATGAATCAGACCAACCTCCTATCAACCCTTCTGTCTATCACTGTGGTGATTATTGGAACTACTATAGTAAATAATCTATGAGATTATTCTTATAGAGAAATATTTCTCATTTCTTGGAGAGCTGAAAATGACGGAAGATGAAAGAATGTTATTTTGAATGAACGATGTAAAAGGTCGTTCTTGGTGAATGCATTAAGATGGTAGCCGTAGCTCGTTTTGATCCCTCGAACACGGTCCCAAACTTTCCAAATTATTTCTGTTCCCCTTTTTAAGGACCGATTTCAAAGCAATTTGTTCGGTACAAATTCACTGCCATTATTTTATACTAATAATTCTGTCGAGGTTTCTTAATTAATCAACTCATATTTATTCACGAGCCCGCGCAGGGGTGGCCAACCATTTGCAGTGCGCTCGCTACATTTTGCGGTATAAATTGCTTCTTAACTATGTTGCAGAATATTCATGTCCGTAATGCAGCTTAGCGAGAAAAATAATAGTCACTCTAAAAAAGGAAAATAATTTATAGAAATGCTATAGAAGACAAAAATCACGTTTGAAACTGGAATAGTTTAACCAAAAACAAATATTACTCAAAATAGTACTAAAACTCACGACATAAAATTTATTCGCAGGCAGCTCACGTATAGTTTCTCGGTTCGTCGACTGGTTTTGCACACATTGAAGTTATTCTTCAGGGTGCAGGACTTATTTGTGGTCGCGGCCCACATCTTATATTCTGCACATTTTTATTGACAGGACTTGTTCTCACAATTTTCCGCAATAGAATGGTAGCTTAAAATATTTCCATTTTCCTTTCGGCTTGGTTACCCCTGCACATTTACTTCAATATGGCTACTCCAATATTAGGAAACTCCCAGAGTAATCAAAATTAAATTATTGGTTGATTTTGTTCCATAACAATTTGGCAAATACAGCGATATTTCGATATACTAAATTGCCAATAAATATTAGTTGTTTGTAACTAATTGAAATACATAGAACGATTCAAGGCTTGAAACGTTTCCCTAATTATGTATGAATTACCCTAGTTTCCGCTTTTTTAAATATTAAATTGACGAGATTTATGGAATTAATTAAAAAGAAGTCGTATAATTTTCTTTGAATTTAAATAACCTTAGATTTGTAATATGTACTCGCACTTGTAACAGATTTTCTTTCAGTGAGGTAATAGACGACGGTCGACGACGCTCGAAAGGTACTTTTACTCATTTTATGAAGACTAATTTATAGGTATATAGCCAAAATACAATTCAAAATAAATTGTGAAATACCTATAACCGTTTCAGTGGTCTTATTTAACCTAACGTCAAAAATGATTTTATTCTTATCGTATAGTTTGTAAGGTCGTAGACCAATCTCCATAACCTAAGTGACTTAACATAGCCGTGATCTTCTAAGACGATTTATATTTTCGTTTTCTCCTTTATTTTCATAATGTCGGATTTTCAAATAGTCGCTCTTTCTAATCGTCACCCTTTCGAATCGTCAGAGTACAGTCCCAATGACCATTGAAACTATTTGAAACTCTGAGCTTATCAAAATAAAGATATTTTTGGTTTCTCCATATTGTCTGTCAATATTAAAATGTGCAATATTGGGGACTCGTGTATTTATTGACTATACGAGTATTATTAGTTAGCCTATTTGGTATACTACTAAACTTATCCAAACAGAACGCAATATTTCGTGGATGTAATTACCACTACCCGAAAGATGTTATTGCTGTAGTAACAGCAACTTTATCCGGGTATTATTAAAGTAGGTATTTGTTTGGTAGTAATGGTCTTATTTGGCTAATATGGCTGAACATAGCGATTTCCCTTCTGGGATTCGGGCTGAGTACGGTGTTAAGTTTTATTTTCGGGATTCCGTAAATGTTAGAATTGTAGTTTTGAAAATTAGGAGGCAAGCAAAAAAAAGTTTTCTATTGATTAGGTAAGTTAGATTTTATTCTAATACATTTTCCGGTAAATATGAGCACAATGTTTTTATTTTAAACTTGTGGAGAAGAACTTGTTGGGAAGACTCTTAAATGTAATGTAATAATGTGATAATCTTTACTTTATGCTCCTAAGTTGATTTTATTGCATTAAGAAAGTAGTATGAAAAAGGTTCAGTACTTATCTTTAATGTCCGTTCAATTCAATAAAGAAAATAAATATAGTAAACCAATGTAAAAAAAGGTCAAGTAAATATATTTACAAGTAAAATTACATTGGAAATTTCCATTTTATTGCAAACCGGTGTTTTACATAAATTCCGGTGCAGTTTGCTTTGGACGAAACACATGGAATAAAAGAGCAGTGCTCCAGCTATTTGTTATTCCATCTGGAACAAAGCGGTTTCTAGCCTGAGACTCCCAAGGCTGCCAACTGCAAAGAAAGGAAACTACGATCAGTTTATCCAACTTTATAAAACTTGTTTTAGAAATTAAGCGGCGGGAGTCTATATTTCAAAGTGAAAACTAAAAAGTTATTAAGTTAATATTGCTCTTTTTTATTTTATTTTGTTTTTAAAAGTTTCTATAAATTTAAAACGCAAAACATAGAGCAAAACGAGACTAAACAGGTTTGAATCAGTGTTTTATTCTCTAATAAACCAGCTCACAGTTTTATTGACAGTGCCTCCACTGGGATCTATAGCACTCCGTAGTGATAGAGCGGTAGATGGAAAAGACGTATAAATGCAAATGAGTTATTTTTTGGCCCGACATTCTGTGAATGGCATTCGTCACCGAGTTGTGCCAGCTCTGTTAAACTAGGGCACTGCTATGGCACTGCTAGATGCCACAAACAGTGCACTCAAATCCTTTGTTTCCCCATATTCGTGTTTACGATCTGTGTTTAGGGTTGCCAGGCGTGATAACATGCAATGTCTTAATAACCTTACAAAATATTTGTATAGTTTACAAAGCGAAACGGTATTTTCTCGAAGTAATACTAGAAATCAAAGATTACAAATTCAAAAAAAGAGAATTAAATTAGATAAATAATTCATATCGCATCGCCTCTTAACGACGCGATCAAAATTTATCATATGAGAAAAGCTTCGAATTCGTTAATATAAAAAAAATATGTGATGAATTTTGAAGTAATGGTAAAAATAATTAATAAGACTTACTTATAACCTAATTTTTTATAGGGTAACTAGACTGCTTATGTCAGACTGTTGGTATGTATTCCGATTACAGGGACTTCTAGCTGTAGTAATTTTGTTTCCATTGATATTTTATTTTTAGGATTGCCTCGTTTCGTATATATTTCGGTACTAGGCAACCCTAATTTTATCTCTCTATTGTTGGCAGGAGAGCCAGAACTGAGTTTAGGTGTACATGAGTTACACACTTTTGGCAAGGTATCGCTATAACTGGAATGTTTATGTTTGTGACTTACGTTCTGTTTTTGTTGCAGGTCTGAAACCGGAGGAATGTTCATAAAGGGTGAGTTTTTACTGGCGAAATATGAAATACCATTTTAGGCCCCTTCACGACGCACACATATGTGAGTCTCTTACAAGTATCTCATATAAAAGAGTACTTGGAATGTTCTTGCAGTTAATTGCGTCAGTATATAATATTTTCTCGTGGGAAAACACCACAATTCGACAAAAACAGTCGCGGTCTAACCCGGGTGGCATCGAGCACTGACAAGATATGTTATATTTGTTCATATTTAACTGTCAAAAATGTAAACCCAAATCACTTTACTGAAGGTGCTTTTAGTTTATGTCCCTTCTGAGCTTATTAAAACTCTGCTCAGCCCGATAGGGCAATAAGCGTTTCTATATTTATAGGTATGTATGTAATGACAAAAAGCTCTAAAAAATCTGCCAAATCTAGATTTCTTTTAACCCGATAAAAATATGTCTTGTCACGCGCGAAATTTTATGTTACTCTGGCAGTTCTGTGTTGCTCGTAGCATCTAGTTAAACATCATTTTGATAATTTCTTTTCTTTGTCTTGCATAACCACAGCTGCGTAAACATATAATTTGTACTCCTTTTAAATAATATTTTGTCGTAAATTATAACTTGGTTAGTAACAAGGCTCACGTTTCCGTGGTTTCAATGCCCTTCTTAGCGAAAAGTAATTATAATTTCCGCGGGCCCTGGAAGGGTTCCCCTGTCAAAACTTCCCTCATTGTCCCCCTTTCCTGGGAACTTGTTAAAGGGATTTCTTTATTTTTTGTTTCCAAGTATTTGCTTCTTTTCGGAAGTTGTTTTAAAGGGTTCATGATGCCTGTTGATCGAATTTTTCAAGTTAATTTATCTTGTTAATATCGTCTAGTCTATAAAGGGTGATTGTACTGAACGCTAAAAGAGCTTCCTCTTTTGCCAAGAAAGTGTTACATATTCAATTCAGGAATGTGCTAAAAAGAGTTAGGTTAGAGGTAACCTCAATCGAAAGGGTTACTTGAGTGATTGATGAACGAAAGGAATAAGTCTGGATCGTATCTAGGGTCTCTGCCAACCCTTATATTATAACTGTGTGGCGGCGCGCCATATACTACCTACGTCATTAGAAGAGCGACCAATTAGAAGCCGAGGCCTGAAACGCGCTATCAGCGTTTTCGCAAGACATTGAACAAATACAAGTTCCAATGAAGTACAGTTGGACCGCGGTCCCCGGGCTTACCACCATTCCCGGCGGAAGATCTTCCCTTTGCCTCCACAACTGTAAAAAGGAGTTACTTTTACCCGACTGCGAAGGTAGGGTTTAGTTTTTCACGCGTATCTGTGTATGTATGTATGTATGTGGTGTTCTTTATACCCCTCGAATTATTCAAACGGTTGGATGGATTTTAAAGAATGATGTGTCTATCGATTCGTTTCAACCGTGCGATAGTTATAGGCTAGGTTTTGTTTTAACAAAATCATAATGGCGGCTGAAAAATGAAAATGGTTGTAGACTAGGTTTTGTTTTAACAAATCAAAATGGCGGCTTAAAAATACAAAGTGGCCATAGATACGAAAACATTTTTTTGCGTACCATATTAAATGGCACATCAATAGATAGGTCCTTCAAAATTCAGATGATGTTTCTTAAACCATTTTTCATAAAACTAAAAAGTCTTCAAAAAAAAGTAAAGTTAAAAAAAAAACTAAAAACCCGACTGCTTAAAAAGCGAACTAAAAAGATAAAAAAAGATGATAGTTGCTTGTATAATTAAAATCCTCTTTGTCTGTAAATAGTAGGTACTTTAGTTGCGCACACATTAATGTTTCAAGAAGGTACGGTGAAGTTTGATATATTGATTTTGAAACACAAGCGTAGGTCAGTTAAAAAAAGCCTGTTTTTCAATTGTTTTTGTGATTTACTATTCATGAAAGGTTGGCATACTCGCTCGTATAGAACGAATGGCATTTCCAAGTCTTAAATGTCGTCTTCTAACGCTACAGCCTTCATAAATACTCTATATTAAAATAACAGGCCCCTATCGCACTCTTTGATTCCAAATTAAGATATTTTTGGGTCGTGAAATCAATTTTTCAAACGATAAATTTTCTTCTCTGTTCATCTAGCTTTTCAGGTGATATTCATGAATTCTGTCCTGTACATACACCAGGGAAAAACGTCAAATTATTATGCTAAATATGTCGCCAGCTGTATTTGACGTATAAAAGGTCTAAAAGCAGCTTTCCAAATCAGGGATCGGAAACCGGTTTATTTTTCAAACCGGTTTCGGTCATTGACCCCAAACCGAAATCGATTCAGGTTTTAGGTTTAGGTTACCGGTTTTAACCGGGTTAATCGGAAAAGAGCGGTTTTCTTAGAAACCGTTCTTGCTGAACACAATTAACCGGTTAATTTGAGAAAAATGCCATCTTTTTTTAATAAACATGATTTAACAGAGTTGACGCTTGTCTGAACTTTAGTGAACTGAACAGTGCATTAAAACATTTTTTTTATTTGTGTCTGACTATGACTATGACTACGTATAGGTAATGTATATGTTATAGTCTGTGTCTAAGTTGAGTGTGGCTGTGTCTGAGTCTGTGTGTGTGTCTTTGATTTCTTAATAATTATTCAATGCAACCCGGCTATGACTGTGCCTAACTGTCAAGTAAATACCATGACTGTGTTCTTAGAAATATGTTTTATTTTGTGTTTCTGAAATTTGTGCCGATTTTATAATGATTTATTCAAGTACGTCAAACAATCACATAATTTTCTCGTAGTGTGGACGCTTATTTTAGTAATTAAATAATGAAATACTCATTAACTTGTAAGATCGCGCGGATTTAAATGGATTAGTTACTGATGAATGTGAAACGAAATTATTTCTTTTGACTTTTTGACATTTTATATACATCAACCTGGCAAATACTATGACTATTGGATCTTAAAATATGCAGGTTTATGCGTAGACTTTAGTGTCGATTTTGATATGATCTACTGAACTACCTCAAAAAATAAAATTATTTTCTCGGAGTGTGGACGCTTATTTTAGTTATTAAATACTGAAATACTCATTAACTTATAAGATCGCGCGGATTTAAATGGATTACTTACTGATGAAAGTGAAACGAAATTATTTATTTTGACTTTATGACATTTTTTAAACATCAACCAGGCAAATACTATGATTATTGCATTTTTAACTATGCAGTTTTATGCGTAGTCTTTAGTGCCGATTTTGATATGATCTACTGAACTACCTCAAAAAATTAAATTACTTTCTCTAAGTACGGATCTCTTTTTTTAGTCATGAAATACTAAAATTTTAATTATCTTACATGAGTACACCGATGAAAATGGATTTGAATGAATGTGCCTTACAGCTTAGTAACCGCTAGAATTATTTCGAACCTAAAATATGCAAAAATAATTATGTGATAACGAATTTTATGGCAGAAATATGTGTAAATGAGTTTTGAGCAAATTTAGGAATGATCTGTAGAAAAACTTAAAAAAATATATAAATATTTTCTCATAGTGTGGACGCTTATTATAGTGATAAAATACTCATTAACTTGTAAGATCGCGCAGATGTAAAATGATTACTTACTGATGAATGTGAAACGAAATTATTTATTTTGACTTTCGGATAATATTATACATCAACCTGGCCATTACTAATATTTGATCTTAAAAATATGCAGTTTTATGCGTAGACTTCAGTGCCGATTTTTATATGATCTACTGTACCTAAAAAAATAAAATTCCTTTCTCCAAGTACGAACCTCTATTTTAGGAATAAAATACTAAAATTTTAATTATCTTCAAGAACGCCGATGAAAATGGATTACTAATGAATGTGCCTTACAGCTTATTAACCGCTAGAATTATTTTGAAATTAAAATATGTAAAAATAATTATGTGCAAACGAATTTTGTGGCAGAAATATGTGTAAATGAGTTTTGTGCTAATTTAGGAATGATCTGTTGAAGTACCTCAAAAAATCAAATTATTTTGTCGTAGTGTGGACGCTTATTTTAGTAATTAAATACTAAAATACTCATTAACTTGTAAGATCGCGCGGATGTAAATGGATTACTTACTGATGAATGTAAACCAAATTATTTATTTTGACTTTTGGATATTTTATATAATATGTACATCAACCTGGCAAATACTATGACTATTGGATCTTAAAATATGCTGTTTTATGCGTAAACTTTAGTGCCGATTTTGATATCAACTACTATACTACCTTAAAAAATAAAATTACTTTCTTTAAGTACGGACCTCTATTTTAGGAATAAAATACTATAATTTTAAATATTTTGCAAGAGGACGCCGATGAAAATGGATTACTAATGAATAGCTTAGTAACCGCTAGAATTATTTTGAACTTAAAATATGCAAAAATATTTATGTGAAAACGAATTTTGTGCCAAAAATATGTATAGATGAGTTTTGTGCTAATTTAGGTTAGGAATGATCTGTTGAAGTACCAACCTTAAAAAAATCAAATTATTTTCTCGTAGTGTAGACGCTTATTTTAGCAATAAAATACTTAAATACTCATTAACTTGCATATTTAAACTTTTTTGCCAAGATGTGTTAATATTTTTTACGAATAATACCAAAGCATAATTTAAAATTAGTTATTAATAACGCTAATTTTAATTTCATCAGTACGAGGAACTCTAAAAATAATTTAAATTTTCTTGAAGTATACAGTAATATTATTGTAGTACAATAATAACACAATACTTGTCTTAGTTGAAAATTGCTTCAGAAAGCAGTGGCATTAACACGTACTCAGAATTTATAATAAACGTATTTTTGCGGCAGCATAATATAAATAACTCGCGACGGACGTGGATGGAGCGGAGCGGCAACATCGCAACGGCCGTCGTCGGACGTCGTCGCGATGTTGCCGCTTCGACGTGCCGTGCGCCCGGTTTACTGTGGCTAAAACCGGTTTAAAATTTCGTTCTTTATCAAAAACCGGTAACCAGAATGATTTTGGTTTGTTTCATTAAGTTCCATCTATTAACCGGTTAATTGGGGAACGGAATAAAACCGGTTTTTAGAGCGAAATAAACCGCTATTTCAAAACCGGTTCCGATCCCTGTTCCAAATAGCCTGAGCTTATTTGCTTCTCTTTTATCGCTACCTACTTGAACAATTATTTCAAAACGTTGCGAACTCGCTCTTAAATCTTAGTTATTACGGTTTCTTTTCTGGTTCATAATTTAACTACTTGCATTAAACTCGGAACTGGCTTCAGCGGAGGAAAAATGAAAACTTGGGATATTTACATTTTTAAATTGATGTAGAGGAGGAGCGTTGACTATTTGACTACGTCCTGAGATATTCGTAGGTAATTTCCTTACAAAATAGTTTTTCTACGAATAAACAATGATTGTATTTGAAAATGGAAATAGCATTAATAGATGGCGTAAATCGAACCAGTGTTATTCGACTAGGAAAGCCGCCATCTTGGATTTCAGGTACAAGGAGTAATTTTTATAACTGCTAATTCAGCGATGTCCAAAAGTCTAGAAAAGCACTATTAGCAAATTGCCTCTCCCCTCAAAAACTAGAGCGATATTTCAGTTTCTTTCCTAGTCTATATTCGGATAAGAAATTAGGTCCAAACCGCTTCGCTAGGAATTTTCTGTTTGTTTAGATCATAAATAAACCAAAAAGTCTTTATTGTACGCAAACTCTTCAAATCATTACGATAATAACACAGTTTTTAAAACGCGCTAAGGAAATTAATTGTTGCGTCGTATCTTACAAAATACTGCATTGGGATTTTGAATTTTCACCCTTTATGCTGCCGAGTAAAGATAACTTAAGTAGATACATTTACTTGAAAGAGTACACTTATTTTAAGTGACTGTTTACAAAAAATATACTCTTTCGTTAGGTCGTTGAAGCCGTGTTATTGCGTTATGGCCAGTATTTTTCTCGGCTCATTTGTTTTAATGCTTAATTAAGGAAAGCTGGGTTTCGCCGTCCCATTCAAATTTAATGTAATACCCTATTTCCTTTTTGCGACGCGACGATGAAAAAGTAAGTCAGGGCCGGCTGGTTCAAATATTAATGGATTCAAAGAAATATGGTGCTAGGTAAGAAGATTTTAGGTTTCAGTTTTTTAGTCTTTCCGAGAACCATACAATCCTTCTTGTAGGTGTATGCTGAATTCAAATACTATTGTATAACAACATTATCTGTTGAGCTTACACAGTGAAAATGTATAAAGCGTAAGTGCTGAATTATGGGTACGTTTTTGCGTATGAAATAGAGCTAGTTTCATAATAAACACTGTGCCTCTGTATGTACTTTATCGACGTTTTGGTCGGTTCACAGTATTATTTAAAATATATAATTAATTACGTTTAGTTTTTTAAAAGATTGATCGTTATTATTATTATACACATTTTTTAGAAAGAACGATGCGAAGTGGAGTAGTAGAGTGGTACTACTAGTAAATAATGCTTACTAACAAACAGTTGTAAAATGTCCTAGTCCTGAAATGAAATATATTTATTTGCTAGAAATGTGGTACAGTAAGCTGACGAATGAGGTGACCCCCCCGAGGCGCCGTTAAGCGCCATCTATCGCTACAAAGGGGCAGAAAATAACGAACTAATGGCTAATAAAACTTCACCAGTGTAGTTAAGAATGTGTTGACTTATTTCAACGGTTACAGCGTGGCGAAAGTAGCGTGGCGTGTCGGCGGGGGGGTCACCTCATTCGTCAGCTTACCGTACATATTAATTACAGATGGTATAGTTAGAAAAGTTTCTCACATTTCGCCAGACTTGGCATGCAAAAATTGAGTCCATGTGTAAAATTGAGTCCTGGGTCCATGCCTGTGTTTGGCGCTGGATGTCCCCAGGCCTATCCTGCAGATGGGGTTTTAATTACCGGCGCCTGGCCGGAGCATTCCTCTAGGACTCCATTTACCATCGGAAATACCTAGCTCTTCCATCCCCTCTAAATATTCCTATAACTGGGTAGTAACAGCTACTTGTTAGTTAGTGCTTGTATGCCAGGTCTGTACGTTGAGCAACTTGGTCATTTGTGTAGTTAGCCATTTTGCTATCTAGTTAACCTAACATCGTCTCGAATGTTATTTGATTAATTATTTGTAATGTAGACTCGTAATGCCTATTGTAGTTTCAAACACACTTTTACTACTTACTACGTTAACAGCTGACTGCTAGACTAATAAGGCTTATCATTGAAAGAAAGGATTTGGGGATCGTCTTGTACGTGATTGACGGCCCCGTAGCCTAGTTGGTAGTATATCTGCCTACTGAGCACAGGGTCGCGGGTTCGAATCCCGCCCAGGGCAAACATTCGTGTGATGAGCACTTGTGTTTGCCTTGTGTCTGGATGTTGTGTATTTATATATGTATGTATCAGCTGTCTGACACCCATAGTACAGACAGGCTCTGCCTAGTTTAGGTTCAGATGGTCGTGTGTGAGATGTCCCACATATTTATTATTTATTTATTTATTTATTTATAGGGAGAGCTGGTCTAGTTCTAAACTGGGATCACGATACTTTATTTTTTTCATCATCATCATTTCAGCCGAAAGACGTCCACTGCTGGACAAAGGCCTCCCCCAAAGATCTCCACAACGATCGGTCCCGCGCTGCCCGCATCCATTATTTTTTTACAAGCATTTATTTGTATAACTTCTTATAAACTGCTAACTACTTCTCAAGTTATCATCTGAAATTAGATCAATATCTGACAATAATTTATTTTTTCTTTTTACATATTTTTTTCCATTACATAATTGGTCTGTAAGATTTTACTGATCTGCTGTTCCGTGTTCATTTTTTAAATTGGTTAATAAATTGACAAATAAATATACGTTTACAGGCAATAACAGAATATTTAAAGAGCTATAGACTGTCTAATTTCTGTAAGAATTAATTTAAAAGCCTACGTGATAGGCTTGGTGGTTGTTGGTGCCAATTTATCCTCGTCGCTGGCTGAGCGAAAGTCGGACACGGAGCTTGTAATTAAAACCCTTTTTTAAATTAATGATCTCCAGTAACGACACGACATATTTCTTCTCTTTTGTTGTGTACGAGTACTTGTACTAGCTTTTGTTAAACACTTCTATACTCCTTAAAAAGTCAAGTTTTCACCATTATTTAGTTGGAAAGGTATGACACTACAGTAGTGTTGCTACTTTTTTCATTTCTACTATTTTTGATAGACTAATATAAAATCGTATCAACCCAACCCTTGCAGTAGTTATGAGATGAATATGTAGCATTTTTTATTTTACATATAAGGCAGACGACAAAAACATAGCTACAAATAAAAAACTTATCCACGAGACTAGTTCCCACATAGATTAAAGTAATTATAATTTATGTAAACAGTTATCCAAAATATTCGTGTAGTTGCTAAACGTTATTTATAATAAAACTTCGGTGGCTTTATAATCTCTGGCTGGCTAGTTATTTTCATGTACCAGGGTGACATGAAACTGCGGTGATGTTCCAAAGACTCCATAAAACGCGTCAGTGGCAATGGAGGCCGTACATCCTTCAGTTCGGCTCGTACCCTCGTTAAAACCGTACGTGCGCTGACTGAGTGATCTACTTACAGCGACAGATATGAGACGTAAGAGACAAGTTCCTTGCGAATGTGAGTTATAACATTTCATAATAAGACTGTAGTTAGGATGGGGTACCATTCCGTTAAAGTAAATAAGTAATTTGTTCATACTTGACATAAATACATAGTTTTTCTAAGGTTTTTCTTTTACGCCTGACAAGTCCAGGATTTAAAGGTTTTTTGCCACAGAATGTGACAGGTGACGGTTTGATATAATAAAAAGAGTCGCTTTTTGTAATAATGCATTGCATGTTTTAATATAAAATTAATATTGTGTAGACACTCGTAAAAGCTTTTATTTCCATGAAATAAAAACAGCAACAACCGTTACACCTTGCCAACAAACTGAAAAGCTACGCCGTAGACAACAGCTACGATCCGTAGCTTCGTAGCACGTGCTAGTGCTGAGTATATTAAGTGTGTTAAAAAATATGTTTTACGCCGTTAGTTAAAATTTGGCCACGGCAAGTTTGTCGCAGAGTTCCTTCACACTACTTTTAAGTAAAGTTTACTGAACTACTCTTTAATGATAAAAGACTGTTATTTTGTCGTCTGAGTAAAATAACAGTCTCTATTTAAGTAACCGTTCCGTACTAAATTGGATTCCGGAATGGATTTTACTTGGGAATTGCATTAAAATCGAAACGTTTCAATATGTAAATTAGACAGACATTGATTCTGTAATTTTATGTCTGAGTTCGTCTTGAAACTTATAATTGGAACAGATAATGGAAGGACTAGTGTAGTAGTGGAGCGAAGCATTTATTAATAGAATTGAGACGGTATTAGTAAGGATTCAGAATAGGTATAGGTATACAGACAATTTAACGAAAAGAAAAAAAGAACCTTATTTGTAACTATATTTTTGTCGTCTGCCTTTTATGTAAAATCAATATTAAATTATTTACAAATAAAAAATGATACAAATCTACGGCCTCTTTGTTTGTCAACCTCATGGGAATGTTATTCTGCACTGTTTTTTTTTTTTAGTTTTGCAATAAAGTTTATTATATTCTCTCCGCAGTAATAAGTCTGTTACGAGTAGGTACCCTCCAATAGAGGCTCAAGCCCATAGGACCTATTTAGTTAAACTTTACTAGCTTAGCCAGCATCTTACTTAATTAAGCTTTACCAGCAGCTTACGACAAAATTATACTTGAATTGAAATGTTACTTATAAATATACATAAAAGAAAGCAATCAAGAATATTTTTTTGGGTGAATTTCTTTTAGATTATCAAAAAGCTGGTAAAAACTATACTTACGAGCCTAAACCAAGTGCAATGTGTGATTGTTTTTATAAGCGATAACGCTAAGTGTTGGTGTTGTTATATCCATAACCACAGATAATATAATACTAGTTACACTAACTATCGGCATGAATTTTCTCACTGTCCTACACGTGTTTAAAAGGGCGGCTTTCTGTAAGGAAATGTAAAGGCTGTCTTTAAGGTTTAGTACCTTTTTATTATTATTGCAGCAAATACAACCTTTTGTGCATGCTATCTGTCATTCCGGAGCAAAATGAAGCTTTTGATGATGTCTGTACCAACTCCCGTCTTATATTCCTCTTGCTGACAAAGGAGTCAGACGGGCGTAACTGTTATAACCGTGACTGCTGTACAGGGCGGAACTACAATATGTGGGGCCACTGAATCCTTTGGCCTCGAGTCTTCGAATTGACTAAAGTAATCGTCTACTATGAAAAGAAATTGAAAACGGTTTTTAACTTACTTAAAACAAGAAATTATAATTACCTAATTATATCAGTTTAACATACAAAAAAAAACTGTATTACGACATGTGATTATTAACTTGTCCTGTGCCAGTACACAAGACGTGAATAAAGTTGTGAAAAACGGTGCTTTTGAGGATTATTTAATCCAGGGATTAAACAGTGGAGTTTACCTACTTTGCCAACAACAACTTGTCTGCCATAGCAATACCTTAACTCAATTTCTTATTGTATAGTACTTTTCCAACAACAACTTGTCTGCCATAGAAATACCTTAACTCAATTTCTTATTGTATGGCGCTCAGACCAAAAACCAGTTGTCTGAATAAAATAAACAAACTGAATGACATAATTAAAATTAACAACAAGCTTCTAAGAGTTCCATACCCAGAGCCTTTAAACAGATTATAAAAAGAGGCCTTAGTAAAATAAATAATCTGTGGACTGTTCTATCACTGGACTCTAGTAAAATTAATAAAAACTTTGCAATGTTCGAGGCCCCGGGGCTCCGAGGCCCTTGTATTTTTGCAACCCTGCCTCCGTACCTCTGCGCTGCTGTTACCCGTCTGTACGTAGTTACCATTCGCCTTCTCCGAGCTCTGTTATGATACGTTTTCATGCTTCATGCCCTATAATTCAATATAACGACTCTGAACTAGACTAACGAGGTAGGAAGCCTTCACAAGAGGCCATTTTGGTTTTGTTATGGTTGAGTAATCAAATAAGTGTATGTTAGGCGTATCTGGGATAAGTTACGTTTGTTGTCTTGTTTTCGCCACCGATGTTCTCGGAATGTTCATTTACGAAACTTCCATAAAAACAGACACAAAGCGAATCCTAATAATTAATTAACCTTTGATAAATAAATTCAAATGGTTTTTATTTTAAGGAAGATTTTATAAAACTACTTTTTGACGTGAAGGCTAATAAATACCAAGGCCCAGACTGTCCATGGTTGGTCGTTATATAGAATAGGGTATTTTTGTACCGATTTGATAAGGTCAAAAAAGTCTGTTTAAAGACAGAAAAACGACTAACAGGGGTAAAGCAAAAAGATCAATATTTATTTATTTAGGTACACATGAGTACCACATTCAACTTAACTCGACTAACACCTATATTTTTACACTGACAGTGAATTTTTACTTAGTACTCACATAACTATGACAATTATAGATGGAAACAATGTTCGTCAGCTCGCTGTATTAATAGCTTTTCAATATGATTTTAATGATATGTGATTTAATAATAATTTGTCTAACGAATGGGTTTACGGAGGGAATGTAAAGCTTACTAATGGACGTGACCTTTGTTAAGGGCTGTCTGTTATACAACGAGTTACGAGATGAAACATGAAACTATGTGGAATATTCAGTTCACATATCAGACCCATGTTACGATATGTTTTAGGCTTTTAAGCCTAGTTGATAGCCATCCTTCAAGAGTCGCGGACGCGATTCCTGCCCAGTAGGCCTACTACTAAGTAGCGACGGGCTCGAGAAGCTGTCAAACGCGACATAGTGACATTAGAGCCATAGTAGTTCTGTCAATATGTCGCGTTTGACAGCTTCTCGAGCCTGTGGCTACTTACATAGTAGGCCTACAGATCACACATTCGTGCGATGAGCACTTGTGTTTGCCTCTTGTGAATTCCGTAATGAAATCCTCTCCACTGCGCTCCTTTCTGTTTGAGCTGACCCTACAGACTGATTCAGCTTGAATAGTAGAGTAGGGGCTTTAATGAATGTACACATTACCATATTGATTCCTTACATAAAATATAAATGCAAAAGTATTTGTTTCTTTCTTGTGCTTTCATGCATGCTCCTAATGAACAAGCTAACACTGAACGGATCGAGATAAAGAAATGTCTTGATTTATTGACAGTTTATGCGTTTATGTATTGGTGCTCAAACGGCAGTTTTTTTGTATTTAAACTATTATCTTTTCTCTACGATAGATTATTGCAGTCTTAAAAAGAAATCCACTTCTCAATATTCGTCTAATGAACATTTCAGAGAAATTGTACATCGATACTGAAACTTTAATCCAACCATACCTAGTCTAGCGTTTTCTTCTATATTTCCTCAATGTAGTATCGACCGCGCAACTTGGCACCGTTACAGTCCGTGCCATCGTGGCTTGTGTCGTCATCAAAGGGTAGCCTAGCTCTATCAAAAAAGTATTCTAACCAAATGAAAAAAGTTTTGCTCGCGCTCTAATAACAGTGTTTGGGCTAGTCAAACTATAATATTAGACAGAGCACGCACGCAATTTTAAATAACTTTTAATTACCTATCGTCATAAAATCATAACCCTATCTTAGATAGAGCATAGTTTCAATTTCCACTTCTCGTCTTGGTATGTTCTAAGATTGATTTGAGTTTCGTTCTAAATTATTATCAACTATTCTTCTTTCATTATTTTGGTTGTAAGAAGTCAAGGATTTGCTCGCAGGATCTCTAATGCTGTTTTACTCTAAACTAGACGTGCGGCGTCCTAAATGATTTCTATTTTCGTCTATTGACTTTGATTTCAACGAGAAACTGCCACGTGCCATTCAAAATGTATCACCTTTTTATTTATATCATTACTAGGTTTTTTCATTAGAGAGAGTCGAGCTTTTGAGATAATTTATAATTCATTTAATACAAGCTTTCCGCCCCGTGGCTCCGCCCGCGTTAACAGGCTTTCCCGTGGGAATGAGTTACTTTCCCGCAATAAAACGTAGTCTATTTGTTAATCCAGGGTGTCAGCTAACTCCATACCAAATTTTATTTAAACCGCTCCAGCCGTTTAGACGTGAAGAAGACATACTCACAAACTTTCGTCTTTATAATATTAGTGTGAAGTGTGATAGGTGGTGACTGGTGATAGTGTGAGGTGTGATTATTTAATAAGCCATATTTAGAATAATTATGAATCTTACATTGACGTACTCGCTTTTTGTCAGTATCATGCATGAGTATCTTAGGCGTTGTCCTAATAGAACGCGACTACGCGACCATCGCAAGTTCGCGCGAACTCGCGACTGTCAAATGTATGAAGAAATCGTTCAATCGCGCGATCGTCTATTAGGACACCTATTCGACTTCAATAGGTTTGATCGCGCGTTCGTACGAGTAAAATTCGCGCGAATCGCGTAGTCGCGTTCTATTAGGACAACGCCTTATTGTCCTCTATTTTCCCAGGCGCGTTGCAACCGTGACCGTGGGGGCGACATGAGCGCGGGCGCGCTCCGGACGGACGGTGCGGGCGACTCCACGCCCGGCTCCGACGTCGCTGAGCGCATCACGCGACTCTTCCCCAAGTGCCGGCCCAAGACCATGCAGCACCCACACGACAGGTGAGAGCGAGACAGCTGCACGTAAGAGAGAGACGGACAGTGCGGGCGACTCCACGCCCGGCTCCGACGTCGCTGAGCGCATCACGCGACTCTTCCCCAAGTGCCGGCCCAAGACCATGCAGCATCCACACGACAGGTGAGAGCGAGACGGCTGCACGTAAGAGAGAGACGGACGGTGCGGGCGACTCCACGCCCGGCTCCGACGTCGCTGAGCGCATCACGCGACTCTTCCCCAAGTGCCGGCCCAAGACCATGCAGCATCCACACGACAGGTGAGAGCGAGACGGCTGCACGTAACAGAGAGACGGACGGTGCGGGCGATTCCACGCCTGACTTCGAAGACGTCGCCAAGAGCATCGCAATAAACAAGCACCGGCGGCTTTTCTACAGGCAGAAATCCTGCGTTGCTCAAGGCCAAACAAGCCTAAACTATAACCCAAAGACAAAACATTGGCCGCCCTTTTGGATTATTTGACACTTTTCCAGCCCCGATTTTTGTTGTCTAGTCATAGTGCGAAACATGTGGCTGTGATTTTAGCCATTGACTCCCTGAAAGAAGACTTTTTTAACCCCCGACGAAAAAGAGGGGTTTATAAGTTTTATAAGTGTTACAAGTTTGACGTGACTGTCTGTCTGTGGCATCGTAGCTCCTAAAAGGATGCGCCGATTTTGATCTAGTTTTTTTTTGTTTGCAAAGTGTCACAATCGAGAGTGTTCTTAGCTATGATCCAAGAAAATATCTTCAGCCATTTGAAGATTATCAGCTCTTTTCTAGTTTTTGAAAGGATCAAGTAACGGGTTTGTGTCGGTGGTTATTAATTTTTTTAATTTAGTTTTATTAACTTCTAAGATCTTCTAATCACAAAATAAAAAGTTTCCAGAAAGTCCACTCCCGCCGTCCTTGAAATTAACTACCTAAACTTGGTTGACTCCTTGAAAAACGTGTATCGTCATTTTTGTGTTGTGTTTAAACAGCCAAATACACTACAACAGTAATAAGAACACTTATCCATGTTGTTAATAATCGCGAGAGCGACGACTGCACGTGGTTCTAGCTTGTATAGAGCGTGGTCTGAGCAGCATGTAAACGCAATGATCAATGTGTGCGTAAAAATATGGCGCTTAGTTTCGAGTGGGCCATCTGTCTAGGCGCGCCGCGCGCCACCGCTATTCGTAATTTGTGTTCTAATGTTGTGATTATTGTTTCAGACTGAGCTCGACGCTAGAGGTGCGCGAGGGTCGGGAGAACATGGTGAACAACGCGTCCTCGGACGAGGATCGGAACGACAGCCAGCTCGTCATCCTCAACGCCAAGGGCGGCACTTACAAACTTAGGGATTCTAGGTGAGAGGAAAATACTAAGGATGCGATCCTGTGGAGTTTCTTCGGCGGGTTCTTCTACACAGCAGCGCACACATTGCGCGAACCTGCAAGTTCTGTATAAACTGATATCACATCGCCCCTTTTAGATGTTTTGATCTCTTTTTTTATTGCTTAGATGTACATTTGTTTGAGACGAGAGCCGGTCTTGGTTTGAGCAAAGCTTTTTAACTTCTTTTTGTTTTTTTTATTATTATTTTCTTTGGTAAGATACACTGCCAGTAGGTATATGCAAAATCTTTCGCGAATCCATGTTCGGTACTGCTCGGTCTCTACTCCTAAAGATGCTCCGTGGTGGGGCAAAACACGTGTAGTACTGTAGTTAGTGCAGATATGCTTTGGGATTTTCGTGATTATTTAATTTTTGCACAGTTTACGTTAACTTAGCTCGTACTGATAAAGCGTGCCACTGCTCGGAAATATCGGGGTTAGTAAGTAAGAGTATTCACCCTGATTTCAGGATAGGCTCAAGCCCTTCGGTGTAGACGTATATGAGCTGTTAATGTAGTAAGAGAGAATAACTATCGTAGTACAAAATACGTGAACTGTTCCAATTGGTTGAAGCATAATATGTTGTCTGCTGCTATAGGTGAATAAGAGGTATGTGGGGACTGGGGACATCTCACACACACGGCTGACTGACCCTCGACTAGTCAAAGCTTACACTGTGGGTATCAGACAACTGATATACAGATAGATAAACAACATCTAGCCACAAGGGAAACACAAATGTTTGTAGTACGGCCTCCTAACCGTAGGCGGAATCGATTGTTAACAATCTGCCAGTACATAAAGTTTAAGTTTAGTTAGGTTCTTGAATGGCGGCCGTGCACCGAAAGACGTGGTTTGGGCAGGCTCCCCAAGAGGTGGACCGACGATCTGGTGAGGGTCGCGGGAAGCCGCTGGATGCGGGCAGCGCAGGACCGATCAATGTGGAGATCCTTGGGGGAGGCCTTTGTCCAGCATTGGACATCTTTCGGCTGAGATGATGACCTAAAGTTTATATTAAGTGATATGAATCTCTAAAATTGTTTTAGTGGGTATTCATTAAATGGCTAGCCCTAGACCGACTCCGAATATTCCAGGAAATTTTCAACTTTAAGTGTTGCCGAAGACGAAAACAGTTCATATCTATTTCAGTTGTTATGATTTCTAACATCACTGTTGACGGATTCTTGTTGTTAACAATGTAAATAAAAGTCAAATCGAAACCTATCCCATACGTAGAAATAGGTTTGGCCATTTATAAGCCACAATTTCGCCAATAGGAGCCCTAACATACGTCTTCAATTACGTTAACTGGGCCATAAATATATTTTCTCGTTACCAGGATAATAGAAATAGCGGGAGGTCGGGAGTTGTATTCGCAGAGCCGAACGAAGGCTGTGCGCAAGCTGCGACATAGCAACACGCACAAACACAATATGAGGAACAAAGTGAGGTCGCTGAACAAAGATACTATCACCGACTACGCCATTGAAAACCAGAACCATACTCATGAGGTGAGTTTAACGCTTGAATAAGAGGTCGGATTGAAACAGCGTACAGTTCAGAGCGTAATTTTAGTTTCGAGCGTTAGTTGAAAACTACTAAATTCACTAATAAGGATGAGAGGTATCGAATCGCCGAATAGTGGCAGAAAATAATAAATTCTCTAGGCTATTTTCTACAGTATAAAGATTCATGAAAAATGTCTATGGTCGTGCTAAGACACCACATGAAATGATACATATAACTAACTGTTCGATTACATAATGAGTTTTTGTTCACTTATTCGAGTGATATACGATTTTCACTAAATATTTTAAAATGAATCCAAGCTTTATATTAATCTCTCAAAAATTTGAAAGCAATTAATACTGTACGAATAATTTCAATAGACATATTTATTTATTTTTTCCAGATACCCCTCCACAGGATAAGCAACGCAATGATGAATAATGAACCTAAGAAAATGATATCAAGGCACACCTCGCCTACTTACACGAACGGGGATAGAGAGCCCATAGAAAACATGGGTATCCCTAGGACTTGCTCCCCTATACTGGACCCCCATAAAACGAATGACGTCAGCACTAAAAGCAGTCCCATAGCGGTAGTTGCTGACGGGGAAGTCGTTGTTTTTGACGACAACGACGACTGGAAAGGTGATTTTCTTTTGTTTAATGTTATGTTTTGTGACAGGATTATAGGCCTTCACTTTGCTGTACTAAGGACAATTTGTTTTTAAATTGAATACACCTATTATAATATTAAGTCTTGTTGAAAATCTACAATTTTTAACGAAACGACATAAAAAAGTTCCGTTGGTTGCGTACAGAAAATTTGCTGTGACCAAAAATACGCATTTCCTTTGCTACCAAGGCATTGTACGAAGCAACTAAATCTTGTCATCACTTCTTCATTTCTAATATTTTTCGCGTAGTTTAGAAAATACTAGAAATTCGCAAACAGACTACGTAAACATGTATAAAACTTGAGTTGAGTTTGTTGTTGCTGTTAATTTCGACACCACATCTCACATTCTTAGATTTTCGCGGTTGTTAATTGCACTAACACACATTTTCACGGGTTTACTCCAGTTCCGCCGTGACCATGATCGGTGTAACCCGGTCGAAATATCGGTAGGCTCAATTAAAAACTAAATCGTGGAGAAAACCCGTGCAAATGTGTGTTACCACATCTCATACTTTGCTTTGGAATTTGGTTTCTTTTTTACCTGTTTATTTATTTTCTTGTGAACCTTTGCTATCTCTATTCATATCCTCAGTATCGAAGCTAACAATTTCAATCATAATAACTACATTCTTGGATAGCCATGTTTCAATGCTAACTTTCCTCATGGTCCAAGAAAACAAGGTCTGACAATTAGACCACGTGACTGACACAAGCCTACGTCATTTTGCGCTGTTCATCCTTGTCTATTACACGCATTCGACAAGGATGAACAGGCAAAATGACGTAGAAATGACGTAGACTTGTGTCAGTCACGTGGACTAATTGTTAGACCTTGTTTTTTTGGACCATGACTTTCCTCATCCCATTAACCGTTCATATTTACAGATCTGTTTTTCTTTCTCTTTTATTTCCAGTGATATTGAATTCTGTGTCTCTAGGTCTTCGAATGGACCCCGAAGCTAGTGACAATGAGATAGATTTGACTGTAAAAAGGACCTTAGACAATATTAAAAATGGTGATAGTGATGTGATGAACAATAAGAGTGAAGTTAGCTGTGATGGTGGGAGTGAATCGACGCCTTCCCGTGGGGGCGACGGAAGACTGAGTGACGCGAGTCCTTCGGGGGTTTGGTTGTCGGGGGATGAGGATAAGGGGAGAGTGACCAGGGTGATAGGAGAACTGCCAATAGCGGAGTACGAGGGTTCGCCGAGAAGATACGGGATTGGACAGAAACCTGCTACTACTAAATCTCCAAGGCCTGGGTTTCCACAGGTGGGTTGTCTAAGATTATCTTAAATGAATTTGCACTGTCCCTTCAGGTAAAAACGCCCGTACCCGCCGGCGGGGGCGCGGCTATAACCAAAATCAAAATTGATAATCAGAGACGGAGCCCCTCAAGCGTCGTCTCCTTCACGATGTTTTTCAGTATCGACGCGCTAGGCCGTGGTCCGAGGCTCTCTTGAGACCCCTAGACGCGTTGGTATATGACTTTTTTTTGGAGTAGAGTCTTCCACTCCCCCGCAAGTCCGGTGAAGCTTGATTGGTCGTACTTTTTCAACGCAAGCATAGGTCAATTAAAAAAATAATTGCATCTCACACATACCTAATGCAAAGATATGCTCATATAGGTGGCAGAAATAAAAACCAAGGTAAGTAAAGTGTTACAGGTTAAGATTGGATACTGTAACCAAGTCAAGAGCATCTAAATCATGGGCTGCCTTGTAAAAGTTACTAGCTTAGCTATTTGTACACTTTTACCGTTGTGAACTGTATGTCTTGTCATTCCTGGCGTGAATGAAGTACGAGTATATTTTATTTTATTCTAATTTTGGACAATTTGGGAAGGACTTTTTAAAGGAAGTTACGTCGGCTTCAACTTGAACTATATTTTATTCCACGAATCGAATCTATTCTCTTTGTTCAATAATTCTCAGAACAGTTTATAATTTGTAAAACAATATAGAAAATGACGGAAGTAACTTAAAACAAAGCATAATGTTGCTGACATTAAATAAATTAGTAAAAACTTTACACAATTATGTATTATGTTCGCTGCAGAAGGCTAAATAAATTTTGATTGACGATGAAATTAAGTGATAAAGAATTGTACGCCTGCCTATCATATCGCTTGGGTTTAATTTTTGAAGGTTAGACTCAGTTATAAAATTATTATAGTAATTTAACAGTTTTATATTGTTTTGTATCTTTATAAGTTTTTTTTTAGTAGTGGCCTTCGTCCAGCAGTGGACGTCTTTCGGATGAAATGAAGTTATAAGATTGAGTACCTTGACTCGTCAATATTTAACAGCTCTCAATAATTTCTAAGAAAACGCTGTTGCATATTTTTAGTTTTAAAGTAAGGTCACGATCCCAGCTGTTCAATATACCTATCCTTTTCCTTCCAGAGGGTAGTGACAGAGAGCAGAGACCCCTCGCCTCCACCCAGTTCTACGGCGTTTGACTATTTGTACGAGTTCTCGGAGACAAGGAAGGTGCTAGAAGAATTCTTCAGGTGTCCTGCGATGGCTAACCAGCAGCTCAATACTGATGAGATTGTTAATTTCCAGGTATGCTGGATTCCTTCCTCTCTTTTTTTTTGTTCAACTGCTTCAGTAACGTTAGCAACAAAATATGTTTTCTCTCTTTATATCTATATTTTTTCTTATACAAGTACCTTAGTCAAACCTTAGGTGGATTCTTTGCTCGTTACTTATGACATAATTTTGTCTTTCAGGACTTAGACTACGAGCTGCGGAGACAAACCCAGGAGTGTCCGTCGGAGAATGGTCTCGAAGGCGGCAGTGAGTCCGAATGGCCGCACGTCACGGACACACTGGACTCGCCGCACACCGCACATAACCATACCAACTTCCTCGGTTTACAGGTATGAAACTTATTATTCAATTTTTATTGCATTCCACAATGGTGAAATATAGATGTATAGTGAGAAAGAGTCGTCGGAAAGCGGGAGCCGTATTCTTGTGTCCTATGCACCGATATTTTCTTTTAATTTTCTTTTCTCCGAAGTTAAGAATAATGTAAAGAGAAATTTAAAATATGGAATTAAATTCAATCTCTTAAAAAATATATACAGAAAACAGAAGCAGAATCGTCGGTGACATGTGAAATCCGGACCAGTTTATTTCTGATCTGCACTGTACGTACAATAGGAAATACCAGTTAAACCAGAAAATACGGCCACCCTATTTCTATGTGTTAGAACTTCAGAACGTCTGTTCGTTCGCAATCCACGAAATTAGCGCCGGACTTGGCGAGCCGCCAGTTTGTCGCATTAAAAACAAGTGTCCCCGATGAAAAGCTCTTTAAAGAGGTTATCTGCTTTTTAAAAGGATTACTCTTAAATTGTGATTTGTGTTTGCTAAGTGGAGCTGTCCGGAAAAGTCTGATAGGTTCACCATAAAACACACAGTAAGCGCATGTATTGAAAAAAAAATCTTTAAATTGATAAATAATAAAATATTGATGTGAAGTGATTTCATGTGAATTAATTGAATTGGCACTACAATTTTTAAATGACTAGCGTTGAAGATAGCGAGTAAGAAGCTTAATGGACACCAGTGTTACTTAAAAGCAATGCGACCAATTATTAAGGTACCTCATTTCTCATGAAAAGATCGGGACCTACTTGTTATAGTTACCTACAGCGCAGTAATAGTGATGAAAATTGTTTGTTTGAGGCTTTCGCTACCTATTTAAAATTATCGCGCTAAGACCCGTAAACAATCGCAACAATGTATAGTGATGAAAATTGTAGAGACATCCGTTTGTCTGCTGTAATGTGAATGTAAAGCCTCATTTACGCCGATCAGTATGCAACAATGTCGCATGCTACTTAATCTTGTGGCATGCTACAAATTGCAAATATTTACAGCATGTTGCAGCCTATTTTACGCCAAGGACACATCGTGGCTAGATAATTTACATCTTACTGTAAAATTTGTTTATTAATTACTAGCAGCTCCGCCCGCGTTAACAGTTTTTCCCGTGGGAATGAGGCATTTTCCCGTGGTAAAAGGTAGCCTATGTTACTCAGGGTGAATGTAGCTTTATAATGGTAAAAGAATTTTTCAAATCGGTTCAGTAGGGTTTGTGTTTATTTATTACAAACACACACACACAAAAATACAAATCTTTCCATTATAATATTAGTATGAAGTATGATATGTAATGCTGAGTCGGTCCCAATTCCCTGTCTGTGAACTCACGTTATTTTTTATTCTATTGTTGTTTATTTGTTATTGTGTTCACTGGGAATAAAATTGTTTTCTTTCTTTCTTTCTTCTTTCTATATGATGATTTCGGTGCTTTATGAAACACGCTGTATTGTTTGCAGCAACAACGCGAGCGCTACCCCGACCCAAACGTGTCAGAGCTAAGCGTAGGCGCAGCTTGGAGCGGGTCGGCCTCGCCCGCCCCCCCCGCCCCGCGCAGGGAGCAGAGGGGACCCTTCGCCCTCTCGCCCGACACCAGCGACGACGGATCGGACCTCTCGCTCATACTCATGGAGAACGAGCTGTCTGAAATGAAAGGTGAGATTTCTAACAAATTAGCTCACTCCTGTCCACTGCTAGACGTACGCCTCCTCTGTTTTGCATCACCAAACCGGTATTGAGCTTTCTTGAGCCACTGTTTGCCCGGGAGCAGAGGGGGCCCTTCGCACTCTCGCCCGACACCAGCGACGACGGATCGGACCTATCGCTCATACTCATGGAGAACGAGCTGTCCGAGATGAAAGGTGAGATTTCTAACTAATTAGGTCACATCTGTCCACTGCTAGACGTACGCCTTCTCTGTTTTGCATCACCAAACCGGTAATGTGCTTTCCTGCCCCCGTAACATAAAGTGCTATGACAAAAATTTGTCGCACTTTTAACTGAGAAACCCGCCATATTGAAATATCCTCCAATAGGATAAGAGAATACGCACTACAAAATTGTGTCTGTCACGCGTGGACGGGCATGTTAGAGGGGCAAAGCTAGAGTTTGCCCGACTGCATGACCGACCACTTTTAGGGGATGGAAAAGCCCATAGAGCTACCTCTATTTTTTTATTTTTTTTTATTTCTACAATGTTTTTTTGCTTCACTTAGGAAAGCCGTGTCCACTGACGGGGATTACTAAAAGATATGCACTAACGCAATATGTGTTAATTTCAAGGAAATGGGAGAAAGTGGGATCTGACTTTCTCGGTTATAACATTAAATTAAAAATGTAAATTACCCCCGCCACAATACTGTTACTTAGATCCTTTCAACAACTAGAAATGAGCTGATAATCTTCAAATGGCTGAAGATATTTTCTTGGTTCATAGCTAAGATCACTCTCGATCGTGACACCTTGCAAATAAAAAGAACTAGATCAAAATCGGCGCATCCGTTTAGGAGCTACGATGCCACAGACAGACAGACACGAACGTCAAACTTATAACACCTCTCTTTTACGTCGGGGGTTAAAAAGCAATGTATGTTTGTGTATGTCGCAGTCTTAGGGTTGCAGACATTGTCTAAAAAACAAACGCGTGCAACTATAGGCACAGAAGAAAATAATAGTACTAACCCGTACCACAGGACTGCGACATGGATCATGGACTGTGACTTGGCTGGATCTAACATTAATGGCCAACTTTACGACGGAAAAAAGTTTCAAGTCCGGTGAAGCTTGATTGGTCGTACCTTTTCGACACAAGCATAGGTCAATTAAAAAAATAAATGGAAAAAAGTTTTTCGAGATAACCTAGTGATGAATGAACGCAATGTCCCCGCAGTTCAAACAAACTGTTATACAGATAGGAATACATTATGGCCTTTTGACATTATTATTACATTGATAAATACTAGTACATAATAATAAAATAATACCCACATAGTCTTATCCGCAGCTGAGAGTGGTGGTCATTATCGATGTTGTTTAATATATTTGGTACACTTTCCTTATGTAATATTAGTTTGTGTGTTGTGTGTGGACTATGTAGTTTATTTTATGTTTAAATTGTAAAGTTATTTTAAAAAGTTATTTAGGTAGAATGTCGTATAAATATTCGTACGATTTAATCAACGACATCGACAGTGAATTGAATGATAGTTTTTCGTTGTGTAAGTGGTTTTCTTTTTATTATTATTTTTAGCTACTATATTCGCGACGTCGCTACTAATAACCGGTTTTAAAAAAATCCTATAGTATGTAATTGAAAGATTATAACTAGTAAATAGGTAGCATTTTGTAATTGATAACAACTGTGATCTTCATCCCGTTTATCAAGATTATGCAACACCTTCTTTAACAGATAGGCCAAGTGGCCCGCGCTTCGTAGCCAGCATGGGCGAGTGAAACAAAAGAAAGTTATGTTCGTAAAAAAAAGATGTGTCTCAAAAAACGCAGCGCTCGCGCGACTTCGACGCTTGGAAGACGCCAGTGTCTGTAAATATCTATAAGCTTAAATCAAAATTAAACCGCGGAGACAACAGGCTATTTGACAATACGAAAAATAAAGTGTTAATTACTGTAATCAGTATGTAATGTAAGTTTAAAAATGGATATTTACTATGGGAAGTTGAAAATAATAATTAATTTATGTAAAAATCCGTAAATAAAAATGTATTTTTTGGCGTTTGTCACGTGTCTCAAAACGCTCCTGATCGGTCGGGTATAGGACATATGTCACTAGCCAGTAAACATCGTTTTCTACTTAAGCAACTTGTCATATTCTTTATTCAGTAGTACTGGCTAGTGACGTCACCGATGCCATTGCGACGCCATATTGTCAAAGTAGCGTTTTGGCGCTCTACTTAAATATTGAATTTTTATTTTGATATTTTTCAGGAAATATGTACCAGAATTAAAAAATACAACTTCTACTGGGATCCACAAACTCTACTGAATAATAAAAAAAATATTTTAAAAACCAGTCAAATAGCCTATTGTGAAAATCTAAGAAAGTCAGTATAATTTCAAATCGCGTCGGACGGAGTGGTCAAATCCAGAAATGGTCTCCTTTAGAACTGGGTGGAACAATAAGTGGTCGAATCCAGAACTGGTAATAGAATAGAATAAACTTTGTTGCTCACCAGAATAAAACAGAACTGTAAAATTCACGAAAAAATGATAAAGAAAGTGTACATGTAGGCGGCCTTATTGCTAAGTAGCGATTTCTTCCAGGCAACCTTAGGGTGAGGAGATTGATATAAAGTGATATAACTGGTAATATTTAGAAGAAGTCTCGCAAAGAAATGGTCGCTGACCGCCTGAACGGTCCTGAGTGTGGTAGTACGAGTAGTGTGGTTTGGTAAAGTTGTACAAATATATATATTGTACTAGCGACCCGCCCCGGCTCCGCACGGGAAAATGGTTATTGTGGGTTATCCTTCAGTATATTATGCATGACATATAAACCTTCCTCTTGAATCACTCTATCTATTAAAAAAACCGCATCAAAATCCGTTGCGTAGTTTTAAAGATTTAAGCGTACAAAAGGAGGGACATAGAGAGGGACATAGGGACAGAGAAAGCGACTTTATTTTATACTATGTAGTGATTGTTGCAGTGCAAATGGACTCTAACCGGATGGTGGTGACGCATCTACCGATCGTGGAGGACGGACTGTCTTCGGGACACGCCTCTGACACCGACAATAATAACCAGATGGCCTCGCTACAAGTTTGTATACGTTTAATAGCCACTGATTTGTGCTTGTTTATGATTTGAGAAGGAATTACTGGGCTTTTTTCTCAGATTACATAAACCTAAACCTTATATCAAAAACTTCTATCGTAACTATCGTTAATCTCTTTTTCTTAATCTGTTATAAATTAAATACTTTACGCATAATTTGACAAAAATTTTATGTGTTGGCTTAGTCTGTATATGATATTTTTATATTGCAAATAAATAAATACATTTTTCATATCGATACACAATGACATTACGTCGACGAAAAATTTTAATATAGTCGACGGCAAGTATCGCCGACTGTCGGCGTCTTAAGTGTATAATAAGTCCTTTAAATCTGATTTGTCTCTTGTATTTGAAGTGGTTGATTGAACCCTATGATGTTATAAAATGTGCATATTGTTTTCAGACTCACACATCTGTGATCATTGAAGAAATCGTGGAGAACGGCACCAGTTCTGACCCTCTCGTGTTATCGGACGCTGATTTACATTCCTTAGACCCTCTAGGTAAGTTAAAAGTTTCCAAATTTGTGTTAAAGAAAAAAAATAAAAGTATTTACAAATGTAGAGACAGAATTAAACATGTCCCCACCGAGGGGATCGAGTAGGCCTTAGGCCTTAATCGATCCCGCTGTCCAATCACAGTACAAGTTGGTCAACTTCACACACAACCTTTGAATTACTTTGTAGGTGTGTGCAGGTTTCCTCACGACGTAGATTGCGCCTGCTTTCTATGGGACAGACAGCATATTACAATAAATTCTGATTCCGTCGTGCAGCCCGCTCTTTCCCGCGTCTATGGGTACGCAGCTTACTTTTTTTTCCTATGGGATTGCGGTACATATGAATTCGAAAATCGAAAACACATTGGTGCCAGCCACTTTTCCACCGACGTTCATTGTTTCATGATTCGAAAATCTAAAACATTAATTACTACTAGCTTAAGTGATACACCTGAGTCCCATCGCTGGCACCATGAAGTGAAACACACCAGAGTCTTGAAAACGAACTTATTTTATTCAACCACAATAGAAATATAATATGTATAATAATTGTAACTCACTCACTACACTGGCCATTTGGCCACCGACGCTCTTTTTTAACCCCCGACGAAAAAGAGGGGTGTTATAAGTTTGACGTGTGTGTCTGTCTGTCTGTGCCATCGTAGCTCCTAAACGGATGCGC